>JALMQS010000064.1:14221700-14396909 GCA_024734495.1 Forficula auricularia
GTAAATAATTTCAATTTTTTTTTAAGTTTCTCCGAATATATTATTCTAACAAATATTAGTTTTTCATCAAGATGGTGAAAGTCCTTCAATGAAAAAAAATAAAATAATGATCATTTTCCCACCCTTTCCCAATTTACCATATGTAAAAAATTTCATTTTTAATTGCAATTATTTCATGTTTGGTATGGTAAATCGTCTTCAAATTTTAACAGTGTGTCTATTATGCTTTTAATGACTTATATATATTCCAAGTTTCGAAGACTTTTTGAATTTTTGCATTTGTGAAAGAACTACCTTAATATTAAAGATGGTCGATAAGTAGTGAGCAAAACTGATTAGTAAATATAAATATGTAAATAAATAAATAATTTATCAAAATACCTTCGTTATTTTTTAAAAAATTTCTCTACCTCGAAAAAAATTTCTGGATACCTGCCAGGTATCATTAGATTATAGGTATAGATATAGATAGGTACTTACTATGGCCTCGCTTTTGACCTGCAAAATTACAAAGGAAATTAAAAACAACTTTAATTATTTCTTTTTTTTCTTTTTTAATAAACATTCTATTTTTTTTTTCTTAATTCTATAGTATCATTTATTTGATTAAAAGCATATCATAATTAATATTAGCACCTCACCAAAAATAGATCCCTTTGTTTAGAATTAGCATTTAGAGCAACATATTTATTTAAAAATAAATATCTATTTTAACAATAATAATGACTTAAAGAGGAATACAAATACAAAATAGATTGTTTAGGATGGGTTTTGGTTTATATTTCTATATCTATAGATAGATGATATTAAAAAAAATATAACAAATAAATTAGTATACTAAATCCACAGTTTCTATAATTATAAATAAATTCAAACCTTCTTTTCTTTTTTTATTAAATATTACATAAAAAAAAAAAAATTAATAAATGCTCATTTTGATCTTAAATTAAAAAGTTTACTATACAAAAAAATAATTAATATACATATAACATGATTGTATTTACATTGGTTTCTTTAATTAAATAAAGATTAACGAATTATTATAATATTATAAATAATTGAGAAGATTTATCATTTTCTATTGGGTTAAGTGCAGTACGCACTGACGTTATCGATGCTATAATTTTAATAGTATGAAGTTTCCAAGATAATGTGTGCAAGAAGGTTTGTTTGCACTGAATCATTCAATGGAAAAAGCTATACTTCAACTAGATATTTAGTCTGCACTGAGTGCAATTAAGGTAGTTGTTTCGCGACAATGCTAGCAAAAAGTTACTGCTAGTGTATATAGAACAGACAATAAGGATTCATAATCCATAAGCCCAAAACTTTTTGCTGTTTATGTACAGATTCTAGCCAATCCCGTGCTCGTTTGACAAATTTGGCACCATTGTAAGAGATTGAATATTTTTATATTAAAATGACAGATAAAATACATTTAAAATTTCTATAAAAATCGTTTTGTTATTTTTTAACAAATGTAATCAACGCCTACGTTACACCTTATGAAAATTATAATTTTGAAAAAATCTAGCACATGCGCGCTTTATACATCTTCGCTGGTTAAATAAATGCGCTGTTGCCCAGAGTAATTTTTAATTGTAAATTTTTTTATACATTTTTCATTATTTATTCATTATTATCTCAGAAACTGTGTTGTAACTATGAATCAAAATTTTCTTAAATTAATGTTGTTTTAGTTTTTTATAAAAATGGTAAGAAGGGTTTCTTAATTATAATTAAATATGTATGTAAATTTTCCGATATCCCATATAGTGCAATGTATAAGAGTCTGAAAAACTCTATTTTTGAAATTTAATATCTCTGAACTATATTGTTCATAAATTTTGTTTTGCCGCAATCGTGCAGAAGTATTTAAATAATAATCTTTCTAAATTTCAAAAAAATCCTAAGAAAACCCATTTGGCGGAACAACTACCTTAAGTGCGCACTAAATAACCCAATGGAAACGCCGTTAAATAAGAAGATCACTCTTGAGTTGAATAGTTGCCAATTTTCTTTAAATTCTAAAAAAAGTTCAACTAATTGATCCATTCATTAATTCAATCAAAGTACTATATATTGGAAAGTAAAGTTGTGAGCTTTCTAGTCCAACGTTTAAGTGAGGTGGCAGCCTCCCACTCTGGCCTTGTTAAATTAATGCTAGGTGCCTCTAATGTTAGTGTTGATAATTTCTAATGAATTGGGAATCAAACCCAACTCCTTACACTTGAATTCTATCCCTCTACCCACCGACACTTCCTTTCTTTTATTATAATATGTAATGAAATTAAATTTTTCAATAAATTTGGTGAGGTGATAGAAAATTGGCAACTCTAATCAGAACTCTATAATTTATATCTAATGATTTATGCTAATAGCTATCAATCTTTTTTTTTTTTATTTTATTTTTTAATCTTTTTTTAATATAATAAAAATTATATAATAATTTATATTATTATATTAATGTATTTATTATATACATATGTATGAAAAATCTCTACAAAATGGCTTTTATTTATAGTGGATTTTTGTGGGTTTTTTTTTTTTTTTTATTTTTTATGTCAATGTTCAATTTTTCAATGAAAACAGTTTCGTAAATGGGACGTAGATTTTGGTCAAAAATCGGAGATTTAAGGCATGCAGCTTTCTAAGAAATATATTGTCATAATTTTTACTAATTGACTTTGCCTAAGCTCAAGCTACAGTATTTTTTTATTTTTATTTTTACTTCTTAATGAAATAATATACATTACAGGGTAGGTATAACAAAAATGTAGTCTATTAGTCCAGTAGTGTATTCTATTTATCAACATATTTATATGTATACGAGTGATCCGTTTTCATGTTACAGTCATGTTTGTGTTAAAACTGATAAATTATTTTATTTTCAACCATACTGAAATAAAGATGTTTGTTTAATAGAAAAAACATGAAACGCCTTAATTGAGGCCGATTACAGTTGGCAACATTATATATTAAAAATGCATTTCTGCATTTGGGAAATATTATTTGGATATATAAAATACAAAAGAAAATATTAAACTACTTTATAAATCATATACACGAATTATCATTTATACTTAATAATTATATTTTTTCTTTGTTTATTATTTTTTACTTATTTTACTATTAAATTGAAAGTTTTTTTGCCGAGGGCAGCAGAATTTTTATATATTGAAGGAGACAATAAAATAGTGTGTTAATTCCAGTAGAAGACACACTCTTTTATTGTCTCCTTCAATTATTATTATTAATTATTAAAGTGGTTATAGGGTAATAAGGACTATATTTTTTATGCAGATAATTTATTTTTTATTGCCAACGTTTCGTCAACTTTGTTGACTTCTTCAGGGCTCAAATAGTTAACTTCCTTGTATATTTGTCATTTTTATAATTATTCTTTCTTAGTAAACATATCAAGGCAAGTCATCAACATCAATTAGATGACTTGCCTTGATATGTTTACTAAGAAAGTTTTTGTGCCGAGATTAGCAAAATGTTTATATATTGAAGGAGTCAATAAAAAAGTGTGTCTTCTGCAGGAATTACAAATTTTATTTATAACGAGACTATAGTTTCGAGGGCTTTGCCCTCTTCATCAGTCTATTACAATTGATTCACAAGAATTCAGGCAAAGCCCTAGAAACTATAGTCTCGTTATAAATAAAATTTATAATTCCAGCAGAAGACACACTCTTTTATTGTCTCCTTCAATAAGAAAGAATAATTATAAAAATGACAAATATGCAGGGAAGTTAACTATTTGAGCCCTGAAGAAGTCAACAAAGTTGACGAAACGTTGGCAATAAAATATAAATTATCTGCATAAAAGATATAGTCCTTATTTCCCTATAACAACTTAAATAATTTAATCGATGGACATAAATAATCAAAATAATTATTGTTAATTATATTAATGCAAATATGTTGTAAAAACGAAAAACTGGGTTGGAATCGAATATACCTATGGATGGAACTTGAAAGAGTAAAGGTTGAATATCTCAGGAAAGACGGATGGATGCAGGAAGAGTTACAATCTTTAGAAATCATAGAGATAAACGTTTTGGCGAATGCGTTTGTTCGGTTAGTATCTAATTTAAACGCCAAGGGATTGATTGTTTGAAAATCGTGTGTTCTGCGCAAATAAGCCTTCAGGTAGAACTTTTGTAAATCCATTTGAAATTTTTTTTTTTTTTATTTATTTAATGTCAACGGGAACAAAGCCCATTTAGACAGCACATAAGTAAAGTGTTAGTAGGGTTAGTGAGGGAGCCGAGTTTTTAGCCGGTAGAAATTTTCATTTGCCAGCCAGGATCGAACCCCGGCCTCCCACCTCAACATCGTCATAATTGATCGATGCCGAAGCGAGGCCAGTGCTTTAGCCGACTGAGCCAACCCGAGTCCCAAAATTACTTTAAAATAAAATAAATAATTTAAATGTTATAATTTAAACACTAACATGACTGTAACACGCTCATTTATGCACATGTCTTATTAACAACTTTTTGTTTCTTTTGATAAAAATAATACAATGATAAAATAGCGTCCCATATTTTTGTTATACCCTGTATTTGTACATACATGTTTATTATAAGGACGTGACATAGAAATACGCCCGCGCAAAAATAAATGGAAACGATTTTGGAAAGGCTTAAAGGAATTCTTAAGTCCAACATTTCGGCCCCAATCCGGCCTGCCAGTTAAAGACGCAATCCGATGGAATTAATGACACTTACAAAAGATATTCAATTACTATTAAAATCATCAAGAAATGCTTTTTACTAAAACTTTATTCATTGCATAAAATTCGTCCTTTTTTTTTAGAAAAAAGCTCAATATAATTAAGTCGTGACGTATTGAATTAATAAGTATAATTTTAATACTAAAAGATCAGTTATATCTGGCAGTATTATTTTGTACCCGGAGGTAACTTTTAGTCAATCTGGCTTGGTATTTTAGAGTTGGACACCCTTGGAATTAAATATAATAAAATGTATCATACTTTTCCAAAATCAGGACTCCATCTTTTTTAATATATTGTCTGCATTTATTTAGAAATTAGTTTAAATATAAATTTAACAATATAAGTGTATAAAAGAGTGGAAATATGCTTGAAAATTTATATAATAATAGTCGATAGATTTGATAGGTGTATGAAATTTTTTTCTATAATATCTTTTTTTTGAAAAACTTTATCCCGAGATTAATTGGATAATATATATTTATAAATTTATGTATAATAAAGAAAATGGTCAACACCTCCTGGCGAAGAGACAAATTTCCTAAAAGTAAATATTTATTCTTACGAAAAATATCTGTTACACGATTAAAAGAAACCTTTCCATATATCAAACAATGCAATTATTATTATCTTGTCCAATAAATCTTCATAAATTTATAACATTAAAAATCTTGAAAATATCTATTACACAAAAAACTTTGTAATTGTATATTGGAAATTTTTCAAAATAATTTTTCGGTACCAAATATTTACTAAGATAATAATCATCAATTAATGAACTGAATAGGGTTGAAAAACTTATTTTGATTATAATTTAAACCCCAATATTTCTGCAAATAGGTAAAAGTGCCATTTTTTAAGATTACTATTTAAATGTTAGAATCTTGTAATAGTATTCATAAAGAAAAACAAGGGGGTTGTCCTCTGCTTGATGCAAATAAACATACACACATATATATCAAATATATATGTGTGAATGTTTATTTGCATTAAGCAGAGGACAAACCCCTTGTTTCTCTTTATGAATCAAGAACTCTGCTACTTTCGGCAAAATAAAGACTTTTCAATTAAACCTATAGCATTGCAGATTTGATGCTCTAATGGTTGACTTGCTTATCTAAAGAAAAGCCAATCTTGGGCCATTTTTATTTAAGTTCCTAAGGCAATACTTTATGCTCACTGGGCGGTATAAACTTATCAAGGCTTTGAAATTTTATTAGAGCTTAGGATTCTCTCATACCTCTTGGAATCGCAGTACGAACTATTGAAAATTTTACCAATGCAGAAATTTTAGAGTTGGTAGATAGATATACATAGGTGGGAAAACGACTTTTTTTGGCCCTTTTACACATCTGTATTTTCTCTCTTCATATATTTATTGAATTTTTAATTTTTAAATTAAAATAAGTTGAATAGTAAAAGTTTTTCGTGGAGACGGGTTGGCAAATCTCAATGGAGATTTGATGGAGAAGTAGACCAAGGATAATGAAAAACAAACTCGGAATAAAGTAATTTATTGAAAGCTTATTTTTAATCTTTTAAAAAACCGATATTTTTGATGATCCTCCGTCGTCCTTCTTCAGAATTTAAAAGGGTCAATTAAGAAAGCTTGTAACCTCCTATTTCTTGTTTCCTTTAACACTGCTTTATGATTAACATCAAAGTAATTATTTTGATGTTAATGGGAAATTATAACACCAAACAAGCAGTGTTAACGCATACAAGAATTTTAAACCCTGAAAAAGGAGGGAAGGTCCTCCGAAACGTCGGTTTTTTTAAAAGATTAAAAATTAATTTTCCATAAATTATTTTCTTTATTCGGAATTTGTTTTATTTCATTATCCTTTGGCTGCATTTCCATTAGGATAATGGTAATATTATTAAAAAATTTTAAATTTATGATAATTATTCAATTTTAAAAGAAATAACATTAACTTTGATTATACAGATTTAATGTTTCGTTTTATTTTTATTAACAAGAAAATGATTTGAGAAACAAAATAAATAAATAAATAAAATCATTTTATCTAGTTTTTTTTGGAAAAAATTATATAAATTCGTTACACATTGATACAATCAAAAATATAGTGTCAATATTTTCGTGAATTTTATAAAAATAATTTTTAAAAAATATTTTCAAGCCTTATTAATAATTCATTTCTTTTTAAAGATATTTACTATAATTGTAGTTACATATTGATATTAATTTAGATGATATAGATCTATTTTTTGAATATGATATTTCGCCAAGATATGTTGAGGGGGAATTCAGAGAAAATTATTCACTATTCTCGTTTGTGCTTGGAATTATTTCTTCAACTTGCAATTGGGCTAAAATCTCTATCAAAACTTATATTTATTGTCAGAGAAATATTATTGTCTAATTTTTTATGGTTGGAAGCACATACTGGTTGGGACTTTTTAAAATTTATTGTCATAAGACCTTAAAAACTAGAGAAGAGTTTAGTTGAAGTTGTAAAAAGTTGAAGCGTAAGAAAATGGATAAAGCCCGTCTTTTTTTTCAAATATATATTTATATATCTTAAATATATATTTATGTACCTAGTGCTGTTTGTATTTCATTTGCAAAACTTCTTATGTGTATTTTTTTTCTCGGAAAGTAAAAGTAAAAAATTTGGAGAAACATAAATTTGCTAAAATCTGAATACACTTCACAGCCCTATTATGTACAGATATATATATATTTCTTATGAAATCATTAGACAGTATGTTATTGAGCTACCAAAATCGGCAATAATTTGTGCTGCAGTTCGATATTATTACCAACTCTAAGAGTTTATACAATCGCAGAATACTATTTCGTTTTATTTTAGATGTATTTATAGATTTTTTTTTTCAATTTCATTTTATAAAAAATTAATTATCTGTAGGTATATATATATATTTATTTACATATTAAGTGTTACTAGTAGAATTTAACGCCCTGACTCGGAATCAAGTCTCCGTTTCCAATCTGCGATATCGTGTGATTGTCTTTGATTCAAGAATTCATTATAAATAGATTCAAAACATAAAAAATACGCAGATGTTATAAAATTAATGGACTAGACATGGAAATTTTGTTTTTAATTTTATCAAACATTCTATAAATTAAATTTATTTAAAAAAAAAAAATCAGGAACTACATATAATTTGCGTTACGAAAATAGAAAGGTCAACCCGCACTACACGAGATTCACTGTTGCCATTTTTAGACCGAGATGGGGTAAATACGAACCATAAGTGATCAGGAAACTAACCAAGAGCGCGGTTGCCACATCAGTTAAATGTTGTTTTTAGTGCTTCCAAAATCATCCCTAGAAAAGGCAACATTGGACGTCTAACTAGTGCGAGCTTCTATTTTCGTGACGCTAACTAAATTTTTCTTTCGAATCAAACAGCAGGCTTTCTGATTATGAAAAGAATACGAACCAGATTTTAGTTGAATTGAAATTGTAACAAACAGATAATTTATAATCGAAGATCGAAGAAAGGCATTTATTATTATTGGAGATACAGTATGGAATCAGGATGAAGCTATCTAAAAGAGCTCACTAGATTAGAAGATCTATTTCCTGGTAAATATCCGAATTGAACTGGAAGCAGACTTTGTGCAGAATAAAAGGCTAGGAATGTTTAAAAACTATTAGCTTTGTTCGTGGTAGACGTACCGAACATGTTCGGGATCTTTTTCCAAAGTGTTGTCAACGGTAAAAATAAAATTTCCTCCAAAAGTTTAACAATTCTTAAATGTTTTTTTTTATCGTTCACACTAATTCACAAAAAGATCCCGAACATATTTGGAACGTCTATAACGAACGAACCTATTATCGGTTGGAGGTTATTTTCGGCTACTCTATTCTTCAGTGTAATCTAAAGGAAATGATGTTGATAATGATTAATTTCATACTAAAATGGCTTGCTTGCTTTTTGATTATTCCCATTTCTCATCATACCAAAATTGAAACTTTTCCAGTTTTTCTAAATATTAATCCTCTTAGAAAAAAATCTTAGTTTCTATTCTTTTTAAATTTTGAAAATGATTTTTTTTCCTTATCTAGACCAATACTTTAAAACGTTCTTTTGTGAGACCAGAGCGTTTCGATTCCAAATATTTTCGTTCGAATAGAATATGAAAAAATTTCCTCAAAACTACAATTTTGTATTTTAATATTAAAAAATACTCAAGTCAAAAAATTAGACAAAAAAGATCATTTATTGTCAATGATTACTTTAATTATTATTATCTTTATTTTTTGTTTTCATTATCCTAAATTGTTTCGCACCTTTTTTTTCAGCTTGACTAACCTCTATTTTAGAAGATATATAACGAATGTATATATCAAAACCATTACATATTTATATAGATCTAAATCTCTTTCTTTATCTAACATTAGACGTGCGGGTTCACTAAGCGTTTGGTTTGTTTATTTTTTCATTGAAAAGAGAGCAACTTGATCTTTTTTCCAAGCTTGGATAGGTTTAGGCTTATAAAAATCGTTGATAGAAATCAACCAAAAACTTCGCTATTTAGTTAGTCTTATAATGCAATCGTATATTATAGGCCAATAAGATAGTTAAATTTATTGAGCTTTATTTAAAAAAGTTGTTTGAGAAGAGAGCAAGAATTTGGAAAGGGTAATTCCTTGTATTAAAAATTTTGTATTTACTAGAGTTAGATTTTTGTAAAAAATTATAGGTAATATTGATTTAGATATCGAAGTTTAGTAAAAATGGGGTATTATAATTTACATTGCATTATTGTCTTATAAAAATTACTTTGCCACTGGTCCATACAATCGATACAGACATTGCAAATTTTATTATTAAGTACAAATCAAAGAGGGTGTGCAAATAAATATACACATATACGTACATACATTTTATTTGTTAGAGACTTTAGTTTCGAAGGCTTGGCCTTTATCGTCAGTCTTTTTTAATGAATATCATACTTATTTTTTTCTTTTTGGTACGAAGCTCAATTGAATTAATATCTGTTTGCAATCTTCGGCCAACTACAGAGACACTCACGAAAAAGGAAGAGAGGTGTTACTACTTTTTTCCACCAATATTTATATTCTCAAACAATTTTGGATAATTTACTTTTACTATTTAGACACTCAGTCAGAGGACACCCCCTTTGATTCGCTTTTAATAAATCAACAACGTTGCTACTTTAACTTTTTCAATTTAAAGTTCATTATTGTCAAGATATGGATTAACCCGTTTTAATCCTTGATCTCTTCAAATATATTTATTTTCAAAGCGAAGTTAATTGGTGTCTTATATATCAGAGGTTAGTGAGCATTATATAATAATATGTACTATATAAAAAGGGAAGTTCGCGTCATACAAGATATGCTTTGAACTGGTCATTGCACCTGCGCGAAGGGCCCTGGCAGCAGCCTCGAGGGGCAGCCCCGAATCCAGGTGGTGCCGAAGCAGACCTGCGGGGCGACATCAGATGCTAGGCAGGCTGCGGAGGATCTTGAGGTGGTGGAGCTGGAATCGGACGAAGTTCTTCTAGTCCCCGGCCTCGAGTTTCAGGTACAAAACACACCACGAAACAGAGGCCGGCTACTGAAACACCAGAATACAGCCAAAAAGTTCCATGTAACCCTAACCATGTTTTAAAGTCAACAAAGGTTTTAACAGCCACAAATGAACAAGCATAGGAAAAGGCAACAGCTAGTCCACTACCCAATCCTCGATGCTCTAATGGAAACAATTCTGCTACCAGAAGCCAACTTATAGGGTTGATTCCTAATGCGAATGCGACTGTAAATACTAGGACGCAGAGCAATGGGATCCAGTCATGTTGTCCTGGTGGAACTCCATTTAACGCGGCGACAGGCACATTCCAGCGCTGATGGATTGACTCGTAGTAGGCAAAAGAGCCAAACCCTGCCAGGGCCATTGACATGCAGACGGACGAGGCGATTAATAGCGGAAGACGACCCACTGTATCGATAAGCAAGCCTGAGATGAGAGACGCGAGTAGTTGGACAAAGGCGACCGCAACTGCTCCACTATGAGGATCCATGCCACCAAAAGTTTGCCGAAAAATTGTGACCGCGTAGAAACCAAAGGCGTTCGCACCGCAGAACCGGTGAAAAAACATGAGTCCGCAGGTGGTAAGTGCAGGAGTTAATAGGGCAGCTGCAGCAGCTGGGCCTGGCATACGTCGCGCAGCATTTACGTGGCCCTTGATTGCTGCGATTTCCGCTGCAGCATCTGCCCCTGGACCTCGTAGCCAGCGTAGAGCCCTGGCCGCTTCCTGGTCACGGCCTGAAAATCAAACATTCTCAAACTGATAAGACCATACTATTATTTAACAAAAAAAAAAAAAAAAAAAGAGATTGTCTGTCTTCTGCCTAAGATGTTATAAATCAGCGTTTTTTTACACTAAAAATCATCAAATTTGTTTGTACTGGTACCGCGACCCATTTTGCTGATTTTTGCATTGATAGTTTCCTAAGACTTATCTTTGCGAATTTGCTCCATATCGAACAAAGGGTTGACATTTTTAAAAACCCCTCACCTGAATTCTGGTCCGATTTCAATTAAAATCTAATCAATTTAAAATATCGTTTTGATATCTTCATTTATTTTTGAACTAGAGGGTACCCAAGATTTACTAACAGACATTTTGACAAAATAATTATGTCTCAAAAAATAAATATAAGCCCTTATTGTACGAAACGACTCACTTTTTTTTTTTTATTAAAATAGTTTCAGCCGTTTTTTAAATATTTTCAAAAAACAACAAAATAACACTTTTCATGCATGATTACAATACTTGACCATAGTCCTTATGGCAAAGTAAAAAAGCTATCCTGGATATCGGATTGATTTTTTTTTTTTGACACTTCTAACATTAAAGGAAAGGTATCTTAGATTCAGACGTGGACAATTCTTTCTTTCTTCTTTTTTTTTTTTTAATTATAAAATCAACTTCGTTACTATGAAAAAAAAGAATGCTTACCTGCTAGGACTAAGTAGCTTGGTGTTTCGGGAAGATAGAGGACGGCGGCGAAAAGAGCACAGGGGGCAGCGGCGACGACAAGTGCGAGCTGTCGCCAGTCGAGATACGCGCCCACCATGAAGCTGATGAGCACACCCACCTGACCAACCACTTTGAGCACAGCAGAGAGACACCCTCGGACATCCGCGGCAGCAATTTCTGATACATACACCTGCAGAATAAACTCTTCATTATCATTCATATCAAATGGAACACTTATTAAACATCGAATATGGCTCTCATCTGTGGAGGGGGGTCTCCAAGCATTCTCTTGCCACACTGGATGCGATTCAGAAGCGAGCAATTAAAATAATAGGAGACCTGGTCCTAACTAACTCACTCGACTCCCTGGCTCCCCGAAGAACCGTTTCTGCCCTCTCACTGTACTACAGATACTATCATGGTGTCTGTTCAGTCGAGCTGAAATCAATTATGCCCCCTAAAGCCCGCTTTACGAGAAACATTATTACAATTAAGAATATTCTATCTGTTATTTCTCACGGATCCAAATACTCAAATTGGATGGCTTGCATTCGTTTGTTGAGTGACCCGCTTACCAACAACAAAATCGACTGATGAAGAGGGAAAAGCTCTCGAAACTATAGTCTCGTTATAAATAAATTGAACATTTATTTTTCCAGCAGAAGACACACTCTTTTATTGTCTCCTTTAAATCGATTTTACCTCCAACCAATTTGAGTATTTGAACCATGAGAAATAACAGATAGAAGATTCTTAATTAAAAAGACTGATGATAAAGATTAAACTTTTAAAACCATAGACTTTTACAAATAAATTATAAATATATATTAAATATATGTTTATGTTTATTTGCATCAAGCAGAAAACAACCTCATTGATATCTCCTTTTTTTTATTAACCACTTTCAAGGGGAAACGATCTATCTACTAAAAATGCGACTAACCAAGATAAATGGTCGTAACTTCAGATTTCACACTTTAGGCCTTTCCAATCAATGATAAAGGATGCGGATGCAAATAACACGACTGGGATTTGAAAGGCTTTAACATTCAGAGTCATCTACTTCAGAATAAACCGCTCTACATCTTTTTTAACTTCGGTTAGGAACTGGTCCTTTGCCAATTCTGTTAACAGTCCTAAAACCGTTTGTTGCTCTCTTTTATTGAAAATTCTCAAATCAATATATTTTTATTATTCAAAATAAAATTTGGAATATGCTTATATTGATTTGAATTGAATTTATAAATATATTAATGAAATGACGATGTTCGTTTCTCTTTAAAATTTGTCATTGCGACAGGGTTGTTGAAAGATATTGATCTATTTGAATTCGAAAATTAGCTATCACACAAAAATTCTGTTCGGAAAATAAATTGACATATATTGAAATACATAAATTGACATTTATTATTATTATTTAATCAGAACAATTAGTAATCTACTTAGTTTTTTTTCCGGAACTCGAGTGCAAATTAAAAATTCATTTTCTCTAGGAAATCATTTTTATTTATTTTAATTATAATATATACAATCTCTTTTAGGGTTAAATACTAATCAATTAATCATGATAAAAATATTTACGCCTAAAAAGTATACACATCTCAATGTTTGCCTTTCGAGAGCAAATGGTTGCATAACTCTTAGGCGTTTCCATAAAATTAAATTTTAAGATGGTGGTGAGATGAGAATTTTAAATACTATTCATTTATTTATTGAATATTCAATGAGTTCTTTATATTACGATGGCTTGTGTGTGTGTTTTATTATTATTTAGAATTCTACGAACGATAGATTCTAACAAATTCTCAAGCCCTTTTCTCACCTACATAACAAATTTATCTTGGATACCTCCTCAGCTTTTTGCATAATTTAATAATAGTAAACTTCATTTGCATTTGGATAGTACTAGAATGATATAACATTGGAATTCAAATGTTTTGTTTAACGATTCTATACCGAAATCATGCTATTCAAAATGATTATTTTTATTCAATCAAACGACGCAGCAACTTTAGCTATAAAGTGACTTTTAATTTCTTTAAGAGTTTCATTCTAAAGAACACCAATAAAATTTATTCTTCACTAATGAAGTAGGTATAAAATTTCAATGAATCTTACTAACTTTTAAAACCTAGTGGGTCGGAGGAGGTCAAGTAAGTGAGTCGTTGAATTTAGAAATAAAGCAAGTTTGATTTCGCCTGTTTGCTTACTTTTTTTCCTGCAAAAAAGATATTATTCTTGGACGAAGGTGATTGTGGACTAGGGTTTCCAAGGATTGAAGATTGTAAGAATTGGGAAGGTGTAAAATGTAGTCCCTTAATGTTATAAGGATAAACGATTTTACCAATGTGTAGGATCGACTTCTAAATTTTTCTCAATTATACAGGGAACAGTCGGATTGCAGCGAATAACAATAATATATACTTAATAATAATAACAATATTAATACCAAGTAAAAAAAACTTCATACAAGGTGCTGGAATGTTGTTCCCTTTTTTTATTCATATAGAAGGTCTTGTGGTGAAAATTTTCGGAGGTCTTGGGGAACACTTTGGTTGTTCAATAATGAAATGGAACACTAAATTGATCTTAGTATTTTTATTGTGTTTGCAGTTAACGGGTGGACAATATGTACATTTTGTTTTGCATAAGACTGCATCATCAGCACCTGTTATTTTACGTGAGTTTTTTTGATCAAAAATCAAAATGTACATATTGTCTACCCGTTAACTGCAAACACAATAAAAATACTAAAATCAATTTAGTGTTTCATTTCATTATTGAACAACCAAAGTATTCCCCAAGGCCTCCGTAAATTTTCACCACAAAACTTTCTATATGAATAATAACAATCTTGTTATTTAAAACATTTTTTAAGAACTAATTTTAGACACTTTTAAATAGTTTGCTGATCCCCTTAGACTATCCTAATTTTATTTAATTCCTTTTATTGAGGAAGTGTTTGGCAATATACTAAATCGATATCTACCTGTGTAACAATAAGAACGAGGGCGCAGCATAGTCCACCGAAAAATGAAGATGCGTAGACCATTTCGACACTGGAAGCAAATACAGCGAGTAACCAGGAGGCGGAAAAAGGCGGTGCTGAGCAGAGAAGAAGCCTACGTCTTCCATAACGCATGGCTAGGCCAGCTAAAGGAGCACCGATGAGCGCACCCAAAAGTGAACAGCTAGCCACCCAAGAAGCCTGCTGTTCGGTGATGGTAAGACCAGCGGGTGGCGGAGCTGAAACACCTCGGGCTCCTGCGGCATAGTTCCATCCTGCTCCACCCGTGGACGATGATGCATAGGCACCCCCGCGAAGAGAGTCCAACGCAGGTGAACTGTAGCCTTTGCCGAGGCCCACAGCAAGAGGGCCGACCGACACAGCCAGAGCAGCCAGCATCTGCACACACACACATACACAAATTAGCTTTAATATCATCCGAAAAGTTAGCTTAAATTATTTATAACTACGTTAACCAATAGGTATCCGTTTGTTCAGTGACCTGCTTACCATTACCTACATCCGATCGGGTATTTGGACCCATAGCAAATAACACATAGACTATTTCTAATTAAAAAGACTGAAAAAGAAGATCATACCTTTCGAAACTACATATCGTCGCCTTAGAGTGTAAGCCTGCTAAATCCATTTTTTATCATATATGACATATTAATACCGTTCGAAAGAAAAAGAGATGCAGCATCGTCCAAGTAAAACTGCTACTTAAAATTACGATCGTAAATTGTAGAAAAAAAATGTGAAAAATAGTTTCTTTTCATAAGAACAATATTAAATTTTGTTTATTTTTTCTCTGCCCTGTAAAATTTCCTTGTTGTGAGTTAGCAGGTTTACACTATAAGGCGACGATATAATAAAAATGTTGAAAATATGTTATTCATTGTTTTTTTAAATATAAATAAATACAAATCTTTTATAAAAAACAATCTTCAAACTCTAAACGTTTCGGGAAAATGTATCCCTTATATACTTACCAGTGTTGCTTTATATTCACTATTGAGAGCAACTTTTTTCTTTTTTGCAATTAAATTCCATTGATAAAGGGATGAGAAATTCTCTAGAAACGTTTGGAGTTTTAATAAACGATTGAAATGTTTGTATAAGATTTGTCTTTATTTATATAATAAAAATATTTATATTAAACAGAAGTCTATCTTTTATTTATCTCTTATGACTTGTTAATTTGAATTCTGAAGCGAATTCACAAGGAATGTTAAATATATAACAGGTCATTCAATAAGTCCGTAGGATAAGTAAGAAAAAAACAAAATTTTGACAAAACTCGATTTTATTATTCATCATAGTTGCAATAGTTGCAATTTTCCAACTTTTCGATACCACTTTTATAGTACGATTTCTCTTTCTCGTCAAAATAGGCCTCAGTTTCAGCGATTACTTCATCATTAGACTTCTTTTGGATTCTTGTGTGTAATAGTGAAGCCATGTCTCATCCATTGTCACATATCGACGATAGAATTCCATTTTATTGCGGTTTAATAGCGCCAAACACTCCTCTGAAGCATCGATTCGTTGTTGTTTTTGGTCGACTGTGACCTCACGCGGCACCCACTTTGCACAGTGCTTTCGCATACCCAAATGTTCGTGTAAAATGGTAAAAACACTACCATCTGATATCTTTACAATGTCAGCTAGCTCGTACACCTTCAAATTGCGATCGTTCATAACCAATTTGTGGATTTTTTTTATGTTTACTGGAATAACAGCCTCATATGGGCGTCCACTGCGCTCTGCATCATTTGTGATGGTACGACCACGTTTAAATTCAGCAATCCACTTCTCTACCATTTGTCTCGATGGAGCAGTTCGGATAATGTTTATCAAGCCATTGTTTGGTTTCCACTGTATTTTTTTTCATCAAAAAGCAATGCTTTATTAAAACTCGAAATTCACTTTTTTTCAATAACAAAAGTTGTTTCACACAAAATGCTATAACTTACGAATCAATAGTCAGATTGCTGTCAAATTTATACACGTATCGTTTGAAGGTTAGTACTAAATAAAAATCATATGGAAAAAATTATAGTAACGCCATCTATGTGTCATCCTACGGACTTATTGAATGACCTAATATAACTAGAATCATAAGCTAAAAGCCAAAACGTCGTCTTAATAGTTTCTATAATATTTTAATTAATCCTGTAATTTCACTATCAGTGATATAAAAAAAATCTCCCACATCATCAATCTCTGACCACCAAAGACTCATCCAGAAAAAACTAAATTTTATCTCTTGTGTGAATGAATTATTAGATTTAATCAAATCGAGTTCATATGGAGTGTTTTTTCATCATTGACTTTTAATCATCAATGAATTCGAACATTATCAAAATAGCTGAAATGCTTTTCCCACCCCGCACCCTTTATCAATCAGAATCTTTTATAATTTATGGCCTTCTATAGCTTTAATTCAGAATAATCAATGGAGTGTGGCAGGTGAAAAATTTGCTCTGGGGATAAAAAATCACACCACGTTGAAAATAAAAAAATATGAGAACAAGAAAAATCATGACAAAAAAGCACAATTGAATAGAAAAAAAATATGAGTGCCAAAAATATTATCTTTTAACATATTTATCAATAAATCAAACCAATAAATAACACCGCACTTATATTCAACAGCGATACGAATGAAGCGATTCGTTTTTAGATTTGTCATCTTTTCTATTTAAAAACAGATAACTGCTTTTTAATTGAGGAATAGAAATTCATCGTCGATTTTTATTCAACGTTAACCAATAACTAAAGAGGAGAGATTGTTAAGAGAAAATTATTAGCCAGCTATGCTAGCAATGCTCTTCACTCAGTATACTATCCTGACTAGGATTGGGACGGCTATAAATATTCCAACAACATTATGTTCTGATGGTTATCCACCAACTAACTACCCGTATAGAGGCTCCTTAACTCACGAGATATAAAATTTTTGGGTGCTTCCAACAAGATTACTGGTTAAAATATAATTAATTAAATGCCTTGGTATGTTCAAAGCATCGCTTACTGAAGAATCACTTAAGTTAAGCAACATGTGACGCGGTTGGACCGTCTAGTAATCGCAGTCCTCCGATTAGTGAGGCCTACAACGATATAAAGCCCTGAATCTTTGCCAAGAACGCTAAAACTATATTATTAAGGGCCGTTTGTATGTCGCAAAGTAAATGCTTTTTACAACTAACAAAGGGTAGATGGTAAATGGAGGGACTGGGATGGCCAATCAAATGACAGGCCTGCCATCTGATTTGCCACCCCAGTCGCTCCATTTACCATCTACCCTTTGTTAGTTGTAAAAATCATTTACTTTGCTACATACAACCGGCCCTAAGGCGTATAGTATATTAGGTAGAACATTTGCAGCATAGACAGAAGCTAGTCAGCAATAAATTTACTTTCACTTATCTGTTTACTCTATAATGGAAATATCACAGGGGACCCAAAAGTTTGAGCTCTAGTTTTCGTTAGATATAGAAATTTTGAGGACCCCTGAATCCAAACAAATATATCTCAGAAAATTAAATAAACAGTTTATTTTTATGGTCTAATTTGAATTAATATTGATTTTAAATTAATTATAAATATATATTAAAAATAATTATTTCAAAATTATTTTTTAGGAATATTTATTTAAATATATAAAACTTTTCTCCTCTTCTTTCTATTAAATTTAACCTTGGCTTATAAGTGTTACACCTTCTCGGTACATCTTAAACATAAAAAATTCTTGAAACATAATCAAAATCATATTTAAATTTTCAAATTCAAATTTAAACAATAGAAAAAAATATAATTGTTAGACGCGTTCTTTCATTTAATGGCCTCTCATGAATGTCTATTCTCTCTTTTAGTTGTGTTTTTCGTATTTTTTATTATAAAATAATTCATTTTATAGAAATATAATTTATTTATAATTTGTGTGCGAATATTTTCGACTTTTTCCAGTTAACTTCAACTTTGTGTTTTTCTCAATAATGGTAAAAATTTTATTTGATTAATTCATTTTTAATAGCATGTTGCATATACTTTTGGGTAAATGTTTTTACATTTAATTATTATTGTCTATAATTATAATAATATTTAAAGAGTTTTTTTTGTCTAGAGTTGTTTAATTTATAAGGACAGAACAATATTTGATGAAGGCAGTCTTTAAAACTATAATTTATAATTAATACATCAAACAAAAGAAACACTCTTAAGTCTATTAATTATTGGGGAGTCGGGTAGCTCAGTCAGCTAACGCACTGGCTTCGATTCGGCATCGATAGATTATGACGATGTTGAAGTGGAGGTCCGGAGTTCGATCCTAGCTGGAAAATAAAAATTTCTACCGGCAGAAAACTCGGCTCCCTCACTAACCCTACTAACACTCTACTTATGTGCTCTCTAAATGGGCTTTGTTCCCGGTGACATTAAATAAATAAAAAAAAGTCTATTAATTTATTATTTTAACTTCATATAATTAAAATACATTTATTAATTTGGTAAATTATTTATTTATTTAAATTCATTCACTAAAAATTTTTAGTCGTCACTGTTTAACATCTTAAGTAGTAAATTTCGTTCTAGTTTTCAGAGCTTATCACTATAAATAATTCATTCTTCATTTGCTTTCATAGATTTTACTCTCCCTCATATACATTAATTCATGTGATTAATTAGCTTAATACTATAAACGAAATTGCATTAATTAGATTTTAATGTAGAAATAAATAATTATTATAACTCAATACATTTGATTTAAAAAATTTAATTAAATCCGATGGAATGGAATATTTTTAATTATATGTCAGAAGGGTTGTTTTACACCCCCTCTAGAATCGAACCCGAGTGCCAGTAACAGCAATCCGGGCCATCTGGTCATTCCATTGCCCTTCGAATTTTGAATCTCTTCAAAATTCGAACACTCAACGAGTTTTATTTAAATTGAAAGTTTTTGTGCCGAGGGTAGCGGAATTTTTATATATAGAAGGAGACAATAAAAGAGTGTGTCTTCTGCTGGAATTATTAATTTCCATTCATACATTAATTCCTGTGAATCAATTGTAATAGACTGATGAAGAGGGCAAAGCCCTCCAAACTATAGTCTCGTTATAAATAAAATTTATAATTCCAGCAGAAGACACACTCTTTTATTGTCTCCTTTAAGACTTTTTAGAATCACTAGATCGCGAAATTTTACAAATTAAGATAACAATCTTTGAGTAAAATATTTAACACGTTTACATATTATGTCAGAGAGGTTCGCATCCCGCAGGTGATCCAGATGGCCCGGATTACTGTTACTGGCACTCGGGTTCGATACCCGGAGGGGTGAAAAACAACCCTTCTGACATATAATTAAAAATATTCCATTCCATCGGATTTAATAGATGACACCATCTTATGATTTTCTAAGAAAATTTGAATCTATTACCATCAAGAAATTGAAATCTTTCATAAAAAATTTAAATTATATGGACAGCTTCTTGTCTATATTGACAATGCCATATGGTCTTGTCATTACGTTTCTAACAAGTTATAGTGTATTAACACCCTTTAGGCCTTCCCAATTGGTTGCATGGGGCGCATCACATTTGTAGACGGTCACCCGTTTGAGAACAAATCTCTTCTCATGTTGCTCAATTTAGGTGATCTTTTGGAAACCGGTGCTTTAAACATACCGAGACCGTCTGAATAATGAATAAACTAAGTATATATCAATACAAAACACAAATATATGCATACGGATTCGTTATCTTTAAGGAAAACTGTTTGTTCTGTTCATATAAAAGGGTGTTTAATAAACAAAATTAAATTTGTTTAGGCGTGATTCCCGTCACTACCTGAAAAGAAAAGATATCGTGCTTAATCTTTGAATATAAATAATGCTTATAAAAAAGTTACCCGGGAAGCGTTTTAAGTAGCTTCAGACAAACTTGAATGTATTATCTTTTCTAACTCGGTTGGCTAGATTATAAAACATATGTCGTAAAGTAAAAGAAGGGAAAAACTTTCCAAGTTTTAAAAACAAAATAAATATATTTAAGAAACTATTTTGAATATATCGTATTTTGTTGAATATTGGAAATCAATCAATTTGTCTTTTCCTCTTATTTAATAAATCGATTATTATCAAAGTGGATGATGATTATTCTAGTCTAGAGGAAGGGCGGCTCAAGTTAATTTAATCTGACCAGGCCTAATCTATTATCCAAACAATATATTCGGATAATGAGACTCGGCTCAGATTCCCACCCGAAATTGATATTTCAGCATAAATTATTACCATTTCAGCAGAATATGTTGGCAGAGATAGTTCTACAATTATGACTAAATCAATGACCAACCGTGTTGAAAAAAACAAACAAACATTATTTTCAAATTCTTCCACGTTCTAGCCATTTCCAAACACAATAAAAAAAATGAGTGAATTCAATACTCGGGTACGATCGGGAGGCATAAAACATGGAACCATCCCTTAATTTTTTTTCCAATCCAACTAAAATATTGTGTTTAAATATGTCTAGGGGGTGGAGAAATTTTAATTGGTTTAGAACAAAAATTACAGATGGGGACGTTCCATGTTTTATGCCTCCAATTACCTGATTATAGAATTCACTCAATTTTTTTTCTTATCATGTTTAGAAATGTTTACAACATGGAGACAATTCATTATCAAGTGTGATGTTTTCTGACTCTGTTTTTGAATTCAAATACTCTCGATAACTCAAAAATGGAAAGTAGTAGAATGTTTATGTACTAGATGAAGGAGGAGGTATCAGCCAAAGATCGAATCACTGGGTTCAATAAAACACCTTTAATAAGACGTTTCGGCCTGAATTTTATTTGGCCATCTTCAGTCAATTAGGAGTTATACACAAAATGCGGTACACATATGTGATCGAACCAAGCCTTGTCAAAAATAAAAATTCTTTTAGCTTCATGTGAATTTATAACGTGCCTGGACCCAAAAGTTTCAGAATGTTTATTCTAATGTTAAAATGTTTATATTTCTAAAACAAACAAGTGAAATGGTTTGAGCACCTTAGTTTTAGAACTCTTTGTTCAAAAATACAGAAAATCGTCATATTATGGAAATCTGTGGAGTTAATATACATATTATATTACATATTATATTTGGTTGTAGTTGGTGGTGTTTCACAAAGAGTTGTGTCTCTTTGTGAAACACCACCAACTCCAACCTAATATAATTTGTATAATGTTTCACTATAAACCAACACCGCGTTCCCAAAGTTTGATTAATATACATAGTTATAGTTAATAATGAGCCGAAATTAGGCACACAAGTTTGTGTTAATAACCTCTGTGCTATGTTTCAATTTTGTAACCCAAACCATTCGCAGGCGAAAAATTGTCAAATACTTAATAATGCTGAAAGCGTAACCAGTCTTGAAATTATTTTCCATTATTACTAATTGTAACATACCTAAGTCGTAGAATATATTTAAAGAACTTATAAAATTTCATTTATTAATAGGTATTGATCTTTGTAAAATTATAATTTTCTGTCAAGTATCCGATTTCTGAATCCTTATGATAAATATACCGCAAAATGAACCAATTGAATATCATATAATTGAAGGAGACAATAAAAGATTGTGTCTTCCAGAAGAAGTGAATAATTCCAGCAGAAAACACACTCTTTTATTGTCTCCTTCAATATATAAAAATTCTGCTACTCTCGGCACAAAAACTTTCAATTTATCATATAATTATTAGAATAATTATTTTATTTTATTTTCTGTTTCAACCATCGAATTCGACTATGAAAACTTCTGATAAATTCTCGATTGGTTTACATTTTAATCCCACATTGCTGATTGATAAATAAACAAATAAAAAAACCTACAGAGAAAAAGTAGAAGATAACAAATTTAGATATATCCAAGGGTGGTGTCAAGATGGGATGGTTCCAAAGTGAAATAAAAAGTCAATTCTGTTATTGAGATACTTTCTCTCGTGGAACAAAAAGTTTAATTTAAACAAGACAAATACATTAGAATAGACAATTCGCATGTGAATTTAAAAATAAATATTTTTTTTTGCGAAAAGTGGGAGAGTTATTGATTTTTTAAGAGAGAATCAAAAAGTATGTCCTCTTCTTAATGCGAATTAATATTAACGAAAATCACGTTAGGCGTGACATCTCTTCGAGATATATAGAATTAATGATTACATGTAAAATCATTCATTAAAGTAGTTGTTTCGCGACAATACTAGCAAAAAGTTAATGCTAGAGTATATAGAACAGACAATAAGGATTCATAATTCATAAGCCCAAAACTTTTTGCTGTTTATGTACCACACTACTAGCCAATCCCGTGCTCATTTGACAAATCTGGCAACATTGTTCGAGCTTGTATATTTTTTATCATAGAAATGTCAGATAAAGTACATTATAAAGGGAGATTTATAAAACAAAAAGTTCTTAATAAGCGATTGAAAGCTGTTGTGACAATGGCTGAAGCGAAAAAACGTCAAAAAAGTACTAAAGTTAACCCACTTTTTAGGTTAAATAAATGCGTTGTTGCCAGCTTGTTTTTAGTGTAAATTTTTCATTAAATATTTTTCATTATTTATTCATTATTATCTCAGAAAATCTTTTGTAACTATGAATTAAAATTTTCT
This sequence comes from Forficula auricularia, assembly GCA_024734495.1. Taxonomy (NCBI): domain Eukaryota; kingdom Metazoa; phylum Arthropoda; class Insecta; order Dermaptera; family Forficulidae; genus Forficula; species Forficula auricularia. The sequence goes on from JALMQS010000064.1 coordinate 14,245,116, forward strand.
TAAAAAATGTATTAGTTATTGTTTAATGTTGGTTTAGTTTTTTATAACAATGGTAAGAAGAGTTTCTTAATTATAATTAAATATGTATGTAAACTTTAGGATATCCCGTATAGTGCAATGTATAAGAGTCTGAAAAACTCCATCTTTGGAATTTAATATCTCCGGAACTATATTGTTCATAAATTTCGTTTTGCTACCAATCGATGCAGAAGTATTTAAATAATAATCTTTCTAAATTTCAAAAAAATCCTAAGGAAACCCATATGATGAAACAACTACCTTAATAGCTATTAGCAACCGTTTGGGTTGTAGTTAACGTGGAATAAAAAAAGTAAAGGAAACATATTCTTAAGGGTAAACATTTTTTTTGTTCTAGGTTAACTAGCGCCTCTAGCGATTGTTGATTTTCGCCAATACACCCACACATAAACACAGAAATAATTAAATAAATCTATATATATTGTTCTATACTATAATTTCGAAGACTTCGCCTTGATCTCCTGTCCTATTTAGAAGTCATATATATATTTGAACCTTTGAAACTATAGTCTCAAACAAATAAAATTATGTATATTATATTATATATTTATCAATCTCATATGTGTATTTTTGGGTATCACACAAAGGACACCCTTTTAGATTTACTTTTAAAATATTTACAATGAGACAGAAGTGCGCGGTACTTTTCTCTGTTTTCCTTTTTACTTTATTTAAAAGTTTTCTAGAATTTAAAATTTCGATATACTTTTATTCACTTTCAACTTTTTTTTCTTTTTAAATCTCCTGTCAATCGTTTGAAATATTCATGCGGAAAGTCACTTGGAAATTTTACAAAAAGTCATCAGTACGATAGAAATCTCATAAAAAAAGGGTGTGAATCGACGCGTGCTGTTCATCTTTGATAAACCGAATTCCTTATTATTTTTTTTTTTTAATCTAACAACTCGTTACATTTTTCTCCAAAATACAGTTTAATAATAATAGGAAATAATACCCATTACAGTATTATATCTCTAAACACTCTCAACTCTAAAGGCTAATTATAGAATTTAATCAAATATCACGATAGAGGAAACATCAATCACTTTGAGATATATAGATTTAATAATTACATATAAAATCCAATGCCAACCGCTTGGAGCGTAAATTAACTTGGAATAAACAAGTAAACAAACATACTTATGGGTAAAAATATTTTTGTTTCCCGTTAACTAGTGTCAATTGAAGGGGAAAAAATCCAACTTTTCAAAAGTCGTCCTGCACACTTCAATGGCAACGCGTGGTTCGAGCTAAAAGCTGAAACTTGGCACAAAAGGGCGGACAGCTTACTAATACCAACCTTTCTACTAACTTCCATTTATATGTTAACCTAAGAATCGGTATCCATTTTTGTTTTGTTTTATTCGTGTTTAGAAATTTGTGAAACGTGAAGATATATTCTTTTCACGCCGAAAGTACTAGAAAGTTCATTCTGATGCCAAAGTGTCAAAATGTTTATATTTTCTAAAGAAAGAACTGATTAGATTTTTGCTTTCTATTTTCAGATCTTCCCTTTTAAAAATCCAGAAAATTAGAAAAAAATAAATAATATAGAAGCTATCTATATTGTTTGTAGCCTATGAGCAACAGTTTGTATTAGTAAACTGCAACTCTGTGCCTCTAGTTCAAATTTTCATAGGCAAAAAATTGCCAAATCACTCAAATTTGCCGAAAGCGGACTGGGTCTTGAAAAAGCTTTCAATTTTTCCTCTAAATTTTGAGTGAGCCAATACTTCAGTTAGTCCTCCCAGTGTAATAATAACCATTACGAAACTATCTGCCTGGTGGATAATTTTAAAAGATAACTTTATTTACAACTCGCTGATATTAAATTCCTTCACGACTATTGTAAGTTAAATGTTGCTGTTCTCTTAATAAATGTTAGATAAGTGCTAATGAATAAAACACGCTTCTCTTGTTTGACTTTAATACCCTTTAAATAGTTAATATAGTTCGATTAATATGAAAAGCTCTTCAGGAAGAAATTCTAAGAGCATGGTCTCTTCCTTTTGCAAGGGGTTGGACAGGGTTATAAGGATTTAACCTTTAAGTCATTCATAAACTTTGTTGGGAGGAAAAAGTTTGCTATAGAAAAAGTTGGTAATTAAAAGTGCAAGAAGAGGAAAATAAACGGGAGAAGAATAGAATAGAAGGTACAGGGGTGAACTATTGATTCAGTCAATTATTGTTTTCAAAAAAAAAAAGAAAAAGATTATAAGATTAAAAAATCAACAAGAATAATGTTATCAAATGACAATTCATTAATAACAGTCAGAAAAGTTGATCTCACGTTTGTCTGCAATAACAACAAACCTTAGATTTTAGTAGAATACATTTCTTAATTATTTAATTTCTTAAGTTTTCGACTTAGTACTTGCAACGATGTCCTGATGATGATAGCCTTAGCGGATCGGAACGTTTGTGAAAAAATATATTAACTTATAATGGTATATCACTCGCATCCATAATAAGTATTAATTAAAACAGGAATAGCACTGAATTGGACAATAAATAAAAAACAGAGTTTTTATTAAATGGGCCAGACGTTTCGTCGATTTAATTCGACTTCTTCAGTGGCCCATTTTATCACTCTTTGTCAATTCCACTATGTGACGAAACATCTTTAATCTTTTTTATTAAAACTACAATACATACATTCTTGGCCTCAATTATTCAACATTCTTGAAGCTTTTTTCTCCTTTCAACAATTAAAAAAAATCAAAATTCTTATAAAAATCTTTTATTTTGTTTTTATTTTTAAACAGACAAAGCCAAAGGATTTTCAAATGCAGAGGCTTTGGCTGTTTAAAAATAAAAACAACATAAAAGATTTTTATACGAATTTTGATTTTTTTTAATTGTTGAAAGGAGAAAAAAGGTTCAAGATTGTTGAATAATTGAGGCCAAGAATGTATTGTAGTTATAATAAAAAAGATTAAAGATGTTTCGTCGCATAGTGGAATTGTATTTTGACAAAGAGTGATGAAATGGCCCACTGAGGGAGTCGAAATAAATCGACGAAACGTCTGGCTCATTTAATAAAAACTCTGTTTTTTATTTATTGTCCAATTCAGTGCTATTCCTGTTTTAATTAATATTAACTTATAATTTCAATTTTATTTGATCTTGGCTACAAATAGAAATCAACCTTTTTTACCTTAATTTAAAATTAAAAATAATATTAATATACTATACTTTTAACTATTATGTCAATTTTACTTATTTTTGACTGTAAAAAAATTATCCTTTAAATTTATAAACAGCGCCAAAATGTTTTTGTTTTATTTTCTTATCAATATTACTTTTCATTAATTAATATTTATTAACATCAGAAAATTGTTTAGTTATGATCACCACCTGTTTTATTTACTTTAACCCTCCTGTTAATAATTGGTTTAATTAATAAAAAAAACTATCAAAATGAGTTTCCTGAAAGTTAAGACCTGTTTAGACCGTTTATTTGTTCTTGAAACTGGTTAATAAAGTTTGTTTCATCAAAATCGATCAAACCATTTTCGAGAAGTTGGAATACTCAATAACAAATATACCATATATACACTTTTTGCTCAGTAGTGGATCCTAGTCGAGCCCGACTCGCACTTTACATATTTTATCATAACTTTTACATTATTCATCTTTATAATCAGTATTAGATTTAAAACCAGGTTGAATTGAGAGCGAAACTTACAGTTAGTACCTACATTAAATAAAAAACAAAATTGTATATTACTTACACAAATAGTAAATTCAACACTTTAACCTTATCTACTATTTATTCTCCCTTCATAAAATAAATAAATATATTTTTATTTGCTAATAAAAAGAAAGGTTAGTTAAAATGAATTCAAAAATAATAGGGGTAATTTCCTTCTAAATGGGTTCCTGTAATTGGTTTTAATGGCCAGTTTACTAATTGGCGTGTAAAACTTGCGTGTTTGTTGGAAATATCGTGATTTATTCCTTTCTCACTACCCTCTCTTTCTTTTTTCCCTTAATTGATATTATCGTTATTAATAGGGTAGGTATTTATTTATACATTTTTAATATTATTATTTACTTTTGATAAATGAAAAATTTGGCGTGATTTATGCATAACTCGTGACTTTACTTATATCCTTGTCTCTTTTCGTATATGTATTCGTAAATAAATAATTTTTATTATACAATAAATAGTTAGATATAGGTATTATTCGGAACGCTCCTATGGGTGGCAAGTTCCTATGGAAATATATTTTAAAGTATGATTTTTCAATAATCAATAGAATTTCTCAAATCATATTTAAATTTTCATTTTCAAATTTAAACAATTGAAAAAAATCTAATTGTTAACATTTATTAAACGCGTTCTTTCAGTTGATGGCGTCTCGCGAATGTATTTGCTCTTTTAGTTGTGCTTTTTATATTTTTTATTAAAATATAATTCATTTATAATTTGTGTGCGAATATTTTCGACTTTTTCCAGTCAACTTCAACTTTGTGTTTTTCTCAATAATGGTAAAAATATTATTTGATTAATTCATATTGATTAGAATATACCCTTGAAAGAGTTCCTTTAAGAAATTAATATAAAGCAACTTTTTTCTTTTTAAAAAAAATACCATTGATAAAAGGAGAAATTCTTCCGAAACGTTTGGGTTTTGAATAAACGTTTTAAGATTGTTTTCTACAAAAGATTTGTATATAATTATAGATAATGAATATGTGTATATGTTAGGTCCAATTTGTGAAATTGCCTATTTCTGGAAATAGGCACCTATTTACCGAATTCTTGACTTAAACAAATCATTCAAATTTCTCTTTCGACAAACACTTCGACCTCCAAAGCATCAAATCTTCACCTGTATAATGAATCATTCATTAATTTCAAAAACGGCCTAGAACACAATGATGAAAGACCCACATTAAGAATTTCCTAATTTTTTGGACATTTATCGAAAAATTGTAGGTGGTAAATCGAAAATTAGCAATAATTACTCGAAGGAAATTATAGCGAAAACTTATAAATATGGCCCGATAGAAGTATTAGTAGAGTACGTACATTCTCATATCATATTGCTTATGGTAAAGAAATAAAATGGGAAAATGCCATACTAGTATTACTCGCTTGTCTAGTCCCATTTAGAAGCGATCATTGTTCCTTGAGATTTCGATAATAGATAATGTCCAAGAGTGGTCTCTAACGTGGCTGCTTCAAAGCGAACATTGGTTCCGATCTCCTTTGTAGCAAACGCTTGACAATTAATTTCCAACAGATGATTTAATTACTTTACCGATATCCACTGTCAATGACGATATCTTTAATCACTGTATCATATCACCTTTGTTATTTAGTGGAAATTCAATCAGGTATTTTTTTATCATATAAAAATTGTTAAGCTAGAAAGTAAACAGAACAACTTAGGAATGGTTTTCCGATGTCAAATCCCCTTTTTGTTAACCTTCGAACTCTCGTTTATTCAACTTTTTAGAAAATATATTAGTACCTAAAAAGACTAGTGTTCGGATTGTATTTTCTGCATTCAGGTTCGATACGCGAAGGGGTTAATACGGGTTGTCAGAAGGGTTTTCTGACATAGAATAAAAATTATTCATAACACATCGGATATACTTCCTTATTAGTATAGACAACCTCGTATGATTTTCTTTAGATATTTTACTACAAGTATAACTTTCTTTTCAAGTGGTTGAATTCGTGGTTGACCGTAAAAGTTATGAAGATGATGATGAGAAAGTATCAGGTTTTTGGTCGAAATTAACACCTTAATTATTCATTTCCGAGCTTTCGATCTTTTATTTGACATTCTACTTTTCAAGACACAGGCTTATCAAATCATATCTTGGTTTTATAGAACAACATTAAGAAAATTAGTGGAAAAAGCAAAAACTTTTAACTTTTAAAGTCTCGATACTCTATCAACAAATCTTGCGGATTTAGCATTTGTTTTTCTCAGTGAATCTTTTGAACTCAAAAGCTGAAACTTGGAAAAGAGCTCTTTTATTAATATAAACTTATTTTTGATGACACAGTCAGAATAATAAATTCATATATATATATATATATATATATATATTATTACTTATTCTAGTTTCTAAACATGAAGAAAACATTATCAATCGTATTTTTTTTATCTATTTGCTTGAATTCCACTATCCATAATAATTCGAGAATCGAAGCTCTTGTGGAAAGTTACTTTTTACTTACAAATATTTGTATTTTTCCTTGAGAGAATTGTTTTCATTTCCGGTATTCTAATTTCGTAACTTTAAGATTGAAGAACAAATCAAAAAAGATCAAATCGTTAAACTGGGAACTCTTGAATGAATGAATATAGCTAGCGAGCTTAACTTTCGCCTAATGTTTTTATTAATAAACTGCAGTTTTATGCCAAGTTTCAGCTTTTTAACTCAAATCTTTCGTTGGCAAAAAAATGTCAAATCACCAAAATTTTCAGAAATCATCCTGAGTCTTGAAAAAGTTTTTCTTAAAATTTATAAAAACCAAATCATTTTTTTTTTTTTGTAATTCACCATTATTATTTATGTAAAAATTCAACTAAAATAATATTAATGTATTGCTTTTAACTAAAGCCAGGTACCTACTACTTAAAGAATAGTATAGGAAAACTGTCCGCCTGTATCTATGCAACCGAAAGACGCCTCTGGATAGAACTAGCCTTCCTTACAGGCGTCCTTGTTAAATGAATATTTTTCATAATGTTTCAAATTTGACGGCCATCTCCCTTGGGCTCATTTCCTGTTTTTCTAATTAGCAATGGTGAGCCAGGGGTGGGTTGGGGGAGCGTTCAACTTTATAAAAATTGTACTAACTAATTTCCAGTCTATAAAGTCTTTTAACTATATTTCGTCTTTAAATTTCAAATACTATTTCCTTAGGAATTGTATTAATCCCCTTTTCTCTTATCAATTATATTAAGGATATTATATTCCTTATTATTCTAAACCAGAGTTTGTCTTCAAATTTCATTTCCCCTCTATATTCGAGAAGATAATTAGGTAAATTAGCTAGTAACCAGTTGATAGGGCGCAAAGTGTAGATAGTGTTCACAAATGACGCCATTAAGAAACCCTTCTCTTTAACTAATCCTACTCTCTCTGGCCTTTGTACATTATCTTTTTCAATGGTTGTCATTTGCAATTCGATCTAAACCAGATTTGGCAAATCAGTATCTATCATTTTTTTTTCTCCCTGTATGTTATCGAATTGAATCCACTTAAAGGGACAAATCAAATATTAAGGGCTACTGAACATGAAAATGTATTCGAAAATAGATATTGACGTCAAAGAATAGGGCTTCAATCAACTGTGAAAAGAAAACATCTTCGCAATCGAAATAATATAAAAATAAAAGAGAAAAACAATTGAAACATAAAATCTCTTTCAACTATCAATTTAAAAATTAATTAATAGTTCTTATATTTTTCATGATGTTGATTTTGGTCAAAAGAAAGTTTCGTTTGAAACCTCCTCAATTATATTATTTTTAATTAGATATTCTGATCAGAATGCATTGAGTTTCAACAATACTAGCTAGTATAGTCTCTCACAAATAATTATTTAAAATTTGCAAATGTATGTATTAATCCAAAACCCAAATAGGGTACAGATGAGAATAAATAAACAAATAATAAAAAAAATAGTCCCTCAGATATAGGTTTTTAACTTCTAATTCGGACTTTTACATATCAAATTTAGGATTTAAGAATCAAGTGCGGAATTTTCTATTTCAAATTAAGATTGTTTCAAACCAAAATCAGGATTTAAAAATCAAAATCAAACTTTTTCAAATCAGAATTTATTAACAAACAGTTGAAAAAATAGAAAAAAGTTATAATTTAATTTAACTCTCAGGAAAAGTTTTCAGGTAAAAATCTAAAATTTGGTGCATTGTAAGTTATTTACGTACCAATTTTCAGCTCATTAAATAAAACCTTTCAAAATTGGCATTTTGTACTCTCAAGAAAAGTTTTCAGGTAAAAAGCTATAATTTAATATGTAAAATATGCATGGTTTTATAGAAATTCTCAATTTGATTTGAAAAAGTCTGATTTTGATTTTTAAAATCCTGAATTTGATCTTTAATATCCTGAATTTGATATGGAAAAGTCCGCATTTGAAGTTAAAAACCTATATAAATTATATACAATATACATGTTATATAATATTGTATTATGTTTATTTGCATAAAAAAGAGTACAACCTCATTGATTTCTCCTTATGAATCAATCAACTCTGATACTCCCTACAACCTAAATCTTTTCAATTCATGTATCGTGACTTAGAATTTAAGTAAAATAGGTACTTGTTACTTAGAAAGTGTTTGAGATATTGTAGAGAATATTAAAGCACCTGTCCATGGTAGTGGCTCTTGGCAAACGCTTTAAAGTGTCTTCTGATGTCAGTGCCCAGATGCGTCCACGGTGATGATGTTACAGTGGCGGAGGCGTCCGGGACGGAGGTGAGCCTCACGGCTGTCGCCAACGGCATTCTGTCCCCGGGCATATGCCCGTCTTGGACAGTTTCCACTGTCACCTGTAACAATAAAATTCCATTATAATTTTCACTCCGGTACTTGTTTTAAAAATGCTAAATCTAATCTCCCCCGGGACATATGTTCGTTTCATTATCGGACAAACAAAATCACTATTAGACATTAAGTGAAAAGACCTCGTTAAAGTAACTTTTCAACCTTTTCGAGATAACACAATTTCCCCACTTTATTTTTCCTCATTCCATATAAAACTAATTTGTTTTTTATATTAATATTATCTTTCATCTATCAACTGTTTCTATTCTAATTTCTATATTAAATTATGTCGTGTCGAGATTAATAGAGTCAGATAAATTATTTAAAAACGGCAATGAATCCCAAGTGTTAAAAATAGGAATTTATCTCTTTGGACTCTCTATGCTTATCACGGCTGTGTTTTATAGAATATAGACAATAGATAAAGGTTGAATGCTTGGGAGAAAACGGAAGGAAAGCTGGGATTTTTCAACGTATAAATCTTTACATGCGAATGTCTTGAATAAAATTTATGATCACCAACCCCTGAAAACGGAGATGCTTTTTAGCAAAAAGGAAAAACGAATATTCTTTTCATTTTTTCCACACATTTGGAAACGATTAAAAGAAAAAGGAACAAAACAAAATATTAACGAACAGATGTTTGTTATTCTTGAAAAATTGAGAACATTCTTTGTTTATTCGGGTTTAAAATGAAAATTGCTATACAAGGAAGATTCATCCTCAATACATGTAAATAATTTATGGTATTTTTAAAGAACATTGGATATCTAATTTTAAGGTAAACCCTAGTTTTATACTTAATATTTGGTTCAAACGCCAGCAAAATTTTACAAGGAATGTTGGTATTGGCGAAAATGAGACACACTAGTTAACGGGGAAGTAAGGTGTAATATTCTTATGGGAGAATAGATTTTGTTTCGATGATAACTTTCTGCCAAAAGATGTCAAGAAGAGGAGGTGAATTCGCTTGATTTTACATGTAATTATTAATTCTATATATCTCGAAGAGAGGTCATGTCTATCGTATTGGCGAAAACCAGAGGCACTAGTTAACGAGGAAGTAAATGTATTATTCTTATGGAAGAATAGAATTTGTTTCTCCGAAAACTTTTTGCTAATAGATGTCAGGCGGTTGGGGTGAATTCGATTGATTTTACATGTAATTATTAATTCTTAAAGGAGGATGAATGAAATTCAATTGCTTCTTTCCAGTAATTTTTATTTTTACAAGTGGTTTATCCAAATATATTTCGAGAGCACAGCGGCATCTCTTCCTCAGTGGAAATTGCAAAGCCAGAATAACAGTGTTGTGATATGCCTTTTCGACATGTTACATAAGTCTACACGGAAGCAGAAGGCTTATGTAATTGCTGAAATTGCAAAGCTTGACCTGATTATAATTATACTTAAGCGATGAATCTCTGATAATAAAGGTGGATGACATACGATCGAGAACCCTGTCACACAGTTCCTCTGTATTTATTCTCAATAAACCTTGTATTAAATAATACATCTTGTTATAATCATTTACCAACCCCTCACCCAGTATATTATAACAACAGCGAGTTAGTGGGTATTAGGGCATTAATTGTCCGATGATTACAGATCTTAAATTGTAAGATACTTACCCCCTCCCCCCCCCCCCACACTCACCAAAAAAACTAACCCCATCAGAATTCACAAATCAACGAAAAAAGCTTGATAAATCACTATATGTATATAGACAATACTGAGAAATATTTGGATAAACCACTTGTAAAAATAAATAAATTGACACGTTCTGATGTGGTCATCCTTTTGACTTTACCATACACTTCTGGTTGAGTTTGGTACAAGACCCTAGATTTTCATTTTTTGAGCCTACAACCCCCCCTCCCATTTTGCTCGGTTAGTTTTTGCATTTTTAGTCTTCTGGTAGCCCACTGATTATGTATACAAAATTTGGTCCAAGGGCCTAGATTTTCATTTTTTGACGGGGCCCCCCCCCCCCCCCTCGCTCTCCATTTTGACCAAGATAGGTCACGTCTATCGTGATTTTCATCTTCGGAGTTAAATTTTCCAGCTGTACAAATACTTACGTACAGTGAATTTCAGAGAGAAACATCTTATACGGGCTTTAAATTCATTTTTCATTAAATAAACATTTTGGTTTCTCTAAAGTCTTCCATGATGATTGAATTTCTAAAAACTACTTTATTTTTTCAAAATTCATATAATTCACTCTCTTCTTTTGAATTTATTATTATTATTTTTATTTACTTAACTTTTGGCGACCAAGTTGATTTCCTTCTTAAAACTTGACATGGACCATTCCTACTTTTTTCATTAAACTTTCTTTCTTTCTTTCTTTCTTTCTTTTTTTCTCAAACAAATAAACAACGAATTTAATTATATTCGAAAAAAAAATATTCATTTCAATTCCATTAACTGAGATCATATACTTTTATTTTACTATTATTATTATTAACATTGCGAAAAACTTGATTAGAAAAATAGCAGAGGCAAATAGATATTTACTTTAGTTTTATTTTTAAAAAAATAATAAATACTTAAATGAAATAAAATATAAATATTATATTAATAATTTTCTACTAGTTGAGTAATGTCAAGGGATATTATTAAATTTTTCGTAAAGTGCCACTCAGCTGCCTTTCCATTCTGTTCTTGTTACAAGCCTCCCTCCCTAAACCTCCATCCTCTTATAATCTGCCTTGTTAAAGTTTGAATGTCATTTTTATATCTCTTCTATTTTCTAAAAGGTACAGTTTGATGTCATATGTCATGGATAATATGATTTTGCAAATTTCTATTGATTTTTAAATAAAAAATGGAATCGGATCTATATTTGAATATATTACATTTTACATTTCTCTCATATTCGTTTTCATCCTAATATTAGATTGAATATTGCTCATCCCAAGTTCTATAGCTTACACCCTAAAATAGAGGTGTCGAATCTTTTAGACTTCACGCACAAAAATCTTTTTTTATTTATAATTTATTTACATCAACCATTTAAACCAGGTTTTAAGTAAATTTGATAAAATTGAGTAACAAACACACATAATTAACACAAAACTTTGTCATATATACACATGAAAGGGAAGTCTTCCATCGAAGTCACCCTTAATTGAATTTATAAGTCCAGTTGTATAGAATGGCGCGCTCCTCTGTATCTAGAATATGATTCTTCTTAAGTCTCCTAGTTACTTGACTATTGTCCAGGAGATTGATGGGTGATATATTTGAATGGTTTTCGAGTTTCTTAATATGTTTGTTGTACGAATCCAGGATTACTTTTCTAACAGACGGGACAATAAGGTCACTATGCGGACATTGTACTAAGGCGCATTCGCAATATCTCTCAATATTTTTGATTGAATTCTTTGGATTTTACTGTTGTTCGAATCACTCCAGTTCCCCAGGTCTCACACTAATAGGACCATATTGGTTTGAGAATTGAATTATATAATAGTACTTTGGTTTTTAAGGCAAGCTGTGAGTTTTTGCCTAGTAACCAGTACATCCTTTTGTATTTAATATTTATTTCGTTTCTTTTTTTTTCTAAGTGGTTTTTCCATGTAAGTCTTTGATCCTGATGCAATGCATTAATGCAATATTTCGAATATGTTCCCAGAATATAAACAAAACATATTTCGAAAATCTATTTATTTGCATGCGGGATTCCAAGATATTTAACTAAATTACTATATGGAATTTGTTTACAATTTAAGTATACTGGAGGGCTTATGATTTTTCTATTTGTGAACGAAATATGGTCGATTTTGCTTCTTTAACTTGAATTCTCCATTTATGAAACCAATTTTCGGTGTTGTTGAGATATTCTTGAAGCTTATTTGATGCTGTTTTAGGATCAGAATTTGAGACCATTAAAGCAGTATCGTCTGCGTAAGTTGCAATAAATAGATCGTCATGATTAGATATATCTGCAGTAAATATAGAATAAAGAAACAAAAATCTAAAATAAATTATCAATCTATTATATAAAAATTTTATTAATGAAAATCAATATAAAATATTTTAATAAATGAGGTAATTTAACCGTTTTATATTTTTATTTGTTTTAATATGTCAATATTCCAAAATATTAAAATATGAACAATAAAGAGAGCAATTACTTTACTGACATTTGGGTCGAAATTGAATTTAATTGACGATAATTGTATTGATGATGAAATTTCATATCAAGTTTTTTTTATCGCTGTCATTTTTTAAAAAGTTTTTTTTTATACTCTCCTTTCATCAAAATCGGGATAAAAGTGACAGTTGCTATCATTTTTTTTTTTTTATTATAAATTTTTAAAGAATAAACTATTAAGGAAGAATAATTATACTTCCTAAATATTGAAAAATTAATTTCTTCATAATGGAAAGAAAAATTATAAATTAAATAAGCTGATGTGGCCATCCACATGACTTTACCATACACCTGCCTCCTCTTTTATATTTAATATTTAATAAAATAATTTATAATCAGTTACGAAAGAGCCCTATACCCCTCTGAATTTTGTACTTATTAGAAATTTATGCTATCTCCTTATAAATGAGAATCTCTAATGTAAATGTACTAGATGAAGGAGGGCTATCAGCCAAAGTTGGATGCGCTGGGTTCAATAAAACACCCTGAATAATACGTTTCGGCCTGAATTTATTTGGCCATCTTCAGTTAATTGGGAGTTATACACAAAATGCGGTACACATATGTGATCGAACCAAGCCTTGTCTAAAATATCAGCTTTCTTCAATTTTTATTTGGAAATTTTATTATTTCAAATTATTTTTGAGGGGGGGTTCTCCCCCCCCCCCCCCCCCCCTTGTATATTTATTTATCTATTGTGTTTAATCAAAACATCATTCAAAATAAATCTAACCTCTAAGGAAATGAGGGCAGCCCTGTACAAGGGCGCCTTAAGTATTCTATTATTTTTCACTAAGATGATAAATCGGTCGCATAAATTGCAGGCGTTAAGGCAATTTAATTTATCATAGCGCACAGCGTGCGCAGCAGCCAAGCTCGAGCTTTTTGTTTTTTTAGTTTGAAAATTTTATAATTTTAATTTTTACCGCCCCCCCCCCCCCAATTTTAGGTTCGATTTCATAATATCTCGAAAAAAAATATCATTTTTCGATGTTCAGTCATTAGTGCTTTTTAGTAGACCAAAACGCCATGGATTTGCTTATTTTTTTTTTAATAGTTTCAGCCGTTTTTGAGATATTTTGAAAAAACGAAGCAAAAAAATCACTTTTTTCATGTACGATTTTAATACTTGCCCATACCCTGTATGGTAAAGTAAAAAATCTTGTTATTGCACTTTTGTTTCTGGCAAACTTGGAATAAAATTTCACTGGAAATGTACGTACTTAGGTATCTATGGACTAGGTTCGATTCTATCCTCTTTGTCAATTTTGTCTCAACTTTGTTTTGAATTAAAACTATATATATCTATATATATACGGTTTTGGACGGAGCCTTATTCAGCCGAGATCGTCCAAACACTAGAGGATATGTCCTAAGACATTTTGATCTATTTCCGACAGGTACCTCCGGACTAGAGACCTGGCTGGTTAATTAATAATTCGGCCATAACGTCTTCGAAAATAGTAAACATAGTCGTGGAATTAAGACTTAGATAGAAAGAAGTAGGTCAAAATTCAATCACAAGATCCTACTCAGAGTCCAAGTTTCATATTAAAAAAGAACCTAAATCCATAGATTTCGTTTTCATTTTACATTTTTTTAAAAATGGTTTATGAAAAATATTTAATGAAAGTAAATTAAAAAATAAAAGAGCATAGCTCAATTGGTATGCATAAAGGCAATTAACTTGAACGTAGTGGCTTTTTAGTTGGAAAACCCTCAATCAGCTCAGCAGAGGGATATTCTTTTTTTTTACGGCTCTCTTCATCCTGAAAACTTTTTAATTAAGCACTTTACGTTATGCTTAGTAGATTATTTTGATTAAATTATATATTCATTATTCTTTAGGTTCAATTATGAATATAAGTGTATATTTATATGTAGTTAAACATGAAGCTTTAAAGTTACTGGGGTGGCAAAATGGGACTAGAATTTATTTTGATTAAAATTTAATTTAGAAAACATATATAATAAATATGAAGATATCCTCAAAGATTAATCAAAGAGTGCTTGTTATAAATAAATATTCATATATGATTAGTGAAAATGAAGGCAAACTCTTCGGAACTATAGTCTCAAAAAATTGAAATTTGTTTTTATTTATTGACATCAAACAGAAGTCAGATTTCTTATAAATTATACAAATTGGCTACTTGCGGCAAAAACTTTTTAATTGTATATATATCGGCTTAGAGTGTAAAGCTGCTAACTCCCAAAAAGGAAATTTTACAGGAGAGACAAAAAACTTCACAAAATTTAAAATTTTTGTTTAGGAATGAAACCCAAAATACAATTTGTTTATTTTGTATTATTTTATAGTTTAAATCATAAATAAACGAATAGAATTTATAAGCGGTTTTGTGACTTAGCGGGTTTTTTTAGATGAATGGAATGTATTGCAATGGACTTAGCAGGTTTACTTTCTAAGCCGACGATATGTTTGTTCATTTGTAAAAAGTTGAATCACATTTTCATTTTAGGCTGGAAACATAATGAAGCAGAGAAGCGGCGAACACAGACATGCTTGAATTCTACGCTCAGCATCATCTTATAAACAAGCTGGGCGTAAAATTCAAGCATGTCTGTGTTCGGCGCTTTTCTGCTTCATTATGTTTCCAGCCTAAGATGAAGATGTGATAAAACTTTTGTAAATGAACATACCTATATAGATTTAAAAAGTTATTGCTCAGAATAGCACACTATAACTCATTAACAATAAAATCAAAGAGTGTGTGTGTCTTCTATTTAATCTAAATAAATAAACATACAATTCATTATTTGAAATTATATTTCTGAAGTTTTTCTTGCATCTTCGCTCATCATATACGAATCGAAATTCAAGCAAGTTTGTTTTCGTCATTTATTTGAGACCAAACTTTTTACAAGAAATTTCATTTTAAGATTTTATTATTACATACGAATTCAATTCTATAAAACCAAAATTTATATTTTTATTATTATATAGTACCATAGATAGTTTATTATTTTATAAATAACATTTTAAATGAAATTTCATTAAAAAACAAAATAAAATAAATGGACACGTTCTGATGTGGCCATACACTTCTGGTTGTGTTTGGTACAAGGGCCTAGATTAAATTGTACCCCCCCCCCCCCCCCATTTTGGGTGATTAGTTTTTACATTTTTAGTCTTCTGGGGTCCCACTGATTATGTATACAAAATTTGGTTGAGTTTGCTCAAATGGCCTAGATTTTTAATTTTAACACCCCCCCTCCACCCCCTTAATTTTGGGTAGATATGCACCAAAATCTAATCAGCTCTTAATATCAATGCACCAAAACTACGTGTGAAAACTAGTTTTTGAGCTAGCTCGTCCACAAAATTTGGTAACGCATAGACTAACAGACATTTTGACAAAAAAGTTATTATCTCGAAAAATATAATTTTTTCGATGTTCACTTATTAGGGCTTTTTTGTAGACCGAAACGCCATGGTTTCGCCCAATTTTTTTAATCAAAATACTTTCAGCCGTTTTTGAGATATTTCCAAAAAAAGAAGCAAAAAAATCACTTTTTTTTCATGCACGATTACAATACTTGACCATACCCTGTATAGTAAAGTAAAAACAGGGGTGATTTCGAACAACCTTACCAGCCGAGTCTATATATATTTATTTGATCTCCCTAAAGGGCCGAGACCGAAGAATACGAAATTTAATATTAGATAAAATGGTTAAACACACATAATAAAAATACTTTTGTTCGGAAATCATTGCCGCCCGGAATTACTCCTTTATTTTATGTTTCTATCAATATTTTTAAAATTGTTAAAATGTATTTAATGTTTTAAGCTTCTTTTCTTTACATCAAATATTAATTAATAATCCCTATAATAGGGAGACATTTTTCAAGTATTTTCAAGAGAGCTAATAAATATTCATTTTTTTTTTTAAATTATGATTTTAATATAATTAGAAATGAAGGGGGATTTTCTTCTGAAGTGAGTTGTTACTCTACTCATTTATCTCGATAGAATATTATTATTAATATTATTTTTTTAACTAGGGGGAGAGGAAATTAAAATAACCAACAAACAAGCTCTAATAAGCTCATAATTGGATTTCCTCTCTACCTGAAAGGGTTGTTCCCTAAAGGGTCAATTAAGTTCCTGACCAATCAGCGACTGGCTTCTAAAAACGCCCTACAGTTCTCCGATCTCGTTATCAAATTATTAATTGTCTTTGATCTTAAAAAAAAAATAATAATAATAATAATGCACTTTATGAAGTTATTTTCTAAAAATCTGCCTTGACTTTACCTTATACCCGCCTTTCTTGTAGATTTATATAATTTTTTACTTATCCAATAAATAATTATAGTTTATTGTAATCGTGAAAATTCAATCTGTGTTTTTGCTTAGTTTTTTTTTTCAAAATATCTAAATAATAAAACTATTTGAATAATTCTATATCTTTATAGGCGTTGAACCCTCTTAGTGTAATATTTTTTTCACTAATATCATTAAAAAACGGTTAAGGCCTCAGAAAAGTTTTTCTACTAAAAATTATATTTTCAGAAATAGATATTAATTATTTTTATCAAAACTTCAAATATGCATGTTTCTCTTTTAACCAAAATCTAATAAACTCTCAATCTCAACTCACTAAAACTAAATATTGCATTGTGTTCTGTTAATGTTATTGAGACAGAACAATGACAAACTTTTAGCAATCACACACACATTTTCTTTGAAAAAAAATTAATACCTCTTAAAATAACATATTTACGATGTTTACTATACAAAACAAGTTGTACGCCTTATCGACGTGATTTTTTTTATCAAAAATAGTTCAAACCTTTTTTAGGGTTCCGTTCAGAAGTAAAAACGGAAGCTGTTTGTCAGAGCATTGAAGCTCTTAAAAAATAAGATAAAACTTGACCAGTTATAATGTGTATTCATTTTTCCCCAAAATCAAAATTTCACGAATTTCTCCATTCTCCCCTTATCTAAGGCAAATAGGAACGAATTTGATATCTAGTATTTTGGAAGATATAACGTACGGTACTGACCTTCACTTGGCCTACTTATTGAGCTAAAAAAACTAAGCAAAAGTGCCAGAGCTTTTTCTACACTGCGATAAAGTAAAATTTGTTTATATAACCGATAGTTTTGACCAAAAAATCGATTGCTATGTTTTTTTGTCTGTTTTTAGAAAAATGTGCATTTCATAATTATTTTCTTTGGCATCTTTTAACCATATGAACACTTGAAAGAAAACCATCATTGAAGATTGTTTTGTTAAAGAGAAAAAGAAAAACATTCATGTTGACGTTTCAGTAATCCACTAATGTTTCTCAACAGAGATCCATCCAGTTGGCCATCCAGAGTGGCGTGGCAAAAAGAAAAAGAGTTCATTTTTCTATACGTCTCCACCCTTTATCATCGCTTTATCTCACTAAGACATAAAAGAAAAAATATTTTTTTGTATATTGTTCTGATGATATTTCTCATCATTCTTATTAGTCTTACTTTCTCTATGACTGTGATTGTCGCTCTTCATCATTCACATATTATTATTATGATGGTGCTCCAAAACTTAAAGGATTTTCTTCAACAATTTAGGAAATAATTCGGAACGTTTTTTTAGCTACACAACGTCTAATGAAATTAGGAGTTTGTTTGAAGTTTGTTCTTGATATTCCACAATTTCGATCCAGTACCGTAGTTCATTTCGAAAATACATACAACGAATGGGGTTAATTTATAGCAGAGAACTTAAAATTTCATTAAATATAAACAATACCTAGAGCAAGAATTTAATCTTCAGGAATTCTAAGATTTTAGTAGAAATATTATTAAATGTCTCGAGGGTGTGAGCTGACTGCCCGGAAAGCATGTTAGTTCTCTGGTTCGACTCCTGAGGGGATGAATCCCCTCTGATATCGCAATTTAATAATATTTCTACTAAAATCTAAGAATTTGTCCTGAAGATTAAATTCTTTCTCTTTTAAAATACATTGGTTAATCTGAAGCCGAGATTTTTTGAAAAACATTCCACCTATTTTCAAAAAAAGATGCTCAAATCTTTAGTATTAATACCCAGAGCGTTTATTATTTTTGAATTAATTAATACATGTGAGTTTACAATGCATTTTGTGTAATTAATACGCATACTATTTTGAAACAACATACTCTTTGAAAATAACCTAAATAGGCAGTACCTGAGAATTTGATACGAACTAAAAGTTTAGTTCGCACTAAGGCTATGATGTAACATAAGTCACAGTATTCATCCCTATTTATTATCTGATTCTTTCTGCAAAAACATTTCTATAATAAGAATTCTAAACTTTGTGACCCTAAAAGAGCATTTTTAAATTATTTTTTATTTTCACTATGGGTGGTCAAATCCGACCACCAGTCACGACTGGAAGATTAGGGAATATTTTTCTTAAGTCTTAACATATGCGTAGGTCATTTGACACTGAACCACAAAAATTTACTTCTTCTTGAGACAAAAAACAAAATCACACACGCATAGAACCATATTATAACCTCACTATCTTTACAGTGTAACTGTCTTTTAACCCACAATATATTTAAAAATAATTTAATCTTTCCTGAAGTGTGTTGATAATTCAAATAAATAGACACCGTTTGAACTAATGACCATCTCAAAAAAAAAGTTTTACCGGTTTGAGTCACGCATTGTATAGCTTAAATAATCAAATGTTTTTTTAATAATACGTTACGGTTCAGGTCATTATTAAGTGTTAAATGAATAAAAACAAGTTTTTTAACATGACTTACAACCTACCTAAAAACACTGAAAACGTGTTCATTATCAATAAATTATAAATTTAATTCTTTACTCACCCTGTGAATGCAATCACAAGCTGGAATTAGCACCATTTCCGTTACACATCGAAAAATGTTTGTAAGCTTACTTGGACAACATAACCTCACACAACAGTTGGACACATTTTACAATACTAGACATTAAATTAAAACATAGTAAAATAACTTTTTAGAAGCCAGTTTATCTTTACTGATGTAAATAAAAATAAAGCAATATTAGGGGTTGTTTAATATTTATTTAATAATAAGTAAATAACCCTGCTAATATTGGTTCAATAGTCCATTTGCAAAAGCATTCTTTCAGAAAATGCTGGTTTGATAAAAAAAAGACAAATAGATTAAGCTACTTAAAATTTCACAGTCCTTACCCTTCCTTATATCTCTGATTGAATTCACTCAAAACCTTTTTTTTTCTTTTTGCTTATTCGAGTATAGAAACATTTCAATCGTGTAAAAAAGCAATTTCTCTCTTTAAATTAACATTCATATAATAACTCAGGAACTGAAGGTCTAAGAAAGTTGATTCTGATACCACAATGTTTGTATTTCCAAAACTAAGAAGGGAGTTCTCGAAAGGGGTTATAAACTGAAATTTTAACAGCCTTGTTTGTATTAACTATCTTCACCTTTGTGCCAATTTTCAGCTTTCTATTTTAAACTATTCTCCGTTAAAAAAATACCATACCCTCAAAATCAGCTATGAGCTTACCGAGCCTCAAAAATGTTTTCAATTTTTTCTATAATTTTGTTTACTAATCGAACTTTAATTATAGATCAATTAGACTGTAGTTTTGACAAACATAGTAAAAAATTATTTATCATAATTAGTATTTATTTAGATCTTTGTTTAAATATAGTATTATTTTTATTCTAGGAACTTTTCCTTATTAATTTTTTCATCCCCTTAATGAATTTTTCATTCCTTTGTTTTGGTTCTTTTTTTTATACTATCTTTTGTTTTTATTATTTACATCTTCGACACTAGTAATTTGATTTCCCCCAGTGTACCCTTGAAATAAATGATAGGTTGTCGAATTCCGAAACATGCCTCAGACGCGCCCCGGGGCACCCCAAACGAGATTTCCACTCCCCTATCGTTAAGCTCCCCTATTTTATTTTATTTTTTTTTCTCTTCAAATAAAATCGAAACATTGCCTGCCCAATTCCAATCTGATTGAGCCATTAATTCGATTGGTTTTCCATAAAAAGCGCAAAAATAAATAGGTTCATTGCTTAAAATGAATTAAATTAATATTTCGACAAATTCTTTAGAAGAAAAAGGAAAATTCTTTCATAAAACAAACAAAAGCCTTTTGATGTTAATAATCTTTGAAAATTTGCTTTTTAATTAATTAAATCTCTTTTGTTAATTATGTTTTTTTCTTTGCTTTTATGCAATTTCTTTTGTAAATTGTTAAAAAAAATTATATAAAAACCTACTACCATATACATTTGTTATCAACAAAATTTAAATGAAATACTACTAATTTTTT
This sequence comes from Forficula auricularia, assembly GCA_024734495.1. Taxonomy (NCBI): domain Eukaryota; kingdom Metazoa; phylum Arthropoda; class Insecta; order Dermaptera; family Forficulidae; genus Forficula; species Forficula auricularia. The sequence continues at coordinate 14,266,176 of JALMQS010000064.1, forward strand.
TATTTTTTTAATGATATCTTTTCGAGTCAGAAGATGAAACTCATTGAATTAGAGAGCAAATAAGTGAGCAAAGCGTCGAAAGCAAACTTGTTTAAATTCCATGCCCATTGCCCAATGATAAAAAATGTGAGCATAGAATTTGTATTCGCCGCTTTGCTCACTATTTTACTACCCTTGTCTATTTTCAACCTTATTTAAAGTTTCGATCTCACAATTTCTTTGTATTACATTTTGAATTAAGGTAGTTCTTTCACAAATGCAAAAATTCAAGAAGTCTTCGAAACTTTGAGTATAAGCCATTAAAAGCATAATAAACTCACCTTAAAATTTGAAGACGATTTACCACACCAAACATGAAATAATTGCAATTAAAAATGAAATTTTTACATATAGTAGATTGGGAAAGGGTGAGAAAATGATCATTATTTTACTTTTTTCAATGAAGGACTTTCACCATCTTGATGAAAAACTAATATTTGTTAGAATAATATATTCGAAGTAACTTAAATAATAATTGAAATTATTTACCTCGTAGTTTTTATAAAAAAAAAAAAAACATATTTGGGCGATTATTTTTATTGGAGGGGATACAATGTCAATGGCTTGGAAACGATCCATTCATAAAAAGGATATAGTAGTGTGAGAAGTACAGTCACGTTAAAAAAACATAACCTAAAATTTTAGCACCGTTCATATGTATAGAGTGGTTACGAGGCCAAAACTTTTTGTGTGGATTGTCGCGAAAGAACTACCTTAATATCATAAAAAAAGTAATTAGCGGCTACTTTTTATTTTATTTTTGTAAAATTACACTTAGCTTTCCTGACTAAATAATTATCATAGATATATTTTTTTTACAACACTAACAATTTTCCATCTTACTAGAAAAAATTGTATTTGTAGAAAAATTCTCAATTTGTCTACTCGTCAAATTTGTCTCGGGTACTTTCCCTATTAATTTCCCATTTCATTGAACCGCAAAACGACTAACCAACCAGCTGGGAAAGGCTTTATTATCATTGGTTCGTTTCCCCCTTGAAACTACCTCAAGTGTTGATCAGTGGTTGACGATTAATAGCAAATGTTGAACGATTGCCTTCTTGATGAAACAAAGCAATTATATGGCGTATCACCATTTCAATGAGACAATGATATATAGATATAGAGGGTTGATAACATGACAACAAGAGAAGGGCTTTTGTGCCAAGCAGGGAGCAGGAGATTGCCTTTCAGGAAAAAAAAAAGAAAACCGAATAATATGATATTATCCAAAAGCTATAAAACGACAACCTCGCCCGAAGCTAGTCTCGATAAATGAAATTTACACCTTTAAAAAGAGATTGGATTTTTATGCATTTTTTCCCTCACTTCTTTTTTGTAATTTGATTAGCCACTTTTTTGTTCTTTTAATATGAAATATTGACCTATGCCCGGGGAATTGGGGAACAAATTCATCTCGCACAGGAAAATTAGAATACTGATTGATATTATATTCAAACTCAGATATGGGAAATGAAAATTTCGGAAATGGGCTGATTTGATTGATTCTCGCCATATCTACTAATTTAATATGAGTTCAAATTACCTTAAAAAGCGGATTTTAAATTTCTAAATAAATGACGTGGTGTTGTCATCTACTAAATACGAGATGTTGTGGATTACATGTCAGAAGGTTTGTAAGATGAAAGTATGTCAGATGAAATCACCTTACAGCAGTGATTCTCAACCTTTTGTAGAGCGAGGAACCCTAGAGCAGCGTTTCTTAACCTTTTTTGGCCCACGGACCAGTAAAATTTGTAAAAAAATTCGCGGACCAGCTATATGTTTTTAACAACAAAATTTTACTAGGTATTAAAGAACTACTACATAAGTTAATTGTAACATTTTTATTATCATTTACTTACAATAATATTTAAGTTTTTTTCACGGATAGAAAAAATTGTCCGCGGACCACTGGTGTCCGCCGGACCAGCGGTTGAGAATAGCTGCCCTAGAGCACTTATATTTATTTCTGAGGAGCCCCCTACCACTAAAATATGAGATATTTAATTTTTCGTCAAAATATCAACATCATGCTACTTTTATATCTTTCAAATATAGAGAATTCAATACGACTGTAAGAACAAAATTAATCTCTCAAAAAAATTCTTAACTATCTAGTTTTATTTGACTATAAGGTAATACTTAGACTCTAAATTTAGTATTTTTTCTTTACATGATACTACTAACTACTATTTTTGTTTTTTTTTCTTTTATAAACCACGAGGTGTACTAAATAAATAACCCCAAACCTCCCTTTGTGGAACCCTGGGGTTCCGCGGAACCCAGATTGAGAAACACTGCATTACAGGGTTGCCATTGTACTGGGTTGCTATTTTTGGCATTCTAGTTCGATTTCCGGGGGATGAACCCAACTCTTCTGACATGTAATTAAGATTAACCATGATAGCTCTGATTTAGTAGATAAGAACCTCTCGTGATTTCTTTAGATCTACTTATTTACCAAGAATGATCTAAGGATCTAACCTCAAATTAGAACACGTCAAGATTGTAGATTTGATGCTTTGGAGTTTGAGTTATTTTTCAAATATAGTTATTTTGACTGAAAATACTTCAAGAGTACCATATATAGTATTGCCCGTAAAGAAACTAGTCAATATATCTTTCTTTCTGACTTTAGCTTGGGCATTGGTATTCAGACACCATAATCAATAAAATTACATATTTAAGTGAAACAGCTTTACTTCTCAAAAGTTTTTCATCCCCGATTAAGCTTTCCAAAATAATATATTCAAGTGGTATGCAAATATTAAACCATTTGTTATATAATCCACAGAACCATTTTCCAATCGTTAAATATCAATCCGAAAACATAAATAAATAAATCTTCACGAATTGATCTATTTTTTTTTTTTCAGAAATTTTCTCTCATTTAATATCTAATATCTAGCAAAATATTTGTTGACTGTATCCGTTTCCTTCTTAACTTGATCTCGGATTAGGATTATTTATTGGTTCCAAATGCTATTTATCGTTTATAACTATGAAATCGTTTTATTATTACAAAATCTCTTTGATATTAATGTTTACTGATGCTTACCTGCATTAAAGGATATTAATTAAATTAAATTGAATGATATTTTCGTATATATATATATAATAAAGGAAAGAGAGAGATGGAATGAATTTTGATTAAAATCTACAATAACTCATAAGGATGGGAAATTTCACACTCAACAGTGTACGAGAGGCTGAGTTTATAGTTCAATTTATTTAATTTTCAAACTTTAGACATAGGAAATGGCAACTCGTTCAATTTATCACAAAAATTAACATTAAATTTTTTATTGTGTATCCCAAATAGGAGTCGCAGCAAATGTCTTTCTTTTTTGACTCAATCAACCATATTTAATAACGTCTCCAAAGATCATAATAGTATACAATTTTAATTGAATTTTTCTTCATCAAACACCAGCTAATCTTTTGTTGAATTTCTAAAGTTAAATCTAAATAAAAATAATTTTTAAGAAAAAAATAAAACCGACTTCAAAAAATTAAATGCAACAAATAAAATACACTAAAAGGTATAAAATAATTATTATCTTATTTAGTTACAACTAAACTACGAAATATTAACATGAAATTACTTTTTGAAGTGGGTGCCAAACAAACTATACCTATAAGCGAGCGTACCAACCAAACGTACTAAATAAGATCCGTCGAGTGCGATTCATAAAAGGTATCTGTTTGGCACTGACTTAAAAAAGTAATTTCATGTTAATATTTCGTAGTTTAGTTGTAACTAAATAAGATAATAATTATTTTATACCTTTTAGTGTATTTTATTTGTTGCATTTAATTTTTCGAAGTCGGTTTTATTTTTTTCTTAAAAATTATTTTTATTTTTCTCTTTTTAGTGATGTTATTAATAGTGATCATATCATCAGAACTTGACCAAATTAATATGGCACCATCCCTAAGATACCCCCTTTCCAATAAAAAAAGAATCATCGAAATCGGTTCATAAACAAAGAAGTTAGTCCTGAACAAACCTAACAAAAAAGGTCTAATACCTATAAAAAAAAAAAAAAAAATGGGACCAATCGGAAGGTAGACTGGACCCAATGCAAATTTTTTTTTCAAAATCGGTTCACAATTGGCGGAGATATGAGGTAATATAGGCACACAAAAAAAAAATCAGTGGAATAGAGAACCTCCTCCTTTTTTGAAGTCGGTTAAAAATACTAAGTAAGGTGAAGTGGGTTAAGAGCGTAAATGGGGCAAGTGCGTACACAGCCGCACTTTATTCAAATATAAACCAAAATATAAAAGCCAATTGCTAGAAATCTATTTTTTTGTGATAGGGAATGATAGTCACATAGTCATAGATGTCGCACCATTCTGGATGGACATCCCCTATTTATTTCAATCAGAAAATGTGCACCTCGTGTAAAAGCATAACCCAAGTTCACCATCAAAGTGTAATAGTTTTTATTGATATTTACTGTTCTTTGCGATTATTTTTGCTAAGTGTGAAAAACAAACATTAACAATCATGTTAAATAGATATATGTTATTGTTTCTTTAAAATTTATTGAGAAAATCGCTACTCTGCTCTAGCCCGGTAAATGTGTGTGCCTGGGGCAAATGCAGACTATCCACTGGGTTAAACAAATTAACATATTTTAATGCGGAAAAAAGCATTTTGTAGTTGACTTGCTGAATAATTCTGCTCTTGTCTCATAACATAAATACAACGTTTCAATGAATTTTAAATGGGCATGTAAGCACTTGCCCCGTTTTCGGGGCAAGTGCGGAGTAGTATGTAATTTTCTTTAAATATGAAAATATTGAAGTGAAATCGGTGTTTTGATCAATGTTAACTAAAGAATAAATATGCAGGTATTTATTGATATATATATAAATGTTAAGGTATTATACACCAAATTAAAGATATATATATATTGTAAGTCAAACTTACAAAAAACTGGCCCGCTTTTACCCCACTTCACCTTAATCATGCATTTAATAAATTTGTTTTGTTGTTTTGTATGAACTTTACTAAATGTGTTTTCCGTTGGACGACTTAGTGCGCACCAGGCCTAGGAGGACGTCTATGAAACCCCTCCCTCACCTAGATTATACTTAAAATAGATGTAAATCCACAATATTCATATATTTATATTTCAAAAATGTATTTAATATTAATACCTTCTTTATTTTTTTTTTAAATTCTATTAAAAAAATAAATCGCACCCATTTTACTGAAAACATATATGGCCTAATGTGCACTTTACTGCACTCTATGCGGACTAAGTATAATTTATAAATATACCAGAATGATATCTGTACCCTGAGTCACTGCTCACGGAAAACATTATTATTAATCATCATTATTCTTATATAATAAATATAATTTACTCAAGACACCATTGTTATACGTTCGCAGCAAAAGAGCTCAAACATGTACGAAAGGAACTTAGACATAAATTATAACCTTCTCCAGCCCGAAATCAAACTCTCCGCAGGGACCAGGTGCATCCAGACCCTATATTATTAGAACTTATGACCTATTGACGCTAAAAATGTCTCGCTTTCTCACACTCTGTTAATTTCATTGTTTTATACGATCTATTACTCATTGTTGTTACGCGCTACCTCTAGTAAATTATTATCCTTGTTTTCTTCAATAATTTAACATTTAACATGGGTGGGATTTTGCGTTATTAAAGTATCTCTAATCATGTTTGTTTCAATTGTTGCTCTCTGCCATTCAGATTCCTTGCATCCATTACCTCTTAGAATGTTGCCTGAGTAGACAGAATTTATCATTTCCAATAAAATATTGAAATAATACTAATCCAATTTTATTTTATTTGTTCCAGGTGAGTACATTTACTTCATTTCATCGTGTTTGCTTCGGAGAATATCCTAGTAAGTGAAAAAAATACAATTCCAATTCTATTATTATTTGTTCCATCGATAAATTTAATATCTATAGGTATACTTTTTTATTTATTTTATTATGAAAAAAATCCCATTCTATCTATCACTGATTTTTCTGCTAACTTGGTTTATTCTTTCTCTACCGCCCCATTTATATTAATTTTCTAAAATGAACAAGCGTACGGTTTTTTCATTTGATATCCATTCACATTCATAATAAAACATTCACTGATAAAAGCATTTAGATAAAAAAACACAAATATCCATATATCCACGTTTGAGCACAAAAGTATCAATTAAAACAATTTAATCTCACTTGGTTGAGTTTTAGTATGTACGATTTGTTTCTAATTTTCCATTTAAAATACAAAATCCCTTTGCATTTCGTATGTTTACTTGAAACTTTGCATTCTCTATAGGGAACTTAAAAGCTCTCATTACATAGAAAATGGAACGATCCTGTACAAACACGATGATGTATGTTTTTGGCTTAATTCACATCTGAATTCTATAGATAGCTACTATACAATCCATTGCATAGAGATTCAAACTTTAACTATTTAGATAAACATTTCAAAAAGAATGCTGTCTAACAACATTTGTAAGCTTAGAATTATTTCAAGTTAGATATACATACAATATATATCAACAGTGTTCTTTCTTTAAATGAATAGTTTCTAGACAAATTCTTGAAGTTAAACAAACTCAGGCGTTGCATTTTTGTCTTATATAATTATTACAATTTAGTGCACACTATCCTACACTCAGTTCAACACCAGGAGCCTAAACAAACATACTACTATAATACTAAGGCTATGCAAGTCTTGACGTCAGCACCCTCTTTCAGTGCTCACTAAAATCCCACAACAACAATAAAAAACTCCATTAGACATGGTACCAAACTTTCAGAGAGACCTGTCTATACATGATAGTATATTTGCTAGTATATTGACGTTTATCCGAATTTTATTTACCTGTTATGATTATTACAAGTATTACATGTATTACTAATCTTAAAGACCACTCGATATATTGATGTATAAATTGACTTAAACTATTGTTTTGCAAGTTGCGAAACTAATGTGACCGTCACAAAGCTAAGATAAAATATTTTTAAGCTTGAGTATCGACAGATAATTCCAGTTTCTATAGATTATTAGGTTCTTCGATGTTTTTTGTAATTTAGAAACACTTCTTAACATTAATGAACTATGTATATATTCAGCTTAGTGATGGCTATTGCAACCCTACTTAGAAGTGTTTCTTCAATCATTTTTAATGGATTGAAATAAAAATTCCTCAAACGATGGGAATTGAAACCTTATTTTGGTTACTACTGTTTTATATATAAGTCATTTAAAAAACTTAAGAATAAGAACTTTGAAATCTACTTTGGAAAAATGTTGATATACGTATAATAAATATTTATGTTTATAGTAATGTTTTTTCTTCGTTTGGACCAATTCCATCTCCGGTTGTTTTGTTTTTGTTAAATTGTATCAAAAGATATACCTACCTATGTGAATAGTTTTTAACTATTTCTACTAAATTGAAATGAATGTCGAGAATTTACAAAAGTAAAGAACCACCATATAGAACTAGTCCATACCTGTGTATTATCCTTATTTAAATATTTTCATGTTATTTGTGTTGAACGCCTCAAATATGCAGAGGAAGAAATTCCAATTTCAACTCTTGCATCTATTTTGCTCATTTTTTTTTTATTTTTTTTATTTGCTTAATATAACATATGAGCAAATCTTATGATAAAAATATTTCACTTTTATGATTCCGAATTTATCTTTTGTAAAAACGCCGCCTTTATTTATTATTCAAGTAAAATGATACTTTAGTAATTCATAATGCAAGTTATGCATATTTTTTCACATCGTAAATGAAATTATAATCCAAATATCGATAAGCGATTTGATGTTCTTTGGGAAAATTTGGTTCGGCTACTTTTCATAGAACTTTATCACCGCTGGTTATTACTTTGGTATATTGACAGTCTGATTTGAAAATTTGGAATGAGATCTCTAAAAATGTACATTTTGAAGTCTTCTAATCATAATATTATTAATTTAACTTGTAATTTTTGAACTCTAGTTTGAAATATAATATATAGATAAATTGCAAGTTTTTAACTTCATTCTTTGTGATCTTTAGAGCCCCAAAAGTCTCTCTATAAATGTTTTTTATTTTTATTTTCTGAAAATGGCAAAATTGGCTCTTTTTTAATTTTCACAATTTATGAAGGATTTCAACAATAATTCTGGCTTTATGGTCTCTAGTATCCAAAAAGTGCCCCAAAAGACGGAATGTTATGAAGATAATAAAAAACCATAAACCTCGATGAATATCAAGTACCGCATCTTTGTTGTCTCTAATTTTGATATAAATATCAGGAAGTATGTATGTTTTTGATGTTTTATGATTTTTATTTTTATTTTCTGAAACTTAATTAACATATTTTTTTTTTTTTAATTTCTACCAATGTTAAAGAAAAACATTTCATTTGTTGTGTATCAAATTAAAAAAAAAATAAATAAATATAAGTATATATATTTTTAGAAGGGTCCCTTTAATTTTTGATTTTTTTTTAAATCATTTTCTCGAAAACACACATTTTATTTTCACTATTCATCAATTAGATCAAGTGCTTGAATTTTTGTTGAAATTCTTCATAAATTGTGAAAATTAGAATGAACCAATTTCGCTATTTTCAAAAAATAAAAATAAAAAACTTTTTATAGATAGACTTTGGGGGGCACTTTTTTGGCTCTGGACGCCACAACGGGGGAATTTAAAACTTGCACTCTATAAAATTTTACTTCAAACTACAATTCAAAAATTACAAATTAAATTAATAATATTAAAGACCTTAAAATGTCAATTCCCGGAAATCATACAAAATTGTATATAAATACATTGTCTCTAAATAATACGTGTTCTTTGTTGTGTATAATTTTAATAAAATCCTAAGTTTTAATGTTCATTTGATAATAATGCGGTGAAAGTGAAAGTTATGAACACCAGAATATTTTTATCATCTTTTCGTGATCGGACTGCTCGGATTGGATTTCTTTATTCAGCTGGACCCTTCTCTTCTCTATTTTCTATCCTGCTCCACTATTTGAATGGTGGCTCGTACAACCCTTATAGTTTCAGCGTGACGCGTTTGACGTTTTCGCCTTTGTGGACCTTTGGGGGTGAGTTGTTGGATGGGGGGGCTCGGGTATATCGACCCACGCGGTGGCGCGCGCGCATTGCCCCCTTGGGTCCCCCGAACCCAATTTGCCCCTATTTGGGGGCTGCAGCAGCAGCAACCAGGGTCCCGCACCCGTGTGCTCTTGCCATCCTGTCAAAACATAATGCACCCCAAACCGCCCCCTTCAAGGCACCGCTCGCTGCATGCATAACAATTTGCCAATCACCTCATCAAATATCATCTATATTATTATTATTTATAATGAAGGATGTAATTAAAAATTTGTTTATTTCTAGTAATTTTATTTAATTAAGTGATTAATAGATCTAAATATTTCGAGAGCTTGCAGCAGTTCTTCCTCATTTGATACCATAGGCATCCGCAGAGGGGGCAAGAGGGGGGACTTGCCCCCCCTGGGATCGAATAAAAAATTATGTAACAACCCTGACTTACGGCCCGGACTCAGTAAACTATGATTGTAGAATACTCTTCATTGTAACCTCCAACGCTCAAAAAGTAGCTAGGCGCAAGAAGATGAACTGTAGTTTTGGTTGTCTAATTTTAAGGAAATTCGTGATTGAATCAAATGTAGAAAACATTCGGTTAATTTATGGCAAGCATCTAACATGCATGCTAATAGACCGAGCGCTCTGTACTGGGAGATTAAATATATAACATCTGAGATTTCAAGTTCACTTGGTGATCCATCCGAATGTCTAGCGGGCTATACGCGAAATGACGTTGGATTGTAGCTAAGTGGATCACATCTTTTTTTCTCTCTTGGTCCAGGCTTAAGACTCCACAGACTTCAATAGCATAATCCGCAGTAGTCTCGTGATAAAATATATTTTATAATAAGCGCGGTCAAAACAATTCTCATTGATATGTCAATTATTCCTTAGAAAAATTATAAAAATTTAATTTTAAGGGGTTTCCTTAAAAACCATCTATTTCTGCATTTTTTTGTTAATACAGTTCTTATTCTTTTAACTAATAATATTTACAAGAAAATCATAAGTTGATGTCATCTATTAAATCCGGGCCATCTGGCTCACCTGCGGGATGCGAACCTCTCTGACATATATACACGCGTAAAATATTTTATTTGAATCAAACAGATGACAAACTCATTGATTTCTCTTAGTGAAAAAACTGTTGTTTTTTTTGCTTCATATTTTCGAAATAAAAACGGCTAAAACAAAATTGAGCAAATTCATATTTCGGTTTTACAATAAAACATATATTTTAAGAGATATTAATTATTTGTCAAAATTGCTGTTAGTGTGTGAGTTACTAAAGTTACTTACTTTAGTCTACCCTCTTTCTCAAAAACCAATGAAGGTATCAAAATGAAATTTTGTATTTAGAGATTTTATGTTAAGAGCTGATTAAATTTTGCTTGAAATTGGACCAAAAATTAGAGGGGGGGAGGGGGTTGACCAAATTTCGCACTGTTACTTAAAATGTCATAAATGATAATAAATTTGATTTTTTTTATTTAATTTTAATATAAAAGGGGAGCAGGTGTATGGTAAAGTCATAAGATTACCACATCTCATATTTATTTAAATAATTAAACAAAGCTATTATAATAAATATATATAATTTACGGTTGTTCATTAAATACTTCAAAGACAACGGTCCATGAATGAATTTTCACACGACATCATCATTGTAACCACCAACGCTCAACAACTAGTTAGGCGAAATAATATCAAGTACTGTAGTTTTAGTTATAGTCGAAGGGTGAACCGCGACCTCATATCGTGTACACCTACTTCCACTTCCACTTTCATTTCCAAGTATAAGACAATAGATGAAGAGGCATTATCTAATGAATTCCAAAATAATTCCACATAATTTCAAAGACGTGTACACCTAATTCCAATCCCGGTTAACCCTTCGGTTATAGTTAACTTGACGAGTTTGAACGTTAAACACCATCATCCACTCGTTCTACATTTTATTGTAACTATCGTTCTTTTAATTATTTGCATTTTTTCAATTAATTAAACAAAATTTAATATAATAAATAGACAAAGAGTAGCAAAAACAAATAATTAAATAAAAAATTTATTTTATTTAAAATAAAAATTCAACAAACAAGGAAAAAACAGAATTTATACTAAATATAATTATAAATTCTTTTCATCAAAATATTTTAATTAAAAACATATATATAATTATACTTGTATATATATTAAAAGAATCTCGTAATTTTTTTTTCCTAATTCTTTAAAAGTTCTTTCTCGTCTTTTTTTTTAGAATTTAATAAAAAAAAACTTGTTTTATAACTGTTTTGATGTAGTCTCTTTTTTACTTTCTAAGCAACTTGGAGCTTTTGCGCCCACCCCCGACCAGCCACCCCTCTCCCTTCGCCCCTCAAACACTACCCCTGTGAGTTTATATTGTTCTCATTTTGAGTCTCGAGGGCCCAATTGACCTAGAAACCTGCAATTTATAGCCAGCGCTGAAATCTGCCCGGCTTTCAAAGTCCATTCAATTAGATCTCTGGGTACCAACTCGGAAGAGACCCTGCGGCACCTCGGATTAACACCACCAGCATCTTAACGATAGATTCTCAAAATATCCACAAACTGCGTGTCAATTCGCACATTCATTTAATTAATACTACATTCCTATATTCTACATATTTTCTAATTCAAATTTCTAAAATAAATAAATATTAAGTTCATCCTTTTTACTTTACCATACAGGGTATGGTCAAGTATTGTAATCGTGCATGAAAAAAGTGTTTTTTCCTTCTTTTTTTTCGAAATATTTCAAAAACGGCTGAAACTATTTTGATTTAAAGGCGAGCGAAACCATGGCATTTCGCTCCACAAAAAAGCCCATAATAAGTGAACATCAAAAATTATATTTTTTGAGTAATAATTGTTTTCAAAATGTCTGTTAGTCTGTCTGGTTGTCTGGTTGTTGGATTAGTCTGTTCGTTACCAAATTTTTATTGGGGCGAACAGCTCAAAACTAGTGTGAATATCGAAACCAAATTTCACACATAGTTTTGGTCCATTGAATTAAAAGCTGATTAGATTTTGGTGCATATTGACAAAAATTAGGGGGGGGTGGAGGGGGGGGTTAAAATTAAAAATCTAGGCCGTTTGTCAACCAAATTTTGTATATAATCAGGGGACCCCCAGAAGTCTAAAATGCAAACAACCGCCCAAAATGGAGGGGGGGGTGTAGGGTCAAAAAATGAAAATCTTGGCCATTCACCAAACTCAGCCAAATTTTATATACATAATCAGTGGGACACCAGAAGTATAAAAATGAAAAAACTAACCCCCCTACATGATTTTGAAAAATTTTAGGGGCCACGTTGTATGGTAAAGTCAAGTGGATGGCCACATCACAACAAGTCAGCTTATTTAAATGAGAAGTTGTAATTCGAGAAGTGTTTCATTTAATAAATAGTGTTTCATTTAATAAATAAATAAGAGTGAGTATATATTAGGGTTCAAATTATTAATTTAATAGCTAAAACACAATTAGATTTTTTTTAAATTTGTCTCTACTCCGGGGTCAGATTTTAGCCGGATGCCTCGAGTCGGATTCGAACTCGGGTCCATTTGGTTAGCAGGCTGGCACGCTACCCCTAGCCTAACCCGACCCCCACAATTAGAACTTAAGAGTTAAATTCTACGCAAGTTTCAAATAATAAATATTAGTGATTAAATAATAAATTTAAAATCAGTTCTATTTATTTCGAATAATTTAATAAAATAATCTTAAAACGTTTATTAGAAATACAAACATTTCGGGAGAAATTCTTTCTTTATCAATGAAAATTATGAATAATAGTTGCTTTAATAAAGAAATATAAAGTAACTATAAACAAATATATATCTTGAAAATAGACAATGATAGAGATTGTCTTGGAGATGAAATTACTACCTTAAATTAAAATAAAAAATATAAAAATTTACGAAGAATAATTTTTAACTAACAATTTATGATAAATATTAGAAAGACAGTCTATAGTATATGATATTTTATTAATTTAATTTTATTTTATTTCTAATTATAAATTGATTTAATATATGAAACACATTTAGTCAAATAACATATGAAACTCAATATATAATCATATTTTGAAACAAATCTGTTTTATTTATTTATTTTGTGAAACACACCTATAGAATCTTAATCTGCTACTTTATTTTGATGTTTGGAATAAACATCACCTTCGCTGGAATCGCTGGATATCATATATCGTATTTTTATCAAACAAATAAATAAATAATCACAAAGATCCAAAATAGTTTTTAGTCGAGGAAATATCTGAAAATATCCACAAAACAAAACTAGTTGTTACTTAACTTTTATTTACAACGAATTTAATTTTCCGACAACTCATCTATATTTACTTTAATTTTAATCTTTAAATTAAATAAATATTACATTTATTGTATAAATCGACATATATAAATTTCTAGGTGAATTTCAAACAAGAATTAAATAAACAAGACTGATATTTAACTCCATCTTAATTATTTATTAAGTGAAATACACCTATAATTTCTTTAACTTTAAAAAGTGATAGGTACTTTACATTATTTGTTTATTTTGTGAAACACATCTAGAATAATCATCATCTTTCAATTTATTTATGAACCTTTAACTTGAACTAACATCGTGTGTCTATGTATATCACTTAAGGTATTTTTATTAAAAAAAATAAATAAATAAAAAAAAAACCGATAAAGAATCCACGAATGGTTTTGTCGAGGAAAAAATCCATCTGCTGTTGAATTGTTCGTTCATTTTTTTTATTCTCTCTTTTTCATTGACTCGGAAAAAAAAATTCAACTCATTTCAATAATATTTATATTTTCTTATGCAAATCAATTTTTGTGTCTTTTATTGAAATGGACCACGAAGAAAGCGGATGAAAAAAAATAATAAAAATAAAAACGCTTTCTCTTTTTCAAATTACAATCATTTCTAGTCAAGTAAAAACATTCGAAGAATGTAATAACAATAACATAAGGGCATACTACATATTGAAATGAAAAAAATAAATATCAAATCAACTGAGTATACAACTTTTTTATATAGAGATTCCACAAAGTATTAATTCTCTGATAAAATAAATAATCCAATTTATTAGACTGGAATGTTCTTTTATTATTATTATTTTTTCATTTAAATATTCGCGTGGATTAGCAATTGTATAGAAATATTAATTAAATTTAACTAACCTTTATCCATAGAAGTATGCGGAGTGTACGATATATGAACGTAAAAGTAGAAATAATTATTAAATTCTAGATTATATAGATGTAGCGAGGAGGGAAACATTCCATTGGAAAACTGTACTTTTACAAAAGCAATTTTATAGAAATGGATTTATATTAAACTACATAAAATACTTATTAGACGAAATTGGTTCAAGGTGTAGAACCATCTAAAAAGTAGTAGATTAAGATCCTAGCTATGTTTTATTTATTAAATATAACACTATTTAATTCTTATGTTAAACACAATTGTTATGTTAAACATGTTCTTGGGGGAATTAAATTCTTGAAAACTAAGAGCTGAACTAGGAAGAACGATGGGCTAAACTTTACGAAATCTGGTTTCAGTGGAACTAAACCACTCTGTGGATGAACCATAACCATAAGTTACATAGGAATGGAATTAAGTCATTGGGATGAAAAAATGAAGACCAAGTACTAAGAAAAATATCCCGTGACCCAGACAAGTGAAAAGGGTATAAACTTATAACCTTCTCATGAAAGAGGGCAATTGGACATCTCTCACTTATCAAATTAGTCAGGCTGAAAACAGCACGTGTAGGATCTGCAAAACAAAAGCAGAAACAGCAGATTCTATATATTTAGGTTTAGCTTAATAATGAATACTTCTACCCTCACCGACTCGCTGGCTCATCGAAGAAATGTCTCTGCCCTTTCCCTTTTCTATAGATACTATCACGGCAGGTGTTCTGATGAGATAAAATCAATAATTCCCCCCAAAGCATGCTTTGCACGTAGCACGCGTTTTGCCAACACTCTTTCGCGGTCAAATTAGAAAAGTGCCGGACCACTTCATTCGCCAATACATATATCCCCATGACTTCAAGGAACTGGAACTCTCTCCCAGCCTCCATTTTTCCCAGCACCTATAATCTTCAAACCTTCAAAACCGGGGTGCATAGACACCTACGTCTACACCCTCTCACTTAATCAACTTTCCCTTCTCTTCGGTAATGCAAGGGTCTTTCGAGATCCATAGGAGCTGCATTTTTACTGGTGCACCCCTTTTTGCATTCGATTGTATTAAAAAAAAAAGAATACAATATTCCAAAATTATGATGGTATTGCTTCTACTCCTATGTGGTTAAATTAGAAAAGTGCCGGACTACTTCATTCGCCAATACGTTTGTCTCCATGACTTCGAGGAACTGGAACTCTCTCCCGGCATCCATCTTTCCCAGCACTTATAATAATCTTCAAACCTTCAAAATCCGGGTGCGCAAACACCTACGCCTCCACCCTGAGATCAACTTTCCCTTCTCTTCGGTAATGCAAGGGTCTTTCGAGATCCATAGGGTCTGCATCTTATTGATGCGCCCCTTCTTGTATTCGATTGCATTAAAAAAGAAAAGAAAATGTTATTCTCTTTTACATATGCAGAAAATCATTTTATATTCACCACAAAATTTTCAATTCGCAAATATTTAATCGATTGAGTTATTATTAAATCCATTTTACCTTTATCAATATCCCTATATACCTATTTGAAAATAGAATTAAACTAATGATAAGGTAATTTAACTTAACAACTTGTTAAATAAAATAAACATGCACGGTGATCGGTTTGATAATTTAACAACTCAATACAGCCAGAACCCACAATTTAACGCCCAGTCGATATTCTACCCAAAACTCTATACAAATAAAAATTTATATTATCAGTGTATTATTGAAAAAAGGCTTAAAAGCACCATTTTGGGTATGAACTAAATCGAAATAACCCTCAAATTAGCAAATGGATCTTGTCAGTCGATATATAATTTAGCCTCAAGGCCGAAGCTATAAATCCTCACGAACGCCGCTTTACCGACATTTTACACCGTCATTACAGGAAATCGATGTTATCAGACAAAAAAAAAAAAAAAATTGAAAAAAATGATTTCTTTTTTATCCACTCCTTTTTTTCTGGACTTGGATGAATTGACAGCGAGAAAGAAAATAAAAAATTAGCTTTCCGACTAAAATGCGCTTATTATTTTAATCCACGTCATTATTGATTTGTTCTTCATCAAAATCACAGTTTGAAGTTAAAACTTTATCATTGATTAATTCTACCCCCACCACATCATTTTCATTAAAGAAATAAAAATTAATGATTTTAAACAGACCATTTCTATTGATTTTGCAAAAAGGATTTGAATCTATAAAATAATATCATCAGCAATTTAATTGTATAATGAAAACCCATTTTAGTATCATCACATAATTTACATTCCTAACTAAGACTGGTTTGATTCAACCATACGCTTTCATTCGACTCTATCTCATGCCAACTCTATCACATCCCACATCGAAAATCTTTCATTATCTGGGTAAAAATATTCTAATCTTGACCTTCTTCCTTTATTATTATCTAAACCACCTCCTAACATATCCTTAAGCACTCCCCTGTCAAAATATGATATGAGCTTCTCCTTCAAAGTTATTTTGTCTTCATTCGCACTATGTCCTTATCAATAATATTATCTTCAACCAATAATAATTATAAATGATTTACTAAATAATTCATAAAGGGATAATGTTATATCCCGTAATCAAAACTAAAGCATTTGACATCCTCCTCACGAATTTTTTTTCTATCTACGGCCTTGCTTTAGAGCAAATTTTTATATTTTATTCTTTATTCTTCTTTAAGTGCCATATCAGGTCTCTCTGACGTTTCGTCACTCTCCACATATGTTATACCTGTGCTGAGTGTGTTTAGCTGTTTGTACACAGATAAATGGGACCTATTTTTTAACGCCGGTTCCGAACGGCTAGTTTGGAGAGGTTGACTAGGCATTTATACTCTTGTTAGTTTGCCATTGGTTTCCAAGAGGATTCTTTATTATTAACATTAAATAGATTGATAATAGAAACTGATTCAGTTTCACTATTCTGAATCACTTTTTGAGATCTAATTAGAAATGGTTAATCAATTCATGATTCGATCAAAAGTGAGCTATCAGAGTTATGACTGAGCTGACCAGTTAAATTCCAAATTTATCTGCACTCTTGATTGGAGGAGGTTAACTATATGAACTCACAAATTACTAAGGTACAATTGGCTTAATTTGAAATGTGATTTCGCTCTTGATTAGAGGTGATGTTTGTATGAAAGGTAATTCGTTTAGTTCAGAATTTGACTGCACTCTTGATTAGAGACACTCCATAACAATCATAATTCAATTTAGTTCATCATTTAAAACACACTCTTTACCTGTGGTGCTGTTTAACAATTAACTGAGAAACAATCAGTTTTGTTCAGGATTTGAGTGCGCTCTTGATTAAAAGATCAGTTTGAACCATTTTCACTAATCTTGCTCCAAAATTTAAATAAAATATTTATTTCAAAAATATTCTTTCTTTGATCAAACACAAAAGTTTTAATTCTAAAACAAAATGCACTATTGATAGTGATGAATAAATAAAAATAAAAATCGTCCCTTCTTCTTCTAAATCCTCTCAATAGGCCTGCGCCTGTTTTTCCAAATAAAGGACGTTATTCCATTCGATTTTTACTCAGGGTATACATTTAGGCCCGCTTTCCATTTTTTGGCCTTCCTCGGCTTCTTACACCCTGGGGACGACATTCTTTTGCTACTCTAGCCAACTATCATCTCCCACACGATCTACATGGGCTGCCCATTCTCTTTTTCTAAGACCGACCCAGTCGACTATATCTGGTATGCCGCTTTTCTCCCTTAGATGTTCACTGACTCTATCTCTTAGTGTTTTCCCCTGTATGATTCTAATTATTCTCATCTCGGTTGTTCTGAGATGTTGTTGAGTGGAAATTGTATCTGCCTTTGTCTCTGCAGCATATGTCAACACTGGGCGCACCCTGATCTTATAAATGCGAACTTTGCTCACCGCTGACATATATCTGTTTCGCCATATTAAATTGTTCAAGCAGCCGGATATTTTGGCTCCTTTAGTCACTTGAGTTTTGACCTCTGCTCTCAAATTCATATTGCTCGAAATTTCCACTCCTAAATAGTTGGATTTGGAGACTTGTTCTAATATGATATCCCCTAGTTTTATTTCACACTTTTGATTGGTTTTAGAGATAGATAAGCATTTTGTCTTCTTTAAAGAGATTTCCATATTTAGTTTTTTAGCAGACTGGTCGAATTTGATTAAAATATTTTGCAGGTTTTCCTCACTATCCGCTATTAAAACTGCGTTGTCAGCATAACATATTGCCTGTATCGGAGTTCCTCCCATTTTATATCCAAGTTTCCTGGGTAAACTTGATATTATTTTGTCCATGATCAGGTTAAAAATTATAGGACTCATCGAATCACCCTGCCTCACTCCTTTTTTTATTTCTATGAACCCCGTTATTTGGTTGTTTGTTTTCACTCTTGCTTTGTTATTAGAGTTTAGTTCTTTTATTATTTTTACTATTCATTTTAAAATTCATCCCTGTTTCTTTTTGTTAAATACGTTAAAAGATTTGATTTTCTATTGTTTATACCTTGGTAATTATATTTAATTGAAGATGATTAAGTATATCTTTATAGAATCAAGCGTTGAAAACAAATTACATTTAATGAAGAAGCTTAACACAATCACCTTTTTGTCTCTTTTATTTCTTCTTAAAAGCTCAAACTTTTCTCCTCTGAAAAAAATAAACTTGGTTGGAAATCACTTGACATTGACTTTGATCTCAAATACAAAAACCATTAATTTCGTAAAACCTAAAAACGATTTATTTTCAATTTTAATGGAATGTCTTTTATTTTATTATTAAATATTCATACCTTCGAAATTCCATTAAACAAACCCCGCGGGTTAAAAAAAAATTTATCCGTTTGAAGTTTTTTCTTTTTTTTCTTGTTATTTATATTTTTCTCCCCCTCATTCATGCTTCTTTAAAAAGGAAAAGAAAGAAACGATTAATTTGAATTTTTGTTGTTAATATTGTTCATCTTCTTCTCTTGACATGTTTGAATTATACTCGGAAAATTTTCAACCTTCCTTCTCTCACTTTTATTTCTTTACTTTACTGTGGTTATTTAATCACATTTGGTCTTTTATTCAAAACAATAAATAAGATATGTATTCACAACGTTAGAAAAACAACCCCCTCATTGTTTACCATATCCCATTATTCAATCAATTCAAATCACAATCTTCTCTCATTGTATAATGTTTATTATATAAATCTTTATTAAAATTATTAACATCTGTTTATGAGATGATCGATTTCATTCAGCAAAACTCAACTTTTTGGTTGAAATAAGAAATTTTCTGTTTGTGAAGGGACTAAAGTTTAATCCGGAATACAAATTACTTGCTTAACTTAATTAATATTTTATACATGCTTTAAAGACATATTCAGGTGATTTATTTATTTAACCACCATGAGACTTTACTGATATCTGCCTATAAGCTATAGGGGGTATTTTCTTTTCAAAAAATATTATGTTTCATTTCTTAATTTTATGGGCCTTTGTTCCATATAACAACTATATATAAAAAACAACAACAACAGTTAGATAGTTGTTACTTGAAAATAATTCCTTGATTGTTTTATTAAATGAAATAAATATAATTCTTCACAAAAACAATCGAAAATCGTTTTAAAAAAATTCATTTAACGTTTTCAATTGTTTTTATGATGGATTTTATTTATTTCAGATACAATTAAATATGTTTCACCTCGAACCAACACCATGTTCCTCTCTGAACAAAATTATTATTAAAATTTCATATATAAATACACACATATACCACACTAAACCTAAGGGGCCGTCCATAAATTACGTCACATAGTAAGAGACGGAGGGGCATCTCAGATTTGTGATAAATTGTGACAGTGGGCCCGGGGATATTAAAAATTGTGATGTCACAAAAGTCAAATTAAATTTTTTTAAAAATTATAGGGTATAAAAGTGATAGTGTGATATAGATCACAATAAAGGGCGGCCCCCGGGGCTCAATGAAAATGTGACAGAATGTAACACAGGTGGATGGGTCTAAAAATCTTGAAATTCGTGTGACTAATTTATGGACGGTCTCTATTAATAAAATTCAACCCTCTATAAGAATAATATTGGGTCGAGGGTATATTGTATGTAAAATTAAAATTTAAAAAATATAAATTACTAGATAGCTTTCACAAATAAAAGACAAATTGTTTATGAGCAAGACAATTTTCTATGTGAACACCTGGAGATGATCTCGTACCTCGAAATATATATAGTCTTGCTTATAAGCAATTTGTCTTTTATTTGTGAAACCAACCTAGTAATTTACGGTCTATTTTTTAAATTTAAATTTAAATTTTATTAACACCCTCAGTGATTTCTCTTTATGAATCAACACCTCTGCAACTCTCGGGAAAATAAAATGTTTTCAATTGAATTTGTAGGCAGTCATTGTTTTTTTTTGTTTTTACTTTATTTTTCTTGTACTCTACCTGACAGCAGCCATTCCATTTTACTTGTATAATGTATACCCTATTTTTTCTTCTTTCTATTCGACAACACAAAAATCCTTTTTCATCTTTTTGGACTGGAGATCGTATTTTTTTCCTCTCCTCCAGTGGGCTCATTCACCCCCTTTTTTTTTATTTCCGAGAAATCAATTATAACTGCTCCATTTTGGGTGAGAGTGCGAGAGAAGAGTTGAGCAGGAGTTGGGGTTGAATCGATAAAGTTACTGCAAAGGGAAATTGGTCTGGGTTGAGGTCTTAATCATGACCACTTAGAAGAAGACTTACCCCCACCCCCACCCCACCCCCTGCCACTTACCCACTTCCCTTTCAAGGCACAACAACTCATCTTTGGTGTTGGAGTGTTTCCGAGATTAATTCTCGATTTCTAATTGGTTTAAATAACATTCAAATGTACACAATCTTTCCTTTCCAAAAAGGGATCTTATCCCTTCAGTCCGAATCCCTCACTGGTTATTTGTAGTTCATTTCGAAAACCTTAATAATATAAAAAACAAAAAAACAAATAGCATTGTTTAAAATTTTTTAAGCATATTGTCACTGTATCATAAGATTTTGTTTTGCCAAGGGTAGTCGAGTTGTTCATTCATCAAGAGGAACCAGTGTGGTTATCCTCTGCTTGATGCAAATAAACACAAATTTCGCCGATGATCTTACAAAACCTCGCAAGCCCGATTTTTGGTCAAATACGTATTATACGTTTATACCGATCAACTTTTCACGGCGCATCTGTCTATTAAAAATTATTCTATTCCAATTTAATTTCGCGCTACGGACAACTAAAAAATATTGCATTGTATTTGTATGTATTGTTGTTTAAAATGGGTTTTCTTGTTTTCTGGCAAACAATGAATTTAGGACTTACGAGGTTTTGTAAGATCAGCGAGGATATATATCAAAGAAAAAATGATTTATTGATTGTATATCAAATATGAAAAAATACAAATCTTTAATAAAACAATCAAGAACACGTTTATTTTTAACCAAATGTTTCGGGAGAATTTCTCCCTTTTTCGTTGGTAAATTTGCAAAAAAAGAAAAAAAAAGTTGCTAATATTTTTATTTAAAGGTAATCTGGTCACCAAGACAATATGTACAATTGTCTTTATAAAAATATTTAATATCTTAGTGTTGCTTTCTAAATTTTAGAGAAAGGAACTTTATTTTTATTGCAAATTTGCCAATGAAAAAGGTAGAAATTCTCCCGAAACGTTTGTTTAAAAATAAACGTGTTCTTGATTGTTTTATTTATTAAAGATTTCTATTTTTTCATATATATACCTAATATGAATATATATAATATATATCAGTGGCGATAGGTGACTTTTCAACCAGGTGATGCTGTCCAAAAAAGTACTCTCCATTTTTTAAAATTTTATTTTAATCTTCGCTTTTCTTTGCAAATTTCATCAAATACGGCATCATTTTCGTTATTTTTCAAACTTAGATTTAAAAAATATATATTTTGGGACCTTCGCCCTAAACGGATACTGCTTTGTGTGAGGAGATTAGGAGTCAGAAATTAATTGTTGTGGCTTAAACTCCACAGTGTCTGAGATGGAAATCGACTATCTTCCACAATGAATCAGCCTGTCTTATAAGAAAATCTTAAATTTCTCCTAATTCTATTGCTATAAGCAAGCTATGACCTGTCTATAGCACTCTTAGTTATTTCCGATCTTATATATTAAGAGTTCTTAGAAATGGAAATCATCTTCATTTATTCCTTTTTTTTGTATTATTACTATTTTATTAGTTCCTCAGCGAGAACAATTTTTATTCGACTAAAACTCGTCTGAACTTGTCTTTGACATGCTTGAACTGGAAGATATATCTACCAGGCAAGGATTTCAAACCTTCTATCAACACCCTTTTCGGAAAAATCATTCATTTTAATTGGGCCTTGAAACTATGCAATAATTTTATTTCATTTTGAGAACCAATATACTTTTCAACATAAAAAATGTTTTTTTATAGAAATATTTGAAATAATAATTTGAAAATTTAAACATCCTTCTAAAATTTTGAAATCATCCTTACTTATATATTTATGAAAATACTGTAAATGTTTGAAATTTAAGGATGCATCCAGCATCCATGGACCGCACGCCACTGATATATATATATATATTATTTATTTGTTAGAAACTATATTTTCGAATATTTGACTTTCATCATCACTTTTTTAATTAGAAACATTTTATCTGTTATTTCTCATGGGCTCATCATTAATTCTATTTGTTATTATAGCAGTCCCATAATACCATATTCTTATAATCTAGGTAAAATATTTTCATTTCTCTAGATCTTCGCCCTTTTATCACCCCTTATCCTCAAAAATGTCTCCAAGCAATCCCCCGTGTCTCAACTTCCCATCATCTGAGATCTTCTCTTCTTCAGATTCGAGCATTGAGTTTTCTTTTCTTTAATTATACCAATTACTTTCTCTTTTGTAATTCTATCCACCATTACAAAAGTACATTTTAATTTTTGTTCTGAGTTATATTATTTTTTAGTTCATTTGTCAGATTTTTATTCATTTTTTGTGGCTATTAATGATTTTTCAAGCATTGAGATCAAAAAGTATATTCATATATTTTTACTTAAATTATTCATCCAGTGAAGAATTTTTTCCACTGTATGAACTAAAAACATTATTTTTGTAAACTGTTTCAGTTATCCCCTGCCCATCACGTTTTTCAATAAATGCCTGGAGCACTGAGCAATGCTCGGTAACTTTTTGCTTCTAAATAGCTTAAGATTCAAATTTCAAGGCTCTGTTACTTACCAAAGATGCGATATGAACGATTAAAATATTTATTTTGCGACATGACTAATTTAGTGTAAATACACTCCCTTCCTTTATGTCAATCGGATTAAAATTTATACACGACTAATAACTCATAAGACTTGATAAGTTCACCAATTTTTAGCCAAATTGTTAGAGCCCTTTTCGAGAAACCGATTCTATATTTATATATATACAAAAATTGCTCATTTAATAATATGAGAATAAGATTTGAAATTAAATTCAAAATGTTTTTTCCATAATGATTTCAATTCCGTTATTGAGTTTAATTACTTTCGATACTGTTATTGTCAAATTTTAAGCAGTCTCAATTAATCGATTGTCAAAAATAAGCTCGACGTTTATGACAAGAGTCGACCGGATTTAGATCATCTCGTCAGATCAATTTGTAAGAAAATGATTTAATTAAAAAGTGTCAATAAAGAATTTCAAAGGATGAAGAAATTTAAAGCTTGCTGACTGCCTTCCTCTATGAAAAGATAATTTCTCTAATTAATATACTTAATATTAAATTTCTTAGCGTGACTTGGTGCCCTCGGCTTTTACATTTATCCCCGTTAAAAACAAATCATTAAAAATTAAATAATTACAATATTATTAAAATATAAACAACAAAGTGAATAAAAAAATCAATTCGTTCAATGATATTTTTTTATGACTAGTTAATAAAAATACTGTTGTAGCCGGATCTCGGGACCATGGCCTTGAATCTTTCCATTAAAATTTACCGATATAACTTTTTTCATAGATTCGATTTTTATAAAATTTATAAACAAAGATTATGTGCGGCCCGGCGACCATTTTCTTCCAGCCCAACTTGGTTACATAAAATAATAAATTAATTAGAAAAAATATATAATTGAAAAGTTTTTGTTTTGCCAAGAGTAGCAGAGTTGTGGATTCATAAAGAGAAACAAAGAGGTTGTCCTCTGCTTGATGGAAATAAACATACACACATATATATCGAAATTATATATCTGTATATATATATTATTTATTTGTTTGAGACTATAGTTTCGAAGACTTGCCCTTCATTATCAGTCTTTTTTAATTATAAATATTATTTTTCATGGGGTCAATATCGTATGGAATGTGACCTGGAAATTTATTTTAATTTTAACTGGCTCCTAGCTAAGTAAAGATCGAAAATTTTCAATATCCATACGATAGTGACCCCATGAAAAATAATATTTATAATTAAAAAAAACTGATGATGAAGGCCAAGTCTTCGAAACTATAGTTTCAAACAAATAAATAATATATATACAGATATATAATTTCGATATATATGTTTGTATGTTTATTTGCATCAAACAGAGGACAACCTCTTTGTTTCTCTTTAAGAAAAAATATTAGTTAAAAGTCACAGGCTATTATTATAAATCTAAGTGAATGCGCAAATATTAATAAGAAATTATAAAGTTTAAGAAGATATTTTTCTTGGATTAGCGTATATTTATTTTTTAATTTATAATGTAAAATCCTTTTAATTTTTTTCCAAAGCTCCAGTAACAAAGTTGCAAATTTGACCATGTATATTATATATTTTCTGTCTCTGGGCTTAGTTACTTATTCCGAAACTAGTGAATCCATGTAATTTATCTAAATGACAAGATTGAAATTATTTACATTTTTCAAAAATGTTGTTAATTAAAGGCAAGATTTTAATATTCAGCTCCTGCTGATGCAACCCGCACAACAAAGAGTCCTATTCGAATGCATATCCTACCTCTAACCAGGCGGCGCTGAGTCTTTCCAATCAACGTTTGTGGTAAATATGAAAACACACACACATATATAAATATATATATATATATCCCTTGCATCTATAATAGTCCTAGTTTCACTTCCATATAGCGGAATATATATATTAATGGAAACATCGTATCAGACGTTTGGAGAGGTAGAGAGAAGGATTTTAAAGGACTTTGAAATGTAGAAGAATCTGAGGAAGAGAAGAGCTGAGATAATATGACACATTTTAAGACAATGTGGATTGCATAGGGATATTTTAGAGGATGAGGTGGGAAAGAAAACGAGAAGGGAAAGATATAGATCAGCGGTACTTACTCAACGTGCGGCCCACCAGTCAACCAATTCTCCTATAATAACCACTTTTATAGTTACCGGCGTGATACAAAAAATGCTTTTTTTGCGACCCACCAGACCCATCTGATTTCCAAATTTGGCCCGCCAAGCAAAAAGGTTGATTACCGCTGCTCTAAAACAATGATCTCCATTTTTTGACCTCGAACCCTTATGACGAAAATAATTATAAATTGTATCCCCTTATGGGTGTGTGGGTCTCAAAAATGATTTTCCAATGCGAAGCATGGGGAAAGTATTGTAATCGGTCTCGGGGCAAGCGCGACTTCCAAGGGTCCTCAAGTAAAGACTACGGAACCCATGGATTCAATTAAAGTCACAAATTGTAGTATTCAATTAGGTTGAATTTTTTAGCACATGACGGTTTTGCCAAAAATTACATGGGGTCTCGTAGAGAGGCCAAAAAGTGCGATTTTTTCATTTAGTGCGTGCGGATCGATGGATGTATGGATGGATGTATGTATGTATGTTATCGTTTTTTTGGCCCACGATTTTTTCCACACCGTTACACCGATTGAAATGAAATTGAAACCCAACCATTAGTTTAACAAAATGAAGCTCTGATTAGTTTTTGGTATATATCGGCCCACAAACATTAGTACTTTATTTTAGTACGTTTTTAGTTTTTTCTAAATATCTTGAAAATGACTTAACCAATTTTGATGAAATTTAATATCCTTATTAAGTACCTTGGGGACCAGAAAAAAAGGTTAAATAAAGTTTTTAGTAAAATTATATTTTAAAGTACTTTACTCTAGAGTAAGATAGTACCTTTTTTTATTTTTTTTATTTTAAATTCTTTAAAATATATTCATTGATCGTTTTAATATAGCTCATTTAACCTTGTTTAAGTAAGAATGGATAGGCTTCTCTCTGTGAAATGCTAAAAATTTGGGAGGAAATTTTATAAGTAACCATAGCAACTGCGTTGTTTTCTTATCCGTTACCTTTCCTGAAGACATAGAGGAATCGAGTTAAAATCAAAAATAGCGATTGATTCTCATCTAGTACTTGAGGAATAATCATTCTATATTGGATTTTTGACGTTTCGGTTTTTATTGGTAACCATTGCTAAAGACATAGAGGAATCGAGTTAAAATCAAAGATAGCGATTGATTCTCATTTAGTACTTGAGGAATATCCATTCTATCTTGGATTTTTGACGTTTCGGTTTTTATTTTTTTTAAGAAATGAACGAAAAAAATGCAGAAAATCAAGTTGCAGGTATTTGAACAGGTAGTTAGCAAATCAAAAAATTGTCATTGATTTACGCGACGTTTCGCCAACTTTATTTTGGCTTCATCAGGCGTCTCAGTGATTATGATTAATATTAAGATATAACAGATGTGCACATATTTATGAATAAAATAAATTGTAATTAATTATTTTTATGGTCTGAACAATGATCCAATTTATATAAAAAAAGAAAGATTTAAATGCCAGGATTAATTATAGTATTTACTTTAATAATATTATTTTTTTATTTATTTATTTTAAATCAAACAATATACCATCTATGTATACTCGTACCTACATGCAATTGATAAATTACAAGATGACATAAAGTATTTTGAAGAGAAATATGGCGTACCCCTTAGAATTTTCTGCGTACCCTACTTTGGAAGATCACTGCTCTAAAACATAATACTGACCGCATATTTTCCCCATTATTATAATAGCGTACAGCTAGTCTAAAACATTATTCTGATGGCATATTTACAACTGCCCGTTTATTATAACAGCGTTCAACTCTATTAACCATTTAAACTCAAAATTCTCTTCATTTTCTACGTTCTCAAAGAATTCAGAATTTAGTATGAATTTATTTATTTTAACATTCTAAAAATTTAAATGTGATCGTTTGTTTCCTTTGGCTTTTAATCTATAGTAATAAAATAGAGATTATTATTTTAAATGAGTTTCCGAAAAAGTTTATATTGACCAAACACAGTTATAGAATAAATTAACGTATACTAAATTTATATTTAAAGAGAACAAGAGACATTAATTAAATCATTTAATTAAAAAAATAAAATAAAACACATTCGAAATACTTTATTTTCATTAGCAAGATTTCACTTCATTTTATGACAATGAAATTGTACTTTCGAAAATTTTTATTAATCTCGAGCTACTGTCTGGAAACCTTTTAATTAAGAACTCTATAAATATTTACAAATTTTCTTTTATGTCAAGACAAAAGACTCTTTTACAAAACATAAATTAAATTTACTTTATGCTGATGCTACAGATCTTCTCTTTTATAATTAAATTAAACAACTCTTAGTTAAATTAATTGCTTCGATATATCAAATTAAATAAAAATCCTATACTATTCTGTCTATTTCTATTGATAAAAACGTTGATCTCTATCATTCGTTTATAATAAATAAACATGTTAATTATCATTTTTTGTTGAGATTTCAGTCTTGGTCAAAATTATTCATATTTAGGCTTTTAGTAATGAAGCTGTTGAAGCTTTTATTTTTGTGATTAATTTGATTAAAGTTTGAATTTTTATTTAAATCACACATAATTAATTATAATTATTTATTAAACAAGAACAAATAATACAATATAACTACGACGTTTCGATCGACTTATTCTGCGATCGTTCTCAAGTATGAGCACCCACTCCGATTATAGGTAAACTGAGCCAAAATAGCCGATGCTGACTGAGCGAGCAGTCTCAGCGAGGCTGCCTCGGACATTTGCTGCAGAACTGTCCTGAGTGAACGCAGGAAACGACCCGAGGCGCTTTTGAGAATTCACAAAAACCGACAACCGATGGATCGGGCCGAGGCAGCCTCAGACGAGGCAACGGGCACTTTGCCTTGGGCGAGGCACGTACTGACCGACCAGGCATTTGCCTCAAGGGGCTGGCCTCGCGAAGCAAACCCTCAGTCAGTATCCGGCTAATCATGTGTCTGTCAGGTTTATATAGATCCATATACAGTCCGAGTTTTTGACTGACATGTACTTGAAGTCTAACCTATAAGTCTGACTGACACGATGGATTATAGGCTTAATCGGAGTCAATCACGTAGTCGGTCAGGCTTATATGACTCCATGTACAGTCCAGTCAAATGACTTGGACTGTACATGGAGTCTATATAAGCCTGACCGACACGTGAATGGCTCCGTTAACCTACAATCGGAGTGGGTGCTCATACATGAGAACGATCGCACAATAAGTCGATCGAAACGTCGTAGTTATATTTAGGCTTTTCTAATTAAAAAATGTATCAATGGAAAACATCTCTCTTGTGTAATAAATGAATAATTAAATAAATTATTCACATCGTTTAGAAATAAAGAAAATGCATAATAATAATAATTTTAATAATAAGGATATATCATTTGCCTTCAGGCCACTGCTATGGAATCTAACACTTAAAACGATCAGAGATGAAGTGATCAAAAACGTCATGGATTTGTGAATATTTGTTAGTGTTTTATTAAATATATTAAATAGTTTTTAAATAAACTATTCAACCACGAAAGCTTTAATAATTTTGTAATAAGAATATACCAGTATTCTTCATTTTCAAAAAATAATAAAATAATATTCATTTTGTTTTTTCTTTCTGGATTTCCTGAGGAAGACAACCAAATTTAAGAAATGTCAACAAAAAGAATGAAAAACGATAAATTTATTCTTCAAAACAGTCTCTTATTTTTATTTTCACATTTATATTCATAGAATATAATGGGGAAGTATTGCGATGGCCTGTCTGGGTCTTGACTCTTTGAGAGCTTGTATCTCAGAGATGAAAAAAGTTAATTTCATTTTGTAACTTCCAGATGGAAGGAATTGATGTCCTTAATAGATGAAAATCTGATTTAGGACATAAAACCGGAAATTGTGGTCCCCAGGGGCCAAAAAGGGGCCAGAAATCCATTGGTCAGTGCGTATGTACGTAGAGTATGTACCGTATGTACCCCCCTGCATTTCGCAACTATAAGTCTCAGAGCTACGAAATTCGAAACTTAAGCTCGATATAGGCTAGAAGGAGTACATCAACCTTTTCCTACCTTGGGCCGCGCCACTCCTACTTTACACCCCTTCCTTTATTTCAATGGGATTAAAAATTTGTTACAACTAATAACTCATGACACTTGATAAATACACAAATTTTTAAAAAATCGTTAGAGCCGTTTTTGAGAAAATAAAAACAAAAAAACGAAATAAAGGAAGGGGTTATAAATTAGTAGTGTCGCGATGACTTCAAATAAATGAAAATGCGAAAGTCATATGGTGAACACACCAGTTGATCTTTTTATCAACAATACGACCTAAATCTTAATAGTGAATAATACATTTTCACTGAAATTTATATTATCCTTAAAAATTCATTATTTATTTAATTATTATTATTATTAATTGAATGTAATGGAAGGCAGCCCAGAGATAGTGAGGAAAGAAAAATTAACACATATCCAAATATGGTGTAATTTATTGGAATCCTTCCTCCTTTCCTTTCAAACCGATGTTTCGGAGGATTTTTCCCTCCTTCTTCAGGTTTCAAAGGGTCAATGAAACAAATAAAATGTTTCCTTCTCTCTCCACAGTAAGTGTTCAAAAACTTTCTTCATTTTTAACAAAGGCATAGAAAAACATTTTTCCCTCCTTTTCTTAATTAGATAAAGGAGGGAAAAAAATTGTTTTTCTATGCCTTTGTTAAAAATGAAGAAAGTTTTTGAACACTACTGTGGAGAGAAGAAGGAAACATTTTATTTGTTTCATTCATTGACCCTTTGAAACCCTGAAGAAGGAGGGAAAAATCCTCCGAAACGTCGCTTTGAAAGGAAAGGAGGAAGGATTCCAATAAATTACACCTTATTTTATGTGTTAATTTTTTCTTTCCTCACTACCTCTGGGCTGCCTTCCATTACATTCAATTAAAATTTCTACCAGTCCGTCTCTCTCCAGAGAAAATTTCGTTGCTAAAAAATTATTATTATTATTTTAATATTCAAAGATGTAACGTAAATGTTGGTATTTCAATTTTGTTTCATTAAATAGCCCTAACCCTTTTAATTAAATATTAAATTTCCTATTTTGGTCAGTCTCGACAACCTGTTAAGGTGTCTTAAAAAGGAATGAAAAATTTAGTAATTAATGAAAAAAGGGTTAGATCTACTTATAGGAGAATATTTTGTCCGGAAATAGCCACTTTTAGGATATTTATATTTGCTAAATATCTACATTTCCAAAAGACAAGTGGACAAACTTAACTCACTTCCAATGCTATGGTTTATTATGATTAATTTTATATAAAAAAGATCTTCTTCATGTGGTATTCTCGATTCCGAACATTGACGATTTACTACTCTAAAAAGTATGTCTCCATAGTAATTCTACTGGAAAATGTTCACAGAGGTGTTCCCGTTGCCTTACTCTGGTGAGCCGCTTTAAATTTTAGAGGTGAATATTTTTTTGACTCAAACGGGATTAGATTTGATGTAAACTTTTCTGGAAGTCAATCGCTGTAGTCACATCGCTATATTAGAGACTCTAAAAAAAGCGATAGAGTACCTAAAAAAAGTATCCGGAAATAGAAGCTGACCGGAAATGCCTGCTTTTTTATATATTTGCTAAATTTATAAAAAATATTTTCTCTACATTTCCGTCATTGTTAAGTGACAAAGTAACTTCTCTCCGAATGCTCACATCTCTAATGAATTATTTTATAACAGCTGCGAAGCCCGCCTTAGGCGGGAATCTTGGTGTTCTATGGTTTCAAATCAATAATTTAAATTTCCTAATTTTAATACATTTTATTTGTCATGAACTCTTAGTGGTTTTCTAATTAATATATTAAAGAATAATTAATATATCAAAGAAAGTTGTTTTTGAGCGCTCCTGGTTGAGGCTATTGGAGTCAGCTGAATCTTAAGTCTGGACCATATAACAAGAATATATATCATCTCAGATTACAAATTCATATCAGTGTTTGGTAAAAGCAGGCTAATCGCGAAATGATGCTGGATCATACCTAGATGGATCACATCATTTTCATTCTCTCTTGGTCCAGACTTAAGATTCAGCTGACTCCAATAGCCTCAACCAGCAGTAGTCTAGCGATTATATATATATATATATATATATATATATATATATATATATATATATATATATATATATATATATATCTTGTTTAAAAACGCTGTCAAAAACAACTATCTTTGATATATTAATTAGAAAACTATTTAAATTCAATATTTCCTACACAGAAATATGTAAATTCAGATATTATTTTCACTTAATATCTGACCAAAATCACCTGCATTCGATTCACGATTGAATCAAATATAGGAAACTCATGATTAACTATTAGTGGGGTTTAAAATCACGTCGGCTTCGCGACGTCACGCAAGCCGATTATAATAAATATAGATAGATAATTTAATTATAATTGCTGATATTTTGTCCAGAAATAGCTGCTGACTGAAATACCCACCTTTACGTTATATATAAAATCTATACAAAAATCTTGTTATCTACATTTCCGCATGTCTCGTTAAGAAATAATTGACAAGCTAACTCCTGTTTAAATTTTGAAATTTATTATGAATAATTTCATTTTTTCCATCACTCAGTGAAATATCTTAATTTTTTTATTCAATAAATTAATAGGCTTTTTATCATTCAAATCTAATTCTATTTAAAACCCGCCAACCGCTCTCTGCGATGTCACTTATATTTTCCTAATCTAATATTTCCGTAGGAGACAGGAAATTTGCATTCGTTATTTTATTCCGCAAATAAACTATATCTTGACAAGTTGTTACTGCTTCAAGTTCAAAGTTCTATCTATAGATCTATTCTATAATCCACTTAGTGAATATTTAATCGGAAAATAGAGTACGGGAACAAATGAGAATCGCTTTTTAAGGATTGCATATGAACGTAAAACGTTACAAAATGCTCGTATCATAGTAAGTTCGTTCTGGTGCCAAAATGTTTATATTTTTTGCTTATTTGTGTTTAAAACTGTCTGAAACGTGGAGAAAACTAATTTTCAAGCTTGATTTTTGCTAAACTATATTGAATCCTCTCATTTTTTGCTTATTTGTGTTTAAAATTCTCTGAAACGTGGAGAAAACTAATTTTCAAGCTTGATTTTTGCCAAAGTATTGAATCCTCCGATTTTTTGCTTATTTGTGTTTAAAATTGTCTGAAACGTGTAGAAAACTAATTTTCAAGCTTGATTTTTGCTAAACTATTGAATCCTCTCATTTTTTGATTATTTGTGTTTAAAATTGTCTGAAACGTGGAGAAAAGTAATTTTCGAGCTTGATTTTTTGCTAAAGTATTGAATCCTCTGATTTTTTGCTTATTTGTGTTTAAAATTATCTGAAACGTGGAGAAAACTAATTTTCAAGCTTGATTTTTGCTAAACTATTGAATCCTCCCATTTTTTTTTCTTATTTGTATTTAAAATTGTCTGAAACGTGGGGAAAACTAAATTTCAAGCTTGATTTTTTCTGTCTGAAAAAAAAATTCTCAAGGATAGAAAGTCGTAGAAAGTTTGTTTATTATATGGGCTTTCTTGCTTCCGGTCTTAAAATTACATTTTGTATAATTTTATTGTGGGTTTTAAGCTAGAGCTAAAGATAAAAACATCAACAAACAGGTGTTTTTCAATTTTATTCGATTAATTAAAACGCATTAATAGGTTATTATCCTTGATAATTAAACCAAAAAATAAATTTAAATACTTTTTTATTTTAAAATTATTAGTAGAACCGCTCTTAGCTTTCACCCCTAACCTGCCCCATCTGCAAAATTTGCGGAGACCATACCCGAGTTTTGAAAAAGTTTCCACCAATTTAATGACGAATGGTCATAGGAAGTTCGTTCCCGTGCCAAAATACTCTTTAAAAAAAAAATCAAAAACTTTCTTTTTTCAGTTCAAAAATATAGAAAATCAGAAAAAAATCTAATTATTATCTGGGGATCTTTCGAATGTATGTTGCTAATGACCTGTAATTTTGTACACATATTTTTATTAATAAACTACACCTCTGTGGAAAGTTTCAACTTTTTAGCTCATAATTTTTCAATTTAATTAAATATGCAGAAAGACCACCGAATCTTGAAAGAAATTTAACTTTTTTCTCCAATTTTATTTAAAATTTAGTAAATAAATGTTTACAACATTTCTCCTTTTATTTGACTAATCTATTGAAAGGGTTGTGATGGTTTTAAAAATAGGATTTTCCCCGGAAATTTCCTTGGATAAAATAGTATCTTTTTCAGTGATTGGACTTGTCCGTGGTAGCGATATCCTTAAAACGATAAATCCTAAAGGAAGTGAAATTTAAACCCTAAGCTAGGTATCGGAGACAGCAGCGGTTTTGGTACTTAATCCGCCTGCCCTAAGTACTTTTTTATTTTCACTTACAAAGGGTAAGTTAAAGTATTGCGATTACCACTCTTCAAATTCACATTTTGAGGCTTTGTAAATGTATCTAAAATCAAATTTATTTTTAATTTAAACAATTGTCAAATTTCCACTATTTGACCAAATTTGGATAATTTAATGAATTTTGATGAATTCACTCTATAAATGTTTTTTAATTTATAATCATTTTATCTGATCTAAATTTTTTTATTTTTTGAAACCTGAGGTTCTGGATTTGAATTCCAGACAAAGCCAGTTATTATTTTTATTAACTTTTCATTAATAAGCAGTGTTTTAATTATTTTATATTATTAACACTTATAATTATCTCTTTTACAAAATCTACTTTTCCATTTAATTTACTTTAGAAATAATATTATTATATATTTCTATTATTATTTTTACTTTTACTTTTATGAAATAATTTAAATTTCATTCGCGGAAATGCACTTTTGGAAGTTTTTTAATTCTAATTCAATCAATCTATTATTGTTCGTTCTTCGAAAAATAAAAGTAAGTGAAAGTGAGCAAACTAATTTTTTTAAATATAATTAAATAACTTGTTTGAAAATCATACTATTCTTATAATTTTTAATGTTGTTAAGAAAGTTGAGTAAAAGTCTAGACGTGAGCTCACTAAATTGTATATTATTATTTATTTTATTTATTTATTAGAAAAAAATCAATTTTTCGGGATATTTTGGTTTTTGATTCTTGAAGACGAATGAAGTAATTACAGGTCGAAAAATATATTTTTCATTTTTTGTAGTTATTTAGTATTGATATTATCAATACTTTTATTTATTTTTTATTTTTGAATAAAAATAAATAAATAATTTCGGGTCATTTCGGTTTTTAAACTTTGGAAGCGAATAGAATAATTACAGACCAAAATATACATACCTATTATATTGAGAATATTAAATTACTTATTCATGTTTTTATTTATTTATTTTTAGATTATAGTAAATAAATAATAATAATTTTTTTGAAAATTTAGGATTTTAATTTTTGGAGCCAATTGGGTATTATCGAGGGGTGAACCACGATTGGAATTAGGTGTACAGGTCTTTGGAATTATATGGAATTATTTTGGAATTTATTACATAATGCCCCTTCATTTATTGTCTAATACTTGCAAATGAAAGTGGAAGTGGAAGTGGAAGTAGGTGTACAAGATATTAGGTCGCTGTTCACCCCTCGGGTATTACATATCAAAATATCATACCCTGATTATTAGCAATTAAGCACAATAAGAAATATGCTTATTCTTAGAAGAAAAGGTGCACCACAAAATGCACAAAAAAAAAAAATCATTTTGGCAGCTCGTATATAATAAGATAGGTAGTTATCTCGTTAAAAATGTCTAATCTTGGTAGTTCCAGACGAAACTTCTCTTTTGATAAACACCCAATCCACGGAAGCATAAAATCTACTATATTTGTGTTATTAAGTGTAAGATTTGTTTAGAAAAATTTTATTTTACTATTTATATTTTAATTTTCGAAAATCATGTTTTTATCTGTCATACATTTTTTTTTTATTTAATAAATGGATTTATATGATTTTCTTCTTGTTGAATTTAGGAGATAACTAAGAGTGACGGATTCGTTTATTTTATTCTCTTAGAAACAGGAGGGAAAAATAAATAAAAATAAGGAAAAAGATGGGATCAATGACAGGCAGGCAGGCAGGGTGGCTTGGCTGCGATTACTCACGTGTATCTTGGCTGTTCCCCTGGCACGCAACCATGCACTCCGACACTCTCACACACACAGGCACACGTCCCGAACACGATCCCAATCCCAATCCCGGTCCCGGTCCCGGTCCTCACTCGCTTCGGCACAGTCTCAACTCTCGACTCGCGACTCTCCCTCTACTCCCAAGTGGCGGCTCCCCCTCCCGCGCCCCCACCCGGTAGTCCGTCCCCCTACCTCTCCCCCTCGGCACCCCTCCCTACCTACACATACGACGGGTTAAATGTGTAGTAGTGAATAACGCGCCTGGTCACCACACCAATACCTTTTTATTCAGAGACACACTCCCAATTGGCTCCAATTAACCGGACAACCCTGTATTTCGTTCAAATGCAAATTACCTAGAAGACAATACCTTTGAATTTTAATTCTACTTTTCTAATAAAAAAAATCGTTCTAGAGCAGTAATTCTCAAAGTGGGGTCGCGAAAAATATTTATGGGCTCGCAGAAAATTGATGACGGATCAATCTGGGATGTTTTTCTACACATACAAGGGGACTAACTCCAGTATAGTAGGAACTAAGGGGCCTTTCATAAAATACATTCACAACCAGGTGGAGGGAGGGGGTGCATTGCTTAATGTGATTATATGTGACAAGGGGAGGGGGGGGGGTTTCTAAGAAACCCAATTGGCTCCAATTAACAGGACAACCCTGTATTTCGTTCAAATGCAAATTATCTAGAAGACAATACCTTTGAATTTTAATTCTACTTTTCTAATAAAAAAAATCGTTCTAGACCAGTAATTCTCAAAGTGGGGGTGGCAAAAAATATTTAGGGGCTCGCAGAAAATTGATGACAAATCAATCCGGGATGTTTTCTACACATACAATGGGACTAAACCCAGTATACTAGGAACTAAGGAGCCATTCATAAAATACATTCGCAACCAGGTGGGGGGTGTATTGCTTAGCGGGATTATATGTGATAAGGGGGAGGGTCCTAAGGAACCCAATTGGCTCCAATTAACCGGACAACCCTGTATTTCCTTCAAATGCAAATTACCTAGAAGACAATACTTTTGAATTTTAATTCTACTTTTCTAATAAAAAAAATCGTTCTAGACCAGTAATTCTCAAAGTGGGGGTCCCGAAAAATATTTAGGGGTTCGCAGAAAATTGATGACAGATCAATCCGGGATGTTTTTCTACACATACAAAAGGACTAACCCCAGTATACCAGGAACTAAGGGGCCATTCATAAAATACATTCGCAACCAGGGGGGGGGTATTACTTAGCGTGATGATATGTGACAGGGGGGAGGATCCTAAGGAAACGAGACGTTCGCACTTTTTCTTAACTTATCAGCAACAAATCGTTCATAGTTGGGGGGTCTAGCTTTTGTGACTTTATATTTGTTATGGTCCCAGAAAATGTGTCACATCGTGACGATGGGGGGGGGGGGTCCAAAAAGGCAAAATTTCGCGTGACGTATTTTATGAATGGCCCCTAAATGAAATTATTTGTTTGGTTTGAAAAAATTATATTGTTTTATTACTGTAATAATACATACTGCCCAGCTTGAAAACTTGAATACCATTTGTACACAATTCAACAATTATCCTTTAATCCTTTTATTGCATTCAAATCTGCAATGATTTTGATTTCCTGGTTTAGGATGACTTCTTAAATAACTAATTTATGTATACTTTAGTAACTAATAAATTCCTAATTTCAATTATTAATTTTACTCATTAGGGCATGTTTGTCTAATCCAGGCCGCTGATTGCAACAAGAGTTTAGCTATACTTCATTAAGACAAGTCTTCAGACAGTAATAATTCTCTACTCAGAATTTGTTCGAACATGAAAATATCTTTTGAAAGAAAAAACAACTTTATGTAATTGAATATACACAAACAATAGTTCAACTTTTTGAGTTTTAAAACATCTCTACAGTTAATAAACAATCTTCTCGCTCTACAATGGATTGCCGTCTCCTAAATTGCCCGAATAGATCTTTTTATATTTCTTAATGGTCTCCATTAAACAACCCTACAAACGAAATTCAATTTCGACTTAATCTGTATTCATACATGCACAGTGTTACCTTCTGGTAAAGGGTTTTATTGGTCCCCAAACGGCATCGTAACAGATATCTTCTCACTCCCCCCTCTGGAACAACTCTCAAAACCCTTCCATAACACTGCGTTAATAAATACATTAAACAACATTATACGAGAATTTCAGTCAGAGAGAGAGATATCAGGAGATACTCTTAATAAAGCAATAAAAATCATTTTAAATTCAATTAGAAATTACTTTGAAACCGATAAGAGGTAGATATTTTATTTTTAATGTCCCCAGGTACCTAAGTCATGATAAATTCAACAAACTAACAAACATTTTAAGAAAACCAAAATAAAGATATTTTTTTAAAAGTAACACTTGTACCACACACTTCAACATCGCCCATGGAAGAGTAATTAATTGATTTGAAAGGTGTACAAGGGGAGTTTATCCGCCCCTGTCTCGAATACGGCTCTCATCTGTGGAGAGGAGCCTCAAAATATTATCTTGCTACCCTTGATGCAATTCAGAAACGAGCCGTCAGGCTAATTGACGATTCTACCCTCACCGACTCCCTCGACTCGCTGGCTCATCGAAGAAATGTCTCTGCCCTTTCCCTTTTCTATAGATACTATCACGGCAGGTGCTCTGATGAGATAAAATCAATAATTCCCCCAAAGCATGCTTTGCACGTAGCACACGTTTTGCCGACTCCCAACACTCTTTCGCGGTCAAATTAGAAAAGTGCCGAACCACTTCATTCGCGAATACATATATCCCCATGACTTCAAGGAACTGGAACTCTCTCCCAGCCTCTATCTTTCCCAGCACCTATGATCCTCAAACCTTCAAAACCGGGGTGCATAGACACCTACGTCTACACCCTCTCACTTAATCAACTTTCCCTTCTCTTCGGTAATGCAAGGGTCTTTCGAGATCCATAGGGGCTACATCTTTACTGGTGCACCCCTTCTTGCATTCGATTGCATTAAAAAAAAAAAAAAGTGAAGAGCTTTCAAGAAAACAACTCAACAACATACAGATGAAACAAAAGTAAAAAAATAAAATTGAATGGAATTTAATTTCATTCAATGTTTGCTCCCACACTTTCATTCATTAGTTAAATTAAATAGCTGAATAAGTTTCACGAGAGCGATTTATTTTAATTCGCATAGAGATCAAGGTTGTTGTTTTTTTATTGTTCTCCATCTTCGCTTGTTTTAATTGCATTTCTATTTCGGGGACAGTTATTTTAGTTTTTAGATCATACCTTGTTTTCGGGATTTAATCTATTCATCAACTTAGAAATATTTTGTAAAATGAACTACTCTACACTGAACTTCTTTGATATGGTGAAGAAGAGGATTAAAATACCTCAGGTGCGAAGTGCTAACCCAGTTAGGATAAGAGATTACTACTAAGGGAGCTACAGTTGTTTTTGTAAATACTGCCACTATTAGCGATACTACTATGGGAGCTACAAGTTTTGTTGTAAACACGGTTACTATCAGCGATGCTATACGGGGGTTACAAGTTTGGTTGAAAATACTGTTGCTATTAGTGATACTACTACGGGAGCTACAAGTTTTGTTGTAAATACTGTTACTATTAATGATCTTAACCAAGAAAGAAGATGTTTATGACTTATGGCCGAAAACCAAGACGAGGACCTCCGGAGTAAAAAAATACTTAATCTAATGATGGTCGGATTTTCAAAGAATAAACTTAGTCAAAAAATTTGCTCTTCATTATATTATCATATGACCAAAAACATTTCGTTAATTAATTAATTTTTTTGTTTCTAATATGGAATAAGTATTCGTCCGTTTGGATTTATTTTAGTGATATAATTTTTAATGCAACTTTTAATAGCTTGGTGCGTACTGGATATCTTTATTTATAATGAAGGATGAATAAAAATCATTTGCTTGTTTCCAATAATTTTTATTTAATTAAGTGATTGACCCAAATATTTCGAGGGCCTACGGCACCTATTTCTTAGTGGTGATATCACATAATTAAATAGAAATTACTGGAAACAAGCAAATGCTTTTTATTCATCTTTCATTATAGATTTTTTGTTGATTGGACTATTTCAGCGTACCTGCCTAATTTCACTATTTTATGCTGTCGTATCACTTGAATTGATTTCTTAGGATATTATTAGTTGCAACCGGCTTTCTAAAACCAAAACCAAAGCCAGTTTTAGGGTATTTTCATTGACAGTTCAGGCGGAATTAGTTCAAAAAACATTTGCTAATCTAACAAAAATATCTATTGTTTAATAACATGTATGTATCTATAGTATGTATGTTTAATAGTGGAAAATTTAGTTACTCACACCGGATGGAATTTAACTATACTCTGATTAGATTATGTTGAGATTTGATTTAATGAGTTGAAGCTGGTGATGTAAGGAAAAATAAAAATAAATGGATCTAAAACATATAGTTAAATATCTCGATATATTTCGAGTAATTTCCTTGTGTTTACATTGACGGTAAACTCCTGATGATGGGATAATCACCCGAAATATATTGAGATATTTAACTCCATGTTTTAGATCGATCTATTTTTATTTTTTCTTAGGTACTGTGAAACACCACCAACTTCAAACTCATTATAATTTAATAAAATATTTCACTATCAACCAAAACCGCGTTTTCTAAATTTTCTAGAGATATGATTGATCAACCTCAAAACCACACAATTTTTAACAGTATTGGCAACAATCAGAGACGCTAGTTAAAGGGAAAATGAATGTATTATATTATTCTTATGGAAGAATAGAGGGTTTTTTTTCGATAACTTTCTGGCTATTCCATTACATTATTCATCCTAACTAAATAACTAAAATAAAAGTCACATTGATTTTGACCAATAATTATCTCAACTCTCACTACCTTCATTTAGATCTCGTTAATTAATTTAAGTAAGATGCAAGTAAAACGACTGGAAATATAGATTATACTATAATGTATAAAGACAAACACACATCTAATGACTGATGTTGCTTAACTTCCGAGATCTATAGTATAGAAACAGATGCTTTCAACATGTTAAGTCCGTTGAGTTATTGTTATATCTAATATTTATTAAATGTCAACACAAGACCCTTTTTAACCCTCTAAATAACAGGTTTATAAAATCAAATTTTACTGGTGATTTATTAGTAGAAATACGTATATAAATAAATAAATTGTTTTTACGAATATTTTTTGTGCATTTCAACCCTTATAAGAAATTGACTATATCGTAATTGTTTATATAGATTTTCTGAAGATTCAGGAAACCATATGGCAAATTACCTCATTGATAAATTTCTTTTTTTATGCCCATAACTTCATCAAAAAAGACACCTTTGTTTGCTTCTCCATCTTCTGAAACACGTGTGCGCGCTTTAGTCCAAGTTTTCAAAAGAGTTATAAACATTTTAAAAAAAGTTGCTTACAGGCCATAACTCTTTCTTACCCTTTTAACCAACATAAAAATTTAATAAATAAAAATATTTCAAAAAATAAATTTTTAAAATGAATTAAAAAATAAATATATAAATATTGACTCCTTACTGAAATTTTAATAGTTTTTTCATCTAATATTCAATTAAACAACCAAAGTAATTGACACCGAAATTACTCTCTCTAAAAAGTTACCATCACGGATTTTACTGAAAGGGTTCCAAAGTTAGTATGATGGCAAATTTTTATCGACTTTGTAGACTGGGACGCCAAAGAAAAGTTACAAAAAAATATGTGAATAGCATTATATGGTAAAACACCTCTCTTTTAGTACCTTGGTTAATAAATTTTTATATCAACACTTCCTATGTTTAGGGAACTGACTGAAACCTTTAATAATTTTCGGTTTTTTGTAAAAATGATTTTTTTTTTGAATTTATCTATCTTATGAATTTTTACTACATGTGCTAAATTGTAGAACAGACAGACGGATAGACTAATATGGTGAAATTATAAGGATTGTGATCATGTTACAAGTTACATACTTCCTTCATTGGCCCTTTGAACCCTCTAGGAAGGGAGATCCTCCGAAACGTAGTTTCCTAGTTTCAAAAAATGTGAAATGTTTCCAATAATTTTCTTTTATTCGGAATTATATTTTTATTTATCCTTTGACTACCTTCCATTCAATATTATAAGGGTTTCTTATAAAAGTAAATTTTGTCCCAGTTTAGTAAAATTAAGATTTCTATAGAAAATCACCAGGGGTTATCTTCTACAGTTGTTTTGGATAATTTTTATTACATGTCAGAATAATTGTATTTATCCTTTTGGGAATTCAAACCAAGTGCCAAAAAACAATTCTGACCAATGTCTAACCATCCAGATAATAAAATTTTATGACATATCACACGTAAGAATTTTCTCTATTAGATAAATTTTTATACTAAAAAATTTCTTGGTCAAGTTTTTCCAAATGTAAACATAAAACCAAAATATAATAATAGCTTAAATAGAAATCTACTTCAAGGGCAATCATTTAGCTTCGGTTGCTTATTAGCACTTGGGTTTAATTTTCAAGTGGTTAAATAAAACTCTTCTGACATGTAAAAAACATCAATGACAACTCGGATTCATTAGAAGACATTCCGAGATTTTTCAAACAAGTATTTATAGTAGCTACAGAACTATAAATACGATACATGTATAAAGAATCGTGCTTGAATTATTGGGTCAAAATTTTGTTGGTCAGGCTGTTCATTTGGAAAAATGATTTTGGAATGTCAAATTTTAATTAATATTCTATCTATACGATATCTTTCAAATCAATTGTGGTTACAATGGATGTCTATAAATAATATGTATCGATAATTGCTATTTATGTTCAATAATTCAAGTGGAAATTAATAATTAATATCAAAACATTAAAATGAGCCAGCTAAATTCTCAAGTAGATTGAATTGAACATTGCAAAAAGCAGCAAGGGATGAATTTCGAGCTCTGATTGTTTTGTTGAGAATAAGTAATTTTCAGAAGGAAGAGGAAGACTCAAATATTTCAAATATATCAGTATAATTTCTTGCAATATCTCATAATTAAAAAAATAAAGTTCTAGATAATTAATTTTAGTACAATATAATAAACAAATGATAGTTTTAACACTTTAAAAGTAACATTTATAATTAATAATTATTAAGAAAAAATAAAAACCGACTTCAAAAAATTAAATGAAACAAATAAAATACACTAAAAGGTATAAAATAATTATTATCTTATTTAATTACAACTAAACTACGAAATATTAAGATGAAATTACTTTTGAAGTTGGTGCCAAACAAACTATACCTATAAGCGAGCGTACCCACCAAACGTACTAAGTAAGTTCCGTCGAGTGCGATTCATAAAAGGTATTTGTTTGGCACCGACTTAAGAATGTAATTTCATCTTAATATTTCGTAGTTTAGTTGTAACTAAATAAGATAATAATTATTTTATACCTTTTAGTGAAATTTATTTGTTGCATTTAATTTTTTGAAGTCGGTTTTTATTTTTTTCTTTAAAAATTATTTTTATTTTTCTCTTTTTAGTGATGTTATTAATAGTGATTTTATCATCAGAACTTGACCAAATTAATATGGCACCATTCCTAAGATAACCC
This sequence comes from Forficula auricularia, assembly GCA_024734495.1. Classification (NCBI taxonomy): domain Eukaryota; kingdom Metazoa; phylum Arthropoda; class Insecta; order Dermaptera; family Forficulidae; genus Forficula; species Forficula auricularia. Next base: position 14,309,760 of record JALMQS010000064.1, read on the forward strand.
CTTTCCAATAACAAAAGAATCATCGAAATCGGTTCATAAACAAAGAAGTTAGGCCTGAACAAACCTAACAAAAAAGGTCTAATACCAATAATGGGACCAATCGGAAGATAGACTGAACCCAACGCAAATTTTTTTTCAAAATCGGTTCACAATTGGTGGAGATATGAGGTAACATACACAAAAAAAAAATCAGTCGAATAGAGAACCTCCTCCTTTTTTGAAGTCGGTTAAAAAGCCGGCCAAGTCTCAAGTACGAGTCGGACCAAATATTGAGGGTTTTGTACCTTATAACTTCTAAAATATTTGAGATACCAAATTCGTTCTTATTTGTTCGTTGAAAAGGAGAGAATGAGTAAATTCGTAGAATTTTTTCATAATTTTAGGTCAAACCATTTCCAAACGCCGACAGGTACAATAATCACCAATATATGGCTATTTTGAGGCACTATTTCATCAATATTTCAAAGAAAAATAAATTTAGAAAATTAAGTCTGATTCTAATCAAAGAGATATTAAAACAAAAAAGAAAAAACTCGGCCTCACTAAAAATTCGACTCTTTCCAAAATAATCATTCGATTAAATTTTAATACGATTATTGATTTGAGGGAAAATGAATACATATAACTTGTAAATTACAAGTTTGTATCTTATTTAGATTACTAGCTACAATACATTGTATCAACATTAATAGGGTCTCGTTTTACTTTTGTAGAAACCCTAAACAATCCGGTCAAGTGCGAGTCAGGCATGCATACTGAGAGTTCCCTTCCTAATATATCTATGTATTACTAGCTGAATGACCTTTTGCTAAGTGAATTCGGCCTGCCTAAAGGGAAGACAGCAGAAAATGGATATATCTTTCAAAATAATTGAGATAGCAAATTCGTTCCTAGTTGTTCATAAGGAGAAAATTAACTAATTTTTGAAAATTTTAATTTAAGTACTTAAACGAAATTGAGCTGGTACAAAAAACACTTAACCCTTCTTGAACTTAGTCGACATATATTTTTTTTTCAATCAAGACTTCAAGTCAATTTTTGAAAAAAAAATCTAGAATATTTTATTTTTGCCATGCGTGGTCCAGCCAGAATGAATTCTTCAGTTCATCGATAAATGTTGTTTATATCAAAATAGTTCAAGTGGAAATTAATGATCAATCTCAGCAGGGAATTAATATCAAAACATCAAATGAGCCGTCTGAAATCTCAAGTAGTTCGAAGTGAAAACATCCCAAAAAGCCCCGAGAATTCTTGATATCCATAACAAAAGCAGCAAGTGATGAATTTGGAATTGGACAAAAAGGCCTCTGCTGGTGCGAGGCCATTTTGAAAAGAAGTAGGAAGACGTTTGCCCCCCCCCCCCCCCCCCCGGGATCGCCCATACCCACACTCTATAGGCCATACAAGTGGCCTTTCGATAAATAATTCTCCCCTCACAGCGACCCTTGAAATGAAACAGCGTTAAAAATTGACGACCCTTTAAAACAGACCGACCCTCAAATGAGATAAAAGCGCATTAGATATTTATTAAACCATCGTTTATCACAAATGAAAAATACGCTAAGGGGTTTGTTATCAAAAAAAAAATCGAAATATAAAGTGAAGTGTTACTGGGCCCCTGTTTAAATATTATTATTTATATGAATAAAGATAACGTCCACGCTGTTAGGATTTTACCAGTCAAGAATTCTTTACGATCTTGGTAAAGGAAAGATCTACTTCAACAACTCCTGAATATGCCACATCCTATTACTAGAGATTAATCCTTTAACATTTAAAAAGAGATGATTTAGAAGAAACTATTGGGATGGACTACTCATAGGGCAATTGAGAAACTTTCTTAAATTTTCGATAACGTTTCGGCTTCTAATACTTCAAATGAATTAGCGTCACTTGAAAGCTTTAGAAAAAAGAAGCTGAAACAGAGCTCACTAGAAAGTTTGGTTGATTTTCCTATTTCTCCATCTACTAAAATCTTAGTATTTTTTCTGATCAAATTTTATATAAGCCATTTTTAGGGTTCCGTTAATAAAAATAAAACGTGATCCTATATATACTGAGGTTACATGGATTCTAGGAAAGATGGATAAGAGTTCCAGTCTCTATAAATCATAGGGATCGAATGATGAATTATTTTATTAAATTGCAAAGGATTTAAGTAAAAATTTAATTCACAAAGAGAAACAAAGAGGTTGCTTGATGCAAATAAACATACACACATATATATCGAGATGATATATCTGTATATATATTATTTATTTGTTTGAGACTATAGTTTCGAAGACTTGGTCTTCATCATCAGTCTTTCTTCAATTATAAATGTTTTTCATGGAGTCAATATCATATGGATATTGAAAACTTGGTGTTCCTTCATCACTGGTGGTCGGCCTGGAACTAACAATAATATATATATATACAGATATATCATCTCGATATATATGTGTGTATGTTTATTTGCATCAAGCAGAGGACAACCTCTTTGTTAAAATTTAATGTTTTTCCCACAACTTTTTGGCTTATATTTGCCAAGTCGTCTTCAACTAGTATAATAACATCATTATGGATTTTTCTCAATTTGAAATTGACTAATCTCATTTCGAAATTGATTACTTCCAATTTCAATTGAAAGTCGAATTGATTTTATTGGAGTTAGAAGACTTCAAAAAGTTCATTTCCCTAAATGTCATTTCAATACTTAACATAATCTATATACGTAAAAGTCAAAATCTAAACTGATTAACGATTTTAAACATGAATCAGCGTTTTGTTCAGTACAGATACCTACCCTTTTTCTCCGACCGCCAATTTACGCCCTGATCTACCTCTATTATCCCCTTAAACGATTCAGATTGTCTCGAAGAAGTCAAAGAGCCGCTTCATGTTATGTTCCATATGTATGATTTAACATATTTTTTTGCCTAATCTCGATAACAATATGTATTTAAATTGTCTCTGACAGGCCGAGTGAGGGGTGTAATAAATCGTAAACCGAAACGGCCGCAAGGTACAATAGTGACTTCATCCGAAGCCGAACCGTCATATTTGGGATTATAAATAAGAGATCGGCAAAGGGCTACACACGAGGATGGGTTCAAATTTAAAATCCCGCCTCCGGTTGCTCATTTCGGAACAAGATCAAATCCAATTTAGAACGGATATCGATATATCTTTTTGCATCCATCAACAACAACATAAGCAATGTTCATAAATTAATTGGTAGCCATTATCTTGTTTAAAGGTTGAAATTATACTCGAAAAAGCAATTATTGGCTCCCTTCAATGGGTTGTTGTTTTTTTGAATATCAATTTCGAAATATATTGATTGCATCATTTGCATAATTGAGATAATTTCGACAGCGGATATGGAAATATTTTCGACTAAACATCATTTGAAAAACTAAAAAATAGCATAATGATGATTTTGATTAATTTTCCACACTACCTAATTACACAAATTCTATAATAATCTATGTTATAAACGTATAAAGAAAAAGACATTCCGTAGTTTTTTCATCTGTCTTCCAAAACAATTATTTTACTCAATAAAAATAATTATCATTGAAAATATTCATATTAATCAGCACTGTTCTAAACTTTCTCAAAACTTCAGATTGTTACATGGGATGTGGAAAATATTTGTTCATAACATTAATATTGTATTAAGCCTTTGTTAAGAATCTATTAATGTTATGAACAAATACATCCCATGTTGTAACAATCAAGACCTGGGAAAGATTATAAAATAAATTGAAACGTCATCTTTGGATATATTTTTCCTTATTTTGGCTGCCTGTACCCTTTAGTCTTAAAAACCTTCATACATTTTTACAGATTCTTATACAAAAGTATTACAAAGTTAGAGAGAGGGACACGCTGATAGCGTAGCTATTTTTTAAGCTCGTAGCCCTCGGCTGGGCCATCACTTTAAATCAAAATTTGATGGATAGACAGCCCAAGGATAATTGTAAAGTACAAATCCCAAATAAAATAATTTACAATTTTTAAGGAATTTAGTGTCAGTTCTATGTAAAACATTGTAAATAAGAGTGAAGTAAACTATTAGGTGAAATCTACCTAGTAGTTTATTTCAATCTTAAAATAATTTATTTCAACTTAATTTTCCCTCTTTTAAAATCCGACGTTTCTGAGGATCTTCCATCCTTCTTCACGGTTTAAAAGGTACAATAAACAAGCTTCTCTATTAAACCCTGAAGAGGAGAGAATATCCTCCGAAACGTCGAATTTTGAAAGAAGTGAAATGACTTTACAATAAATTATTTTATTTGGAATTTGTGCTTTGCACTATTCTTGGGGTATATATTCATCAAATCTCCATTAAGTTCTACCAGCCATAAAAAATATATGATACTTATTGATATAAGAAAGTTTGTTTACGTTTTGATTGTTGACTATTGTTTACAAATGGCATTGTTGACTATTGTTTACAAATGGCGTTAATGTTTATTATGTATTGGAATTTTGTTTAATAAAGCCTATATTCAGAGGTTTAATCTTGTTCAATTTATTAAACAAAATTTATATTTTAATATACAGTATGGATCGATTTCTTAAGCCGGAAATTCTCGCCGTTGAACCGGAAGCTAAGGATGCATCTGATGTATGGGATCATTGGTATGGAACCTTTACAAGTTTTATAATAAAAATGAATCCTGATGAATGGGAAAAATTGAAACTCCTGAATAATTTTGTTTCTCCACCGATTTATAAGAAAATTAAGGAGGCCAAGTCGTATAATGAAGCAATTGGTATTCTTAAAACTCTCTATATTCAGCCGGTGAATGAAGTTGTAGCAAGACATGAATTGGCCACAAGACGTCAAAAGGTAGGCGAATCTATTAATCAATATTTAGAAGCTTTAAAGGATATAGCTCGAAAATGTAACTTTAAGGCAGTAACTGCTGAAGTAAATCGTGATGATTGCATCAGAGACTCATTTATCACTGGACTTCAAGCTCATCATGTTCGACAGAGACTTCTCGAAAGTCCTACTCTAAATCTTAATGATGCTTATACTCAGGCACGATCTCTAGAGCTAGCTCAACTTCATTCTAATGAATATCAACCGATTCCAAATGTTAATGCCGTGACAGGTAATACGTTCACACCAGATATTCATGGTTCTAACGAAAACATGTTAGCTGTTACATCATCTGCTAGATGTTTCTTTTGTGGATTCAATTTTCACCCTCGCATCCATTGTCCTGCCAGCAACGCAATCTGTAGAAAATGTGGGAAGAAAGGGCACTATGCAAAAGTATGTAAATCTGGGAAGAACGGTAGTACACCTTCTAGTAAAAAGATAGTAGCTTCACAAATAGCCAGCATCTACGATTGTACTGCTTCTATATCTCCTGCTCTCTCAAAGGCTTCTGTTATTGCTGATCTCAATGGAAATCAAGTTACGGCTCTAATCGATACCGGAAGTACACTCAGTTTCATAAGTTCTCTAGTAGCTAACAAACTTCAATTAAAAGTAAGACCATCATATGGTGAAGTCGCTATGGCTTCTACATCATTTAAAACAAAAATAGTTGGAAAATGCAGAGTAAATTTCAAAATTCTTGGACATCTCTACGAAAATATCGATTTTCCAGTGCTTCCTGACCTTTGTGCGGACGTTATAGTAGGACACGATTTGTTAAAACATCATACGAGTGTACAGATGTCTTTCGGCGGTAAGAAAGCTCCACTCTCAATATGTGGACTAACTGCTGCAAGTGTTGAGCCCGCATCGCTATTTTATAATCTCTCTTCAGAATGCAAGCCTATTTCAATAAAATCCAGGAGACAATCAGAAAGTGATTCAAAATTTATTGAAGTAGAAGTGCAAAAACTACTAAAGGAAGGAATAATAGAGCCTAGTATGTCCCCTTGGAGAGCTCAAGTATTAGTCGTTTCGAGCGAAAATCATAAGAGACGAATGGTAATCGACTATTCTCGAACAGTGAACCGTTTTACACAACTAGACGCATATCCTCTTCCAAGAATAGAGGAAATTATCAATAAAGTAGCTAATTATAAAATTTATAGTACTATCGATTTACGTAGCGCTTACCACCAAGTGCCTATAGCTGAATCTGATAAGCCTTTTACAGCTTTCGAAGCATGTGGACAACTCTTCCAGTTTAAAAGAATACCGTTTGGGGTGACCAATGGGGTTGCTGCCTTTCAACGAGTTATTGATAGAATTATAAGATCTGAAGATTTGAAAGATACATTTGCCTACTTAGACGATGTGACAATCTGTGGCAAGGACCAGGAGGAACATAATACGAATTTAGAAAAATTTCTAAAAGCAGCAACCAAATATAATCTCACAATTAATCAAGAGAAGAGTAATTTTTCCCTTCGTAATATTCATCTACTTGGATTTACTGTAAGCTACAAATCTATTAAACCCGATCCAGACAGACTTAAATCTTTAAAAGAACTTAAACCTCCCACAGATAAATGCACTCTACGCAGGACCATAGGTATGTTTTCACATTTTGCCAAATATATTCCTATATTTTCTGAAAAAATTAAACTGCTTAGTAATTGTTCGTTCCCGCTCACAGAAGAAGCTATCAATGCCTTTGAAGAATTAAAAAAAGAAATCGAGAGAGCCGCAGTCGCTTCTATCGACAGTGAGTTGCCTTTCACTGTTGAGACGGATGCATCTGATTATGCTATTGCCGCGACCTTATCTCAGGATGGACGCCCAGTAGCATTTTTTTCAAGACTTCTTTCTAATAGCGAACTAAAGCATCCGGCTGTTGAAAAAGAGGCTTTGGCTATTGTGGAAGCTCTTAAGAAATGGAGACATTATCTTATGGGAAGGAGATTTATAATTGTAACTGATCAAAGGTCCATAACCTACATGTTTAATACCAGTCATTCTGGAAAGATTAAAAATGAGAAGATTATGAGATGGAGGCTTGAACTTTCTTGTTATAACTACGATATAGTTTATAGACCCGGCAAAGAAAATATAGCAGCCGATGCACTTTCTAGAGTCTGTTCTGTTATTCAAGACCGAAATGAGAAATTGAGAATTTTTCATGAATCTCTTTGTCATCCAGGAGAGACAAGAATGTACCACTGGGTCCGTAGTAAAAATATGCCTTATAGCTTAGATGAGATCAGAAAAATGACATCAGCCTGCAGAGTATGTGCAGAGATTAAGCCTAGATTTTTTAAGCGAGAAGGAACGCTTATCAAAGCAATAGCTCCATTCGAAAGACTTAATATGGATTTTAAAGGCCCTTTACCATCTACTTCTAAAAATAAGTATATCTTAACTATTATAGATGAGTTCTCAAGATATCCTTTTGCTTTTCCATGCCCAGATATGAATAGCTCAACAGTTATAAAGAATCTACGTCATCTCTTTTCTATATTTGGCATGCCGGCATTCATTCATACTGATCGCGGACCCTCATTTATGTCTCAAGAAATAAAAACGTTTTTAACATCTCATGGAATTGCTACAAGTAGGACTACTCCATACAATCCACAAGGAAATGGTCAAATTGAACGAAGCAATTATACTATCTGGAAAACTATACAACTAGCTCTAAAAAGTAAAGGACTGGACATATCGCAGTGGGAACAGGCTATTGAAGATGCTCTTCATTCTATAAGGTCTCTACTTTGTACTTCTACTAATGTAACGCCACACGAAAGAATGTTTAAGCACCCCAGGAGGTCATCTAATGGAATGTCTATGCCTTCATGGTTATTGAATCCGGGACCAGTTCTCTTACGAAGATCGGTTCGGCATTCAAAATATGACCCCTTAGTTGATGAAGTAACTTTGTTAGAAGCGAATCCCAACTACGCTAATGTTCGACTTCCTGATGGACGCGAGACAACCGTTTCTTTAAGACATCTTGCTCCTCTACAAACTCAAGACTGTGAAGAAGATACTCGGTCCCTTTTGTCTCAAGATTCAGAATCTAATGAACTCCAAAACGATGTAGAAGATGTCCGACCACCTTTATCTCAAGATCCGAAAACTAGCCAACTCGAAAATGACGTGGAAGAAGCCCGACCATCTTTATCTCAATCTCCCTTTGAATCCGTTGAACATCCTGAAGATTCACATTCCGAACAGAACAATTATCCTTCAACTTCTAATCTTCGCCGCAGCTCCAGACTTCGAAAACTACCTGCCTATCTCAGCGACTACCAACTAAAACCTAGGAGGGAAGAGTGATATAAGAAAGTTTGTTTACGTTTTGATTGTTGACTATTGTTTACAAATGGCATTGTTGACTATTGTTTACAAATGGCGTTAATGTTTATTATGTATTGGAATTTTGTTTAATAAAGCCTATATTCAGAGGTTTAATCTTGTTCACTTATAATATACATCCAAATAATTTTTGAATTGATTTAGAGATTTCTATAATGTAATTATTTACATCGGAAAGATAAAAATTCGAGCCAACTTGTTTAATAATCCCTGAAAAGATTTACACTGCCATGAATTGTTCCTTGGATCAGATTTGCAAAATTTTCATCACCCTCTGAAAATTTATTATCTAGATTTTTAAATTATATTCTAGTTACTCTGATAATGATTTATTACTGCGGGCAAGTGAAAGTAAAACATGTTTCGTTTTCATATTTTATTTTTGTTTGACGATACAATGATAAATAAATATTATTTAAAAACGCCTGTAGGCTAGGCTTTTTGCTACACACGCGAAATTTTTCATTTGATAAAATATGTATAAAAAATACGACAAAACTTTAGAAATTTATGGAAAAAGTAAACTTTTTCAATCCTAGGTATACTCTCCGCCAACTTTTGAGCAGAATAGATCAAACTTGGCACAAATACGTAGCTTATTAATACAAGCTTGTATATCAAATTTTAGCTCATTAAATCGAGCTGAAGAGCTTCCTATATAGATAGATCTGAAGGAGATACTTCCGGTTCGTCTATTTAAACCAAAATCTTGGTCTACTCTTGATAGCTAATAGCTAGCATATGTTTCATATTGTATATCGTTGCCCTACAACTTAACACCTCTGAGATGAGAAAGCAACCCACACACACACACACACACACATATATATATATATATATATATATATATAATTGGGTTTTTAGTCACTTTTTAGACTCTGGGGATCACAAACCCTTTTTAAGCCTATTGTTTACTTTACCTAAAAAAAGAAAATGAAAGTTACTTTTATAACCAGAAGACCTTAAAGTGTTAAGACCTCTAAAGAGGATTGCAATACTAGTACTTATATAAAAACTATTTATATTATAAGCGAGATTAAAAAAATAAAATTAATCAATTATATAGAAAATCAAGAAAGCTAACTAGTAAATCCGAGGTGTTATGGATAACTTTTATTATGTCAGAAGGGTTATATTCAGCCACTTCGGAAATTAAACCTGAATGCCAAAAAATGCAGTATGCACGACTAAGGTAAAACTAATTTGACTTAAGAAGGGGTAAAACTTTTTACTCAATGAAAAATTTCGTAGTTACTTGATTTTATATCTAAACATACAATCAAGCCATATATTTTAATTATAAAATCTTGAGGATTTCGATTTTTGAAAATTTTCATATAGCATTACAATGAATATTTCTAATTTGAATATACCATTAAAAGACAAATGCAGATACTAACAGAGTTAAGATTTTTATAAAAAATTGGCTTTTTGAAGGGTTGAATACAAACCTTCTGACATAATAAAGAAAATCCATAACTCCGGGAATTTAGTAGTCTCTTGATTTTCTATTGAAATCTTAACTCTGCTAATATCGGAATTGCCTTTTATATTTAAAAGAAAATATTGATTAAAAGAAAAACAGCAATCCTATAGAAATTAAAATCATTATTCTAATTAATAAATTTCCAAGGATTTATGGTTAGAAATGGCTATATTCCATTTCACAAATGAATATATTATATATATTAAGGGTAAATACGCAAGCCGGATCAATACAAAACAATTTGTTCAGTTGCTCTCTTTGTCGAGAACAAGTTGCATATTCATTGTCAGGGAAAAGTTAACTTTTCAACTTAATAGCCCTCCTCGGGCTTAAGATATACCGAGGGATTTAAATCGCACACTTGCGAGTTTTAATAAAACCCCGAGCCCAAGGTGAGCGCGAATAATTTTAAGGATTTCTATTCTAATTATTAAAACAACCTTAGACAGAAGGGAGAAACAGAGAAAAAAATAAATGTAGAAAAGAAAGGAAATGTTAAATTAAACCAGATTTTAATTTTAATACGAGACAGGGATGTCCAAATTTGGAATTTTCTTTTTTCCTTTTATCTATATCTAAACAATACTCCAGTATGGCAAAGTAAAATGCCTCAAATATATGGTAAAAGATATTTTATTGGCATACGATTTTTCTATAAATAAATAAATAAATATAAATGTATATATCACATACTCACTAGAGGGCATTTGTGCCTGCCTCTGTAACTACCTACCTACCTACCGATGCCCCCTCCCCCTCCAGGTGTTATGAGGTCGGGTCCAGGGGGGGTACTAAAGGGCATTTGTCCCTGTCTCTGTATGTACCTATGTTTCTATGTTTGTATGTCCCCAGGGGTGGGGGTTGGGGTCCAGGGGGTACGGGGTCCAAGTGTGGGGAGTCATTGGGGTGGGGGTCCAGGGGCTACTAAGGGAGATTTGTGCCTATGTCTGTACCTATATATATATATATATACATATGTGGAGGTTGGGAGGTGGGGTCCAGGGGATGAGGCTCCATGGGGGTAGTCTAGTTGGGTTGAGGGTGATCAGAGGCGGGGAGAAGTTCCGGGGTTGGGGAGAGGGTCGGTGGGATGGAGAGTGGTTGGAGATGGAGGAGAGGGAGTGTTCAAGTGACGGGGGGTCCAGGGGGCGAAGCTCCTTGGCTAGCAAGAGGCCCACCGAAGGCGGGCCTTGCAGCTAAAAATAATAATAAAGCCGTGAAAATATTTTATATATTTATATTGGAAATACAAATCTTTTGTATAAAACAATCTTAAAACATTTATTCAAAATCCAAAAGTTACGGGAAAATTTATTTATTTATCAATATAAATTATACGTATTTTCACTCTATGCATAAGTAATATATGTTTAATATATAGTGAAATGATATCTTCATTAAGACTCAACCAAATTTCCGCAATGCAAGATCGACACCACTTAGGTTCTACTCCCGAGAGCGAGCGTAAGCCCTTCTGACATGTCAATCGAACATATAAAAAAATATCGATAAGAGAAATAAATATTTTATTTAATATGGATTTACTATGAGTTAAGGATACTGAGTCACTTATTTCACATTAAAATTAAAAAATTAAAAGATATAAAAAATTTTTTCTAAGTTACTTTCTGTATTTCCTGAAGATGGGTCGATAGCCCGAAATATATATATTGAAAAAGAAAAAAAAATTTTATTTTTTTTAATTTTTAATTTTAATGTGAAATAAGTGACCCAGTATCCTTAACTCATAGTAAAACCATATTAAATAAAATATTTATTTACTCTTATCTTTATTAAAGATGTTTCACCTTGCACCAACACCACAATCTCTACTGATTAAAAAATATCCTTGATATGCCTTTATAAATTATTATTTTTCAGGCTATAACTGTTTACAGTGTCTTCATAATGATTGAATTTTGTAAAAAAAAATTTCAAGTTTCAAGTAGATAGACAGACATTTTTTAATTTTAATTAATAAAATAATGATTTTCTTGAATTTCGATTTGATATTTTTTCAATTTTCGAAAAATCCGATTATTTTAAAACTAAAATTCAGTCTGTATGTTTTGTCCGATAACTTGAAAAGGAAAACTAAAATTAGACGTTTATTTGATGTCAAAAAATTCATAATTTTAATTACAAGAACTTATTAGAATTCTGGCTTCCTCTCTAAAGACCTTCTAGATGAAAAATCCTAAAATAGGACGTTCTTAAATGGCTAAAGCTAATCAGATGAAATTTGGCACACAAGTTTGTAATAATGAACTTCAACTTTGTGCAAAGTTTCTGATTTCACATATTCGCCTTACGACGATTGATTTTTCCTTAAGAATGTGAACTTAGTAGGCCAACTGAAAATTGGTAACTTAGAGCAACTTTTATCTATTTTAAAAGGCGCCCCCTTTGTCCAAAGTTTCTGTCTTCAAACTGTTTGCAGATTCGTCATATATCGATTTTTTTCTCCCAATAAAATATAATCGGGAGCTGTCGCATTCCTTTAAGTGGCCTGCTGAAAATTAGTATAACAATTTCCAACAATAAGCCATAATTTTTATTTAAATTTAAAAAGCCATCCTTAGATTTCTATCAATTAAAATATAAAAATTAAAATTACTAGGTAGATTTCTACAAATAAAAGGAATATTGCCTATGAGCAAGACTATATGTATATATTTCGAATTACCAGCCCATCTTCAGGAGTTTTCATAAATCATAGGTCATAATCATTATTTATTTTATTTGTGAAACCTACCTAGTAATTTATATTTTTAAATTTAAATTTTTAATTGTATTAAATATGTTTCTAATTAAGTAATGGAGAGGGATTCAGCCAATGGGTAGCCTCTGCTGAATAAAAAACTCCCAATTATGGAAAACGTTTAAATATGTTTCACCTAGAACTCCTATACCATTCTCCCTGAACAAAATTTCTATGTTTAGTCTCAAAAACTCTGTTTGAAGCTTGTAAAAAGTTAATAATTTTTAGTGTCTGGTGTTGGTGCAGTGGCGGATCATGGGGTAAGCGGAATGAGCAGCTGTGGGGCCCCGTGCTTGTAAGGGGCCCCAAAAAGGTCGATTGTGTTAAAGTCTTTTCTTAAACATTGTTTTATAATACTTGTATTCAATTTTGTTAATAAGTACCAAAATTTGGATATAACCCTCATGGTTCAGGATTTTGTGTATTTTTTTGTTTAATTAATTTTGAGGGCCCCGTTATTTTATCGCTTAGGGCCCCCACTTGACTTGATCCTCCACTGTGTTGGTGCGAGGTGAATCATATTTTAATAAAAGAAAAGTAAATTTTTTTTTGGAAAATTATTATTTACTATGAGTTATTTACTAGGTTACTTTTTTCGCGTGTAAGAAATAAAGGAGAGAGAATTTTGTCAATACATATATTTCGGGCTGTCAACCCATCATCGGGAGATACAGAAAAGTTTATTTTGATGTTTCAATTCGCAATTTTTAACATTATATTAATTCATTAATTTTTTACAACCACTTTGTTCTATCATTGATTCGGTAAAAAATCACATCTTTTTAAAAACCATGATAAAATTATAAATGTGTACTACATTTTATACTGATCAAAAATATTTTCCTAATAAAATTTTCATCAGATAAATTAAGCAGAAAGCGTTCTGTATCTTAGGTTTAGTTTTTTCCACCCTATAAAATTTGAATTAGCAAGACATTCATGTGCGGCCCCTCATATATCGTCTCTTGTTACAACTTGGACCCGCCTGGGGTATACACTTACAAAAAATGGTCAACTATTGAAAATCTGACCTCAGAAAGGACATTATTTATAAACAGAACAATATTTTAAGATTTGAAAATTCGGAGTTTGAATTTTGTCGACTCTTCTGATAAAACTAATGGTTTATGTTTATTTATTTATAAACTATAATAAGATACATTTATCGATTCTTGAAGGCAATTGAAAATTATGGGACGTTTTGTTTTTAAAAAAATATATTTTCACTGAAATTTCAAAAGAAAAAATATTTTGCTCTTTTATCTTAAGATGTGTTGAAATTTTTATTGATATTTATAATTCAGAGACTAGAGGGTTGAAAAGCGTATTATTTACCATAAATTCTCCATCTAAGAAATCATAAGAGGGTGTCATTTTTTAGATCCGAGATGGAATGAATTATTTTTAATTATATGACAGGGTTGTGTTCACTCTATCGAGAATCGAACCCGAGTGTCAAAATAAGCAATCTGGACCAATTGGTTACTTACTGAGGTACTGGGTTTCACCTCAGAGGGTAGCAAGGTGATCCAGTCCGACTTCTATCGGCAATTTGAACTCTTATCTAATTCTATATTACAATGTAATGAAGGGTTTGTTATAAGTAGAGTTCGGATCAATATGCACTAAAAAACAGCAAAATATGCATTTAAAAAGGCTGAAATATGCATTTTAAAAGGAAATATGCACTTAAAATATGTTACTTAGAAAATCATAAGATGGTGTCATCTATCAAATTCGATGAAATAGATTATTTTTAATTATATGTCAGAAGGGTTGTTTTTCATCCCTTCGGGAATCGAACCCGAGTGCCAATAACAGCGATCCGGGCCATCTGGCTCACCTGTGAGGTACAAACCATCCCCAAATGGAAATATGCACTTAAACTCCAAAATATTCATTTATATGCAAAATAAGATTTCTCTGGGTGGTCCTCATACCCTAAAACGCCCGGATACAAAAGATTAGAAGGATATAAGTAAGATATTGTTATAAGTAGAATTCGGATCAATATGCACTAAAAAACAGCAAAATATGCATTTAAAAAGGCTGAAATATGCACTTAAAATATGTTACTTAGAAAATCATAAGATGGTGTCATCTATCAAATTCGATGAAATGGATTATTTTTAATTGTATGTCAGAAGGGTTGTTTTTCACCCCTTCGGGAATCGGACCCGAGTGCCAGTAACAGCAATCCGGGCCATCCGGCTCACCATCCCCAAATGGAAATATGCACTTAAACTCCAAAATATTCATTTATATGCAAAATAAGATTTCTCTGGGTGGGTCCTCATACCCTAAAACGCCCAGATACAAAAGATTAGAAGGATAGCAATCAAGGAAAAAATATGCATTATATGCAAAATCCGAACCCTAGTTATAAGTGTTATAACCTATAGGTGCTGTAGCTTCTCACGGCGTTCCTTTTTGCATCGTTTCCACTTAAACAGTACTACCAAAAAGTAAAGACTTTTTCTAGACTTCATACCTTCTTTACAAATTTTGGTGATTTAGTCATTTTTTGTTAATAAACTTTTGAACTAGAGACCTGAAACTCGGCAAAAATATTTATTTATTAATGCCAATTTTTATATCAAATTTGATCTATTAGCTAAAACTGTTCAAAAGCTACTCATATTAAAATGCAGCTTTTCCTGATAGTCTGCATTTTCAAGCTAGAAAATCCAAAATCTAATCAACTCTATATTTTAAAAATACATATATTTATGCATAAGAACACACTTTCTACGACTTAAGTAATTCTGAATCCTCAATTTTGAGTACCTAAATCTGAACACCAAAATTTATTTATTTATTCAATAAAATTTCATGTGCCCACCATAAATCTGTTCACTAAACGATTCGTCTTAAATATTTTAAACTATAAATAATAAATAAATTTATAAAGACATTAATGTTAATTGATTTATTATTTATTTTATATAAATGTATTATCATTTGTTTATTAGTCAGTTTATGTATGGATTAAGATACGATAACCCAACTACCCAAGCTGTAAAAAGTTTGTTCTCGTACCAAATTGTTTGTATTTCGTCGCCTTAGAGTTTAAACCTGCTAACACCATTTTTTATCATATATGCCATATTAATACCGTTCGAAAGAAAAAGAGTTGCAGTACCGTCCAAGTAAAACTGCTACTTAAAATTACGATCGTAAGTTGTAGAAAAAAAAATGTGAAAAATAGTTTCTTTCCATAATAACAAAATTAAATTTTGTTCGATTTTTTCTCTGCCCTGTAAAATTTCCTTGTTGTGACTTAACAGGTTTACACTCTAAGGCGACGATTTCTAAAACAAAGAACTCATTAATTTTTTAAAATAGCAACTTTCGATTGAAAAGTGCAGAAAATCAGAACATAATATGGAATAGTTGTAGCTGATGAGTTGAAATTTGGCATTCAAGTTTGTATTAATAAACTACACCTTTGTGGCAAGTTTCAACTTTCTAGTTCAACAAGAAAATTTGCCAAATTTACAGAAAGCGTACCGTATCACTTTTTACTTTATCCAATGCGAAGCATGGGAGAAAGTATTGGAATCGCTCTCGCGGCAAGCGCGACTTCAAAGGGTCCTCAGGTCAAGACTACGGAACCCATAGACTCAATTAAGGTCACAAATCGAAGTATTCAATGAGATTGAATTTTAACACGTGACGGTTTTGCCAAAAATTACCTGGAATCTCGTCGAGAGGCCAAAAAGTGCCATTTTTTTTGGAAGTGCGTGGGGATGTATGTATGTATGTATGTGTGTGTGTTATCGTTTTTTTCGTCCACGATTTTTTCCACACCTTTGCGCTGATTGAAATGAAATTGAAAACCTACCATTAGTTTAACAAAATGAAGCGCTGGTTAGTTTTTGGTACATATCGGTCCACAAACATTAGTACTTTATTTCAGTACTTTTTTAGTTTTTTCTAAATATCTTGAAAATGACTTAAACAATTTTGATGAAATTAAATATCCTAATTTAGTACCTTGGGACCAAAAAAGGTTAAATAAAGTTTTTAGTAAAATTATATTTTAAAGTACTTTACTCAAGAACATATTAATATTTCAAATGAATTTGGATAAAGTTTAGCAACGATCCGTTGCAGTTTATTTCTTCAATTTATTGTTAGGTAATCAGAACTCAGACTTCTACTTTAATCTTTGCCTTTCTTTTTATACGAGGGGACACTATGTACACAATTTCTGCCACTATTAAGGGGTTCATTGTTCATGTTCTATATTGTTAAAGGAGTAGTCTAGAAAGCTAATATATAAATATTTCCGGCTCTCCTTCCTGTTTGGCAAATATTTGTCAGGCTTTCCGAAAGCCCCATATTCATTCATAAAAGAAGGCTTGTAATGCGGAGGCTCGGGTTCGCGTGCCAATAGTCTCTTCTCTTTTACCCCAAATGGCTCCACGCCTTCTGGGTATTGGGTCAGGCAGGGTTGGATGAGGGTGTAAGAAAATGGACCACACACAACCCCCCCCCCCTAAAAAAACGATCTATTCTAATTTGTTTAACAAATCAGCCAGTGTTCGTTATAATATTAAAAAAAAATCAAATTATTTTAATTCTAATCTCGGATTAAAAAATGGTAAACTTTTCAAAAAGTTGGATTTAGTTTTTGAATTAAAAGTTATTTGAATCATTTTTTTATTTTTTTTTTATTGAATATTTTAAATTTATGGTAAATGGAGAGACCTTTTTCATCACCATTCAACCACTTGGCAGGTAAAGCCGAGTCTGCAAATTCACTCGAATTTTTTGCTTACTCGTGTTTAGAAATGTCTGAAACGTAGAGGAAAATCTTATTATTTTTTAACCGACTTCAAAAAAGGAGGAGGTTCTCTATTCGATTGAATTTTTTTTTTTTTGTGCCTATGTTACCTCATATCTCCGCCAATTGTGAACCGATTTTGAAAAAAAAATTGCATTGGGTTCAGTCTACTTTCCGATTGGTCCCATTTTTTTTCTATAGGTATTAGACCTTTTTTGTTAGGTTTGTTCACGCCTAACTTCTTTGTTTATAAACCGATTTCGATGATTCTTTTTTATTGGAAAGGGGTTATCTTAGGGATGGTGCCATATTAATTTGGTCAAGTTCTGATGATATGATCACTATTAATAACATCACTAAAAAGAGAAAAATAAAAATAACTTTTAAGAAAAAAATAAAAACAGACTTCAAAAAATAAAAAATAATTATTATCTTACTTAGTTACAAGTAAACTACGAAATATTAACATGAAATTACTTTTTGAAGACGGTGCCAAACATACCTTTTATGAATCGCACTCGACGGGTCTTACTTAGTACGTTTGGTGGGTACGCTCGCTTATAGGTATGGTTTGTTTGGCACCGACTTCAAAAAGTAATTTCATGTTAATATTTCGTAGTTTACTTGTAACTAAATAAGATAATAATTATTTTTATACCTTTTAGTGTATTTTATTTGTTGCTTTTAATTTTTTTGAAGTCGGTTTTTATTTTTTTCTTAAAAATTATTTTTATTTTTATTTAAATATCTGTTTGCCTGTATTCCGATACCTACAATAGAATTGATCGTTTAATAAACGGCATGTTTGTGTTAAGTTTCAAGTGGGAGATAAATTTAACCTATTTTATCGCACGGAGAATTTACCACTGCTCGAAGCCCTTAAAAAAACTTAGTAAATTGGATTGTATCTAACTTTCTGAGATTTGGTTCATGATCCCGGCTTCTTTCCTTCTACTCTGTTCTTTTCACGATGGAGGGGCCATCCCATACAGGCCTTTAGGGGATGCACCTTCTGGTGTATCTCCTTCTCACATCAATATCATAAAAAAAAACTTCCTAAATATTTTAAACCGCTCGCAGACGAAAAATCATCAAATCACTCAAATTTGCCAAAAGCTTCCGAATCTTGAAAAAAGTTTTGACTTTTTTTCCAATTCAGAGTTATAAATATCAATAAAAATAATATCCAATATTTTACATTCTTTTTCATTTAAACAGTTCAAAACATTACTCCATACTGTTTCATTGTTCGCATCCATAATCAAATATTTAAAAGGATCGTAGGGAATTCACTGTGAAACAACACTCCCTTTACTTTATTAATTAATATCATGTTTCACCTAAGACCACTTTCCCTAAGTAAAAAAAGGATCGTAGGGAGTTGGACCAGAATTTAAATCAAACGCAAAGTTTTTTAATTTAATGGGTCAAACGTTTCCTCCCTGATTAGCGACTTCCTCAGTGGCTGAAGTAGTGAAAACAAGACAATTTTATTATTTCATGCTTTTTACAGTAATACAATAGTAGAGGTTAGGTTAGTTTTTACCTCATTTTATAAACTTATTTGTCATGAGTTCTTAATACAAGAACAGTCACTGAGGAAGTCGCTAATCAGTGATGAAACGTTTAACCCATTTAATTAAAAAACTTTACCTTTGATTTAAATTCTGGTCCAACTCCCTACGATCCTTTTAAAAATTACTCTATACGTTTTTCTTCCAATTTATTTTATAATTGTCGAATTTATATTTATTAAGATTATGAAAAGGTTTGTTCTTCTGAATGTTATGTATCTGTCGTACTTAAGAACTTCCAGTAATTCTTAGATGAATTTCTAGCGGGTGGAGATAAAGGCTAGCTATATCCTTCAAATCTAATCCCCATTAATTCCTATGGGATTCAAATCATACAAGTCTATAAATATGCCAACAATTCATTCCTAGATGAAACCCAAATGACAAAACCTAAATGCACAGAAGTACATGGGTGTTTTTTCTTTTAATCTAAAATATTTATTATTTGGATAATCTACTATTTATTCTAATGAGATAAATAAGCTGTTCCTTTCAATCGCGGTAAAGTTTGAATGAGCATGTAATTTTAGAACTCAGTCAGAATGGTCCTTTCATCGTCCATTCCGTTAATAATCTCATGGTTTAAGTGGAATGAAACTGTGACGGACATGAAACTATCTGAAAATCCAATAAACCATTTCAAACACATTCTCTATGCCATTCACATTTCATGGATTAAAATTTTCAAAATTTAAATACTGACGTATTATGTTATAAATGTATATACATATTTATTAAGAAATATCAAATAGGCTTGTTCTACGGTCATCCAACGATCTCGATCCTTTGTTGCTCTTCTGCAAAGATCCTTTATGTATAATACTTCGAAAATTATCACAAAAATTATTCTTAATCCCTTTACAAATATATTTATTATCAACTGGATGTTTTCGATTAAACACATTTTTTCTTAGAGTATTAATTTAATTACTCTGAAGTCATTGCAAAATGTATACCATATTGTAATCTGCTTCATGCATACCATATTTTAAATGACAACTCGTTGACTCTGTGTTGATGAAGTAGATTTAGATTTCAAAGGAAATTACAAGAGGTTGTCATCTACTAGATGGATTATTTTTAATTATATATCAGAAGGGTTGTGTTCACCCCTCGGAAATAGAACCCATGTGCCAAAATTAGCAATCCACGGCAAATGGCTACACTGTGAGGTGAACCATATCTGACATATGTAAACACATACCCATGCCATATAGTTTAAAAAAGATGGTTGAGTATCTTCGAATTTAGGCGGGCAATGAAATGTGTTTACTCAAATTGAAAATAAGAGTTCAGATTGCTGATAGAAATCATTGACTAATGGCAGTTTGAGAACAAATAATTTTTCAAATTTTTCAAATTTTCTGTGATAAACCATTATTAGAATTTAAAACTCTTTTTCTGGTCATGTAGTTTACCTATACTTGGTAAAAATTATTCTTTTAAATCCTTACTCATGTTACTTAATACTTAATTAAATGTTTATATTATTGCAGTATTGCACAATTCCGTATATATGCACTGTTGCCCGTTTGATAATTTAAATAAAAAAATAAGTCTACATGTTTCGTAAGCATAAATGTGTTTACGACAAGATGGGTAGACATAATGGTGAACGATGATGTTTACATCATGGATTGCTGAAAAGCTCTCTGAATTGAGCTGAGCACCAAGAAAATGTATTTTGTTGAGTTTTTTGTTCATCCACTTTGCATTAATTTATTTTTATTTGAGATAGAGGTGAATATCTTATATAGTCATTAAAGTGAAAGTTAAGTGAGAAGTACAGGATAGACCAGGGGATGGGAAGAAAGAATCATCAGTATAAGCATCACTTAAAAATATGAATGGAATGTTTAAATTAATTTCACTCGAACTTATTTATAGTATATGTGTATGCTGAGGAAGAAGATCTATTGTATTATCATATTTTAATGTTTAAATATACCTAAGGTTTTTTTCATTGTAAATATTTGAAATGACTGAAAAACGATATTTCATTCATTTGAAGTAGAGTATAATAATAATAACAATACTTAAAAATTATGAAATCATTCTATTTTGAAATAATATATTATTTATTATTTCTATAGCAATGTATAAATATCGTTCTTTTATTAAAACAATCTCAAAACGTTAATTAAATATTACAAAGTTTCTGGAACAACTTTTCCCTTTATCAATGAAAATTTGGAAAATATAGTAGCTTAAAAAAATGATAAAGCAATTTTAAACAAATAAATATTTTGAAAAATGGCAATGTTACAGATTGTCTTGAAGATGAATAACCTTGAATAAAAATCTTATAATTTATATCATATATATAAAAATATTTTTTTTTATTGTTAAAGGATAAATAAATTGAATTGCTTCTTTCCAGTAATTTACTTTATTATTCAAATGGTTAATCCAAATATTTCGAGAGCGCTTTCGGCATCTCTTCCTCAGTGGAAACCACTCCCCCACCAATGTGCGTCCCGAATATTTATATTTCTTATTTTTGATTCAAGGTAATTTCATCTCCAATACAATCTGTAGCATTGTCTATTTTCAAAATACGAGTATATATTTGCTTATTGTCGCTTTATCATTTCTTTTTAAAGCAATTATTTTTCCAAATTTCTATTGGTAAAAGGAGAATTCCTTCTGAATTGGATATTGAATAAACGTTGTGAGATTGTTTTGAAAAAAGAACTGTATTTATTCAATTTATTACTCTAAAAAGAATCGATTAACCTAAGAAAAACCTGATTTGTATTATTTCTTAGATTATCTTGGGTAGAATCGATCCATCCTTAGAAAATTAATCAATATTCTCACTAAATTTTGACTTCTAGCTCTGAAATTCTTATTAGGCTTTAAACATAGCGGAGCCAATTACAAAGAAGCGAGTAAAGCTGCGATAACAAACTTTCTTGAATTCTACGCTCACATCTTTTATAAAATTGCACTAAAAATCGCGTTGAGAATATCAAGTAACTTGGTTTTCTCAGGTTTGCTCGTTGAGCGAAGCTTAACTAGGTTTCCAGCCCTATGTACTAAGGGTTAACCCAAACCAACGATCTGTTAGAATTTAGAATCGATGTTCTTCTTTGGAGTTTCAAACCATTAATTAAAGTGAGAGCATACATTTTATGACTTGGCTTAAGAGGGTTGGAGATGGCTTCAGAAGACAAAACGACTTAAAGATTAGACATTTTAATTAATTTCCTCATCGATGGTCTACCATATAGACTCTTAGATCATCAGACTTTTCTCAAAAGCCTCAACTGGATTTATATTAATTCATTTATCCTGATAAAAAAATGTTTAAAAATCTCAAAAAGGAGCTAGGTTCCAAGCTTTTCTTAAGTTAATTTTCAACTTAAATAATACACCTATTGTTCATATTTTCTGTTAAGCTAAAAACACAGTGGGGCTTAAAGAGGTAAGCACAGCAGGGAAAACATACTTGCTTGAATTCTACGCTCAGTTTATTTATTTAAGCAATGTTATAAACGAGCTGATGAGTGCTTTGAATTTAAGATGTTAACCTTTCATTCATAAATTAATTCCTGTGAATACATTGTAATAGACTGATGAAGAGGGCAAAGCCCTCGAAACTATAGTCTCGTTATAAATAAATGAAATTTATAATTCCAGCAGAAGACACACTCTTTTATTGTCTCCTTCAATATATAAAAATTCTGCTACTCTCGGCAAAAACTTTCAATTTAAAGCAAGTTTGTTTCACTTTTTTGATAACAAAAAATTAAGTAAAATTACAAGGTAGGTTTCACATAAAATAAAACAAATAGGTATACATATGTTATGAGTTTTTATCTCGATATATATATTCCGGGCTTTGAGCCCATCTCAGGAGTTAGCATAGAAAAAAAATAATTAAAATTACAAGGTAGGTTTCACATAAAATAAAACAAATACATGTTTTGAGTTTTCATCTCGATATATATGTATATTTCGGATTTTGAGCCCATCATCAGGAAAATTAACTCAGTTTTCTATTGAAGGAGACAATAAAAGAGATGTTCTGCTGGAATTATAAATTTTATTTATTTATAATGAGACTATAGTTTCGAGGGCTTTACCCTCTTCATCAGTCTATTACAATTGATTCACAGGAATTAATGTATGAAGTTTTCTATGTTGACTCCTAATGATGCTGGGCTCAAAACCAGAAATATATATTTCGAGATAAAAACTCATAACATATATTTGTTTTATTTTATGTGAAACCTACCTTGTAATTTTAATTAATTTTTTTATAATTAAAAAATGTTTCACCTTGAAACAACAGCTAACTCTTTAAAAATTATCACTTTTTTGAATTATCCAAACGTTGCGTAAAAAGTGACCAAATCGCCGAAAACAAACTTACTTGTAATCCCCGCTCAACTCTTTGATAAATACAGTGTGATGTTATAAAAAATGAGCTTAGGATTTAGTAGTTTGTTTTTGTTATTTTTCTCACTTCTTTCCTCTCGTTCCTTATGTTTTTAAAATATGTTTTCATAACAAAAATTGTCTGAAAATTAGACAGGCCCTACTACTCTGCTGCAATGGCATATTAAAAAAAAACTTACCTAGCACTGGACATTATAATGTATTTTACTGTAGAATACCATATGTAGGAACTCTGAAAATCTTATCTAGCAGTGCAAATTGCTAAAAAAAATCGAACTTAAGGCGAATAATAATTATTAATATCTAGAGTGGACAATTGAAACCCTCGTCTATCTCCAATAAACTCCCTTAAATTCAGCCTCTCTTAAGTCATTAAAATGATTTTAGAAACGCATTAAGATTCGACCGATCCCTTGTTGAGCAACATTTAATGCAAACTCGAACTCGCGATATCCTAAAACGCTTATCATTTCTATTTATATATTGAAGGGAATTACGAATTAATTAAACCAGAGCGGAATAGAATTCAATTAATTTCATATCTACCCTATACTCGGGCTGAAGACTGAACCCATAAAAATCTGTGATTTAGATTTCCTAAATTAGCATACGATTAATCTATTTTATTTTCATCCCAATCTTTTTGGATTTTATTGGATATTTTTTTCCCGATGTCAGCTGTTTCTCAGGTACAAATTACTTTTACTAATTGCTAAGCCTTGCTTCACTGTCGGCCAAGGAGACAATCGATTCTTCCGACCATCCCCTGGCGTTTAGGAAAACTCACCCCTTGAGCAAATGGCCGCCATGGCCAATTAATTAACCCAGTTGCAAAGCTTTTAATTAAAGTAGGAAGGACTGACATCTTAGGCCTCACTCACCGACTGTTGCCCCTTTTGCCATCTATTTATCTTCACTTTTCACTTATCTTGATAGAAACTTTATTTTTGTTTTAAAATATTGTACTAATAAAGTATCATTGGAACTTAAAACAAGTTTAGAAACAATTTAACAATATTTCATACAAATATCAATTATATCCAATCTTATCAAAAGTGACTCCAAAGAAGAGTACTTTTTTTTTAATGATAATGATGAGAGAAGGAGTTACACCAAAAAGGTGCAACCCCTAAAGGCCTGGGTTGGCCCCTCCATCGTGAAAAGAAGAAGAAATAATTTTATGGGTTGGGCGGAGGTCGAAGTTATCTGTGGATATGGGTCTTAAATAGCTGAAGGCTATAAGTCGCGGGAAAGATGGTGGCAGGGAGCGAGTTCCAGTCTCTGGAGGTCATAGGGATAAAAGAGTTGGCGAAAGCGCTTGTTCGACTTTTATCCAATTTGACAGCGAAGGGGTGCTGAGCGTTAGAAAACCGCGTGTTTCTCGTAAAGAGGGCATTAGGGGGGATAAGATAGTATCTGTAATACAGGGAAAGGGCAGAAACGGTTCTTCGGTGAGCCAGGGAGTCGAGTGAGTTGGTTAGAGCCGGGTCTCCTATTAGTTTAATTGCTCGCTTCTGAATTGCATCCAGTGTAGCAAGATAATGCTTGGAGGCACCCCTCCACAGATGAGAGCCATATTCGAGACAGGGACGAATTTGAGCCTTATACAGTATAAGAAGTTGACTGGGAGTATAACAGCGTCTAGACCTAAATAGGAGACCAAGCTTGCGCGCTGCAGCTTTAGCAGTGGTTGAGATATGGTCATTCCATGAAAGGTCAGACCCTAGAGTTACGCCTAGCACTGAAATTTTATCCCTGAATTCTAGTGAGTTTGAGTCGAATGATATGTTTGGGAGGTTTCTGTCGACGCGCCTAGAAATAAGGCAACACTGAGTTTTCCCTTCATTGAAGTTAACTAAGTTTTGGGATCCCCAGTTTTTAAGTTTGCATAAGTCTAAATTAATTAAAGAGGCAATGTCTGCACGGTTTTTATGTGATGCAGGGGCGTTATGTAGGGTGCTGTCATCTGCGTAACAATGTACCGGATTGGAGGGCATTGTGGTCAACTATGATTTTGTTGCTGATGTTAGAAAAGCATGTCAACTGCGAGCCAAGCACGAGACAAGGGTTCTATACCATATATCTTGTAAAATACTTGAGATATCAAATTCGTTCTAATTTGTCGTTGATAAAGAGAGAATGAGGGAATTGTTTGGGTATTTTTTCACAATTTCAATTTAAGCAACTTCTGAACGCCGACAGGCAAAATTCCCCTAAAAATGGCCATTTTGAAGCCTCTCACATCGTCATTTTAAAATGAATTAAATAAAACAAAAATAACCTATTTCTCCCTAAAGAAATCTTTAGTGATACTCACAGCCCATGATAAATTGTATATTTTTTTTATTTTCAAAACAAATAGATATTTCGACACTTGCAATATGAAAACTCATCCAAATGTGAAAAGGATGCACATTGCACACATTTAGAGCCAAGGTTTTCTTTGTCTATTCTGATAAAAGCAGTTCAATAACAAAGGTTAGATTTTAAGTGAATGTATATATCATATTTAGTACTAACCTTTAGTGATAGATTGAATCATAAAAAGCTTTTTTTAAATCTTCGTATTTGTCGTCAAAACATATGTTCTTATATTTTATGACTTCGATTTGAAAGGATTCTGGCTACATAGGATGGTTCTTATTTATCCCTTGTTCCTTCCTTATTGCCAGGCATATTGTGTCCGGATTTCGGAAAGAGAAGAAATTTTTCACCTTTTAACACATTTTTTAAAATATAAAATCAAAACAATATGTTCATTTTTAGGATACTGTTCAAAGTCAAATAGGACACTATAGTGTCGATAAATGTCTGTGTATTGTAATAATAAAAGAAACCTTTTCTCTGACTCCTGACGATGGGCTCACCCCCGAAATATATCGAATTCAAAACTCAATTTTGTTTTATTTCTTTTTTTGTGAAACCTACCTCGCATCTTGCTCAAGTTTTATTATTACCATATATTAAAATGTTTCACCTAGAACCAACACCTAACTCCTTAAAAGTTATGTCTGTGTATTGGTCTATCTGCCAGAGCATTTTAGCCCGTATACTCGTAAACTAAATAAGATACAATTTAATTTAGGGAACGCGGTGTTGGTTTATAGTAAAACATTGTTAAAATTAAATTAGGTTGGAGTTGGTGGTGTTTCACAAGGTGGGTTTATTTTTAATTTTATTTATTTTTTTAAATAGAAAATGAGAGATTAAATTTTCGCTATGCACCCTCATTGCATTCTATAGTTTATTGCCTTCCTTTATTACACATACATAATTTTCGGCAACTTCCAAGTATAAATATCTTTTCTTTGTCCCAGCCCTTTGTCCCTACATCTGGTCATTCGGCTTTCTAAAGCCATTCCATCCTTCTGATAATTCTTTCATATTTACACTATGTCATAAATAACTGTCCATCATATTAAAATTAAAATAAATTCTGTTCAAAATATTATGTTATCTTTAGTCAATGTTCTCCTGACGATGAGTTAAGAGCTCGAAATATATAGAGTAAACTAAAAAAAATCTTTGTATTTTAATTTTTCTCCTTGTGAAACACCACCAACTCCAACCTAATTTAATTTTAAATAAAATACAACAATTAAGTAACTATTTGTAATTATTTTCCCCTAACTTAAAATTGCAATCGAAAACTCATTTTGGCGAGGGTGGATTTTTTGGTGGGTCGAAAATAAAAAATATTTTATATCATTAAATACGAAGTATTCCTGTAAAGATCTTTTTAATTAAAATTATGCTTAATTTTTTAAAATATATTTTTCTTTAAAATGACTGGTGGAAATGTGCTAAAGAAACCATCCCTTTGAGTATAATTAGCCTTTTTTTAAATATAATTCACCCTAAAACACTTTTTCTCAAACTGGGTCTCTCGAAATGAAAATATTGAAAATATTTTCTGAAAAAACGAACAAAAATATATTTATTAGGCATTGAATTGTTAAAAACTCATTTCATAGCACAATCTAAAATCCCATCCCCCAGCAAATAAAAGTTATAATTATTATTAGTGAGAGTTCGAACAGTTAATTATATTTTCTTTTTATGTTTTGGGGGTTGTAGAACTAAAATGTATGAGAAACACTGTTCTAAAATGACAATATGATAGGGGCCCAAATTGGCCATTTTTAGGTGATTTTTGTACTTCAAAAGTAGCTTAACTTAAAATTATGAAAAAATCCACAAATTCACTCATTCCTTCTTTATCATTGGCAAACAATAAGAATTCGATATCACAAGTATTTTGAAAAATATAAAGTAACGAACCCTCTCAGTATACGAGCTCGTCTCGCATTTGGCCGGGTTTAACCAAAAGTTCGTGCTTTCAACTAAAATAAAAACTTATCAAAAAGTGACTAAAAACTTTTCATTGAATTTATTTCAACATCTCTAACTCCTTCGAGACTTCTTCACTCTCCCATAATCTCTTTAATTATCAATTATAAAATGTTCTTTTTTCGTTTGTTAAGATGTTTCGCTGAATAAGAATTCTGAATGGAAAAAGAAATAAGAAGAAGTTCTCATTGAATTGCCAAGACGTCTCTTTATATCTTTTATCTCTTTCTCTTGATGCTATTAGATTTTCTTTTTCTTTTTTTTTGCGATTTAATATTTCCAGGGTATTACATCTTGTTTTGGTGATTCCTTTTGATTTGAACATGCAGACGTAATAAAAAATGTGTGAATGTAAAATTTACTATGAATGATGAAGAACCTGCAGCTGTTACTGGACTTGATTCATAAGCTAATTGGATAAAGAAAAAGACTTTATAATATGAAAATCCAATTGGTTTGCTCTCGTATTCATAAAAGGGCTTTGATAAGATACGGTCGTATACATTCATAAATCGAATCGAGAGATGAACATTTATATTTATTATATTTTATTTCATAATATAATAATTATTTGGAAGGGCTTTATGGTTATTTTTTCCCTTCTATCTACGAATATATATATACTTTTTGACTTGGAAGCAATAAAATGAAAACTCGGGGATTAAACCCCCAGAAAAGCGCAGATGAAAATATAATCATGATAGGTTGTCAAGATATATATATTATATATATGGAGAGACTGCGTCAAAAGACCCTGCAAAGAGATGACAATTTTAATAACATGGAAAATTAACTTGGAAATCAAACTTCCCAGCAGAAAATAAAATAAATTGTCGGGCTTATATGTCATGTGTAATCACATTTTTCCAACACATTAGCTTGCCTACCACATGCCTTTCTTATTAAATTTATAATATTCTATGAAACCCCTCAAATCCGAACTAATTGGGGCTGTATGCCTGTTCGGATTTCAATTTCTTCGGATTAGCCGAAAGCTGGTTTTGTTCGTGTTGCGTTGTTATTGTTGAATTTTTAATTAAGTGAACGGTGTTGATAAATATTTTGATTTTAAATTATGGTAAGCAAACGAAAACACAGTTCTTGTACCGTAGAACAAAAACTGAAAGCTTTAAATCGTCTGGACGCTGGGGAAAGTTTGACAAAGTTGGCTGGCGAGTTTGGTGTTGGTAAAGCAGTAAAACAACAATCAGTGACTGGAAAAAAATCGTGTCAAAATTGACCAAGTGATAAAACTTTAAATCTGTCAAAAATACTCGTTCGGATTTCTGGAGGTTCGGATTTGAGGGGTTTTACTGTAGTTACAGTGCAAGAGGTTTTATTTGCAACAAAAAATTATTATATTTTTCTCATAGACTATTAAATAAGTAATTCTTGTATATATATTATTTATTAATTAATTTGTGGATCTTGAAGAGGGTTGAAAACTTGTTTCGCATTTTTCCAATTTAAAATTGAAAAACAAATGATTAAAACTAATAGACATTAGTTCCATGCAAGGAAATTACATTTCCTGTGATCAAATCCCTGAAAAGGGGTAGAAATTTTAACAAAATATAATTTCACGCTCACTAAGTCATAAACTTTGGAGCTTTACCCTAAAGCCTAAATCATATGAAAATATCAACATCTTATTTCTCTGTTTACTGCTTCGAAATTCAAATGAAAATCTCAACATACATATGGCCAAGTCTGTATTATTAAAAAAAAACTTGTTTAATAATTTTATTTTTACTAGATACTCAAGATTACCCCTTGGAGGAAGTCCAAATAAAATTATGACTTAGTGAGCGTGAAATTATGTTTTGTTAAAATTTCTACTCCCTTTTCAGGATTAGATCACAGGAAATATAATTTCCTTGTTTGGAACTAATGTCTATTAGTTTAATCATTATTTTCAATTTTAAATTGAAAAATAAAAGGACGACTAATATAGGATTTTCATAAAGAGATGATCCTTATTCCCAATAATAATGAATTCAATCTCATTAAGGAGGCTCGGGACAACAGCTCTCATCTAGTTGATCTAAGAAAAATCTTGTATTTCTGCAGAGTGACAACTTCTGCCTACTAAATTTTTTAATAAAAAAATTGTTAATAATGAGGTTAATTTCGAATACAAATCTTTTGTTTTGATATTATTAATAAAAAGAATATTGAGATAGATTTTTTCTCATTATAAAAACATTTATTTAACACAAAAACGATTTCAAAAAATAGAGTTGGAATTCTACGCTAGTGCTCTTTGTTATATTCTGTTGGCTGCAAATAACTTTTAATTTTACATTTATGAGCAACTAATTAACTAGACTGTCAAATCTATTGAAAAATGTATCATTCGATTCATAAAAGTTGAATTATTGATCTGTATAAATATTGTTGAAAATGGTATAATTTGTATAGAAGTTATAGCCCTTTTAAAAAGCTCGTTCCATTTACTTCCATGTTAAAAGGACAATTTTCAATAATTTATTTCTCGGTAATGGGACAGACGATCAACTTCAAATTTCGGGAATAAATATTTAATACATCAATGATTCGATGGTAAAATTTGAGAAATTTCTTATAAAAAAATGATAATCGTCCCGAACCACCCTTAAGGACGATAACTTGCAATAATTAATAAAGAGAAATTAATGAGGTTATCCTCTGCTTGATTCAACAAAGAACGGAGGCTAAGGCGGCTGAAGCCAATTATTTATTTCTCAAACTTTAATACACTTTTCTTCAAATGTTTCAGTTATTTTCTCTTGATTATTTAATTTGACAAAAAAATAAATTTTAGAGAAATTGAAAATGATTTCTGTAATTTCTATGAAATGTATTTCATCGGTTAGATCGTTTTTTCTGCTTGCTTCTGGGACCCACCACGTTTCGGGATGTTAAAAATGAACCATTGAAAAATAGATTGAAAGGAGGAAACTGGAGAGAGAGAGGACTCCTTATACCATGAGAGACAAACTCTTGTTGTTATGAGGGGGCACAAAGGCGGAAAGTTGACAGCACAGGTGCGACGGCGGAATCCTTAACGAGGAGAGTCTATAGCCTAAAGCCTAAAGGATACAGGAAGGAAAAGAAGGGTACGCGGCCTTTCAGCAAATATGCATACAACTCTCTCCCCTCTCATGGATTGTTGTTTACACCCCTATACATGCAAAGAACCAACCAGATATTATATGCAAACAAGAGAGCAGGGATCATTCATCAACTTTTGAACAAATAGATTTTTAATGACAGGTACAGTCAAGGATTTATTGGTTTGAAGACCAGTCAAATAATTTCAACAGTAATTACAATAATCATTTGGCAAAAAGCGAGATCTAGATTTTTTACTTTTATCCATGCTACATACCGAATGGATAAAGTATTGCTTAAACAAACAGTAATTTCATGGTGTTATTTCACAGAAGATGATTGTATGTAATTTTACTTTTTTTCAGACAACTATTACAATTACAGTAGAACATCGATAACCTGATTCAATTCCAGTGAAAAAGTTAAAATGAATACACAAATACATATTAGTCAAACACTGATTCACTGCAGTTCAAAAATCAATAACAGATTTTTTAAAGAGCTCTGAGCAATGTAGTATAAATTGCACAGTATTCTGTAAATAGCATACATATTTATGTATATTAGGTGGTCCTTATTTTGTATTTTGGAATTTTACGTTATACCCGCGTTCTAAAAATAAAACGAAAAAAAATATCCCTAAGTTTCAAAAAGACCAATTTTAATTTGTGCCGCACAGCGATGCAAGTTTCACTTAACAATACGGGGTTTTTGGCATTTAACGATCAATTTTTTTATTCCGGGCCAAACTAATGGTTCAACAAATTTGAAACTCTGAAGACTTTATCCTTATAATAGTAGCTTATCCTTCAGAATTTTTACAGATTTTTAGCTATTATAATTTTGGAGTCTATAACTTACTAATTACCAAGACATAGTATTTTTTTATCTTGCTGTAACTCCAAAATTATAATAGCTAAAAATCTGTAAAAATTCTGAAGAGTAGCTACTATTTTATAAGGATAAAGCCTACAGAGTTTCAAATTCTTTTGAACCATTACTTTGATCGAAATAAAAATTGAACGTTCACTGCCAAAAACCCCATGTTATTTAAATGGGGAACTTGCATCGCTGTGCGGCACAGGTTAAAATTGAGATAGAGTCTTGAAACTTAAGGGATATTTTTATTTAAATTTATTTCCAACCATATGAGTCCTTGTCAGCGTAAAAATTCGAAAATACTTAAAATAAGGACCACCCTATTAGACACACACACACACACACACGCGCGCGCGCGCGCGCG
Organism: Forficula auricularia; assembly: GCA_024734495.1. Taxonomy (NCBI): domain Eukaryota; kingdom Metazoa; phylum Arthropoda; class Insecta; order Dermaptera; family Forficulidae; genus Forficula; species Forficula auricularia. The sequence continues at coordinate 14,341,717 of JALMQS010000064.1, forward strand.
CGCGCGTGTATATATATATATATATATATATATATATATATATTCTTTCATTAAAATACATTATAATTTCATATTAATTAATGGTATTAATTATCTGCTCCAATTATTTATCCACTAAAGTGAATTATTAACTGTTTTAGCAAGTTTTCTTTTTGTTATGAACTCAAACGATCTTTTTTTGGTTCCTTTCGAAAATCCGGACATTTTGATAATTCGGACCGGGTCCGGTCTCAATTAATCTCGGATTATCGACACTCTACTGTATAATTATTTAGAAGGAACAGAGTTATGCTTATTTTCATTAATGTTATTTTATTTTTCGTAGTTATAAATCCAAATATTTCACGGGGTATGAGTGTATCATTATCTTTATTTTAATTTTAAATTTAATTCACTTTAAAATGACTGAGAGAGAGGGACTCAAAGTTCCCTTTCTGGTCGATTTTCTTACCGCTGAATAAAAATTATGAAAAATTATACAATAACTTCCATAATCTTCCTATCAACAACAAATAAAAACGAATCTCAAGTATTTGGAAAGATACAACGTACCCTTTTTATGCGAGCCTGGCTCCTCTTGGCCGGTTTATTGTTTTATACAAGTTTCAAAAATATTTTTTTATTAAAATTCAGTTCTTTAAGTCGTAGCTTACGCCTTGAAAGGTATTTTAATAAATAAAGTTCTTAATCATCAAACCATTTATATATATTCATCCCTTGATCCCTTTATTTTTGACGATAAAGTGTTGGAAAATCCACCTAATTAGCCAATTAATCGCTAACGAGCTGATTAATACAAGTTCTCGATTTGCTTCGCCATCCAATTTACGTTCTGTTGTTTCATAATTCAAATTGTCGAAAGCTTTTCCGGGCTTGTTAGCTCCCTGGGCTTTGATGATAAACCGACTTAATATATCGGAAAACCGTCTTTGTATTTACGCCGATGAAAATCCTTGATTATTTATAATCACAATAAATAACTTGTATTACGTAAGAGGCGAAGTTCTTTTTATCGGATAATGGATCACAATATTTTATAGTATATATATATATATACCTAGTTTAAGAATAATATCTAACGATTAACGAAAACTTTTAAGTCAAGTTCAAAACCAAAAAAAACAGAATTGAAAATTATCTTATTTTTAACTCAAAGTTGCTAAAGAAATCAAAACTTTTTCCTTCTTCTATTTTCATCCCTTCTGCTACTTTAATATCACTTTTTTTTATTTTATTATTCTAACACCAATCATAAGTACCGTAAAAATAATTCTTTTGAATCCTATAGGGACCGCGTGTTAAACATAGAGGCAGCACTAGTTGCCGAAGGTAGCGCTCTCTTGTGTTTATTTATTCAAATAATTTGGGAGAATTGGGGCAAATATTGTATTATAGTATATATCATAGATAAAAGAGTGCACGGAGCCTAGGGGGCCGTGAGCGAGTCTCTTTGTCTTGGACGTTTAATAAATCATCCCCCAAAGCTTACATTTTCGTCGCCAGTTGGCACTAAAGTCGTGACGCACGGTCCCTATATACTAGAAACTAGACCAAGTATTATAGAATTCTAAACAGTCAAATTAGCTAAAAATTCTAAAAAAAGTAAGTATTAGACATAGTTTTTCCTGCTTCCTTTAATTCTCAGTCATTTATTAGGTAGGGTTCCGTTTAAACGTAAAACGTGACTCTCGTGCCGATACAATTGTTTCTGTCAGTGCGTTGTAGGTTGCAAGCTAAATAAGATAACTTTTATGTATTTATTTTTCTTTAAATCCAAAACCATATTAAAATTTTAATCGTATGATATTTTGGGAGAGTGTGGAATTTTTCGTGGGATCGAAAATTAAAAACAAAATATTTTATTATCATGAGGTTTGAGATATCACTGGAAGATCACATTAAGCTAAATTAATCTCTTTTATTTTTAATTTCATTCACTTTAATAATAACGGTGTAGGCGGGAATCAAAGTACACATTGTTACAAATTGTTTGTTCCTATCGTTATTTCCAAACCACTTAATATAAAATTATGAAAAATTCTACAAATGCATTCATTCTCTCCTTATCAACGAGACATGAAAAAGAATTTGATTTCTCAAAATGTCGACCTCGGTCTGCGATTCCGACTCGCACTTGGTTGGATTTTTTTATGCACTACTTTTTCTGCTGCATGTTTATGAAAAACATCCAAAATCCATATTATTGGCCTGTGACTTGATTGAAAGATTCTTTTAAAATGAATTTAATTTACTTTTATTTCCAAACTAAGGAACGTTTTTTTCTTCTTAAAAAGAACCAAGTAAAAGATCACAATCGATTAAAAATGTTTATTCTTAACTAACATAAGAAAAAGTTTTATTTTTGTATTAAAAATAAACTTTACATTTTAAATTCGAATGTCACAATGGCAAAATACTAAAGAACCAAGCTATAAATAATGAAGTTGCCCTGGTAAAGAGGTGAATACAGGCGGGGTGGGTGAGGCGGAATGGTAAATATTTCCGTCTCACGGAAACTTTGTCTGGAATATTAATTTTAAAAGTTACAAATTTAATTGCTCACTAAATATTCACCTTTTTGATGATAGATTACCGGTTGTCCCGTTATTTATAGTGCACTCATTTTCATTTACGTATATTTCACCAAAAGAAAGAGTGGATTTCGTGCGTTTGATAATTTGGGTAGTAATTTCATTCTTAGACATTAATTTTTCTTCCCCGCACTACTTTTTCTTCCTCCTGTTTATTTTTAGCGTATTTTTCTGCACGCACTAATTTTTCTTCCGCGTGAAAAATTCATCCTCAGGCAATAAATCTTCATGCTCGCACTACTTTTTACATTTCAACTTTTTAATCATGATTCAGGAACATAAATAATACAATTAATAATATTTTTAAATTAAAAGACATTTTTTGAATCTATTCGTATAGAATATTCGTATTTACTATATTTATCGTGTTTTCCCTGAATGCACTAATTTTTCTTCCGCAATGGAAATTCTTACACAGGCATTTACATTTCAGTTGTTTAACCATGATTCTTGAACATAAATATTAATAAAAATACAATTAATAATATTTTTAAATTAAAATACATTTTTTGAATATATTCGTGTTTACTATTTTAATCGTATTTTCCTGGATTCACTAATTTTCTTCTTCGGAAATTCTTCCACAGGCAACAATTTTCTTTTTACATTTCAGCTGTTTAACCATGATTCATGTTTAAAAATATTAATAATATAATCAGTAAACATTTATTTGTTTCTATTTCTATGGACTATTCGTGTTTACAATTTTTATCGTATTTTTCTGGATGCACTAATTTTTTTCCTCATGGGAAATTCATCCTCAGGCATTAATTTTTAATGTATCGCACTACTTTTTACATTTCAGCTGTTTAACTATGATTCATGTTTAAAAATATTATTAATAACATTTTTAGATTAAAACAATTTTTTTTAACTATTCCTTTGCTCTCGGATGACTATTGCTCAAATATTGTACATTTTATGATTTGATTCGAGTTCATCCTTTTTAAATATGAATTCGTAGGTATTTGAACTTCAGGTAAAAATCAAAACAGAAATTAATTCCAACAGCGACGTTTTTCTTTTTATTTGAGATTTATTCAAGCTTCTACAATAAATTTATTGTTTCACTTTAGACTTATTAAATAAACAGTCTTGTTGCTGCATATAGTTCAGAATACAATTATATTTTTGTATCAGTACCTATAGTTAAAGATGTACCTATTTGTTTTAGTGTTTATTATAAAATAAAAATAAATTAAAACAGTATTTTTTTCATACCCAAAAAGATGAGGTTTCCGTTTAATTGTTTCAAATAAAATGAAATTACTCAGTTTGGCATTTGTAATTAAGACTTTTATTTTTTCGCACAGCATAAATCATTTGTTTTATATTATAATAAAAACAAGCCTCATATTTATTTTTTGCAAAAAATAAAAATATAAATTGCACGAAATAAAGCTTAATTTTTAAATGAGACCAGAATAAAAATACATTCCTCGTTGCATGTACTAATATTATATTCTTTTGTTAGCCAGAATGGCAAACTTATCTGACTATTTCGAATTGTACTTTTTGAGGTAAATTGACACTTCATCACAATTTATTTTATAACCGATTATTCAATTTAACATTATTTTTTCGAATTCTGCCTATACCTTTAGAAGAATACCCGTTGCAAATTAACTGGACTTGTTTACTCACTGAATATCTCTTTTAAAGCCGCATCAAAAATTCCAGTTAGATGTTTTCGACACTATTGGGATGGTTATAATAAACCAATAGAACTCAAAATTTCAATGCTCAACGTTTCCAACCCTAATTGTAGAGTAGTTTCTAAGTGCTGAAGAAAACTTTTTTGGAGACTGCAGACTATTTCTCCACTACTTGAATTATGGGTCGAAACGTGCAATCCAAAAAAAATATATCTCTTTAAAAATGTCTCAATCTAGGTGGTTTTAATAAACAGCTCATCCATCTAGCTATTAAAAATCTTGGTTCATTATAGTTTAGTCAGTCTGACTCAGGTGTTTTTTATTGGATTTTTTTTGGAATTGATTGTTAGGTCCATAGGAATAATATAGAGTGGAAGACTACCGAATATCGAAAAGCGCTCTCTAGCGACTCGGAGAACATTATTCTTAGTCCTTAAGAGCTATTCAAAGATAACAGTCAAAGGACATTCAAAGGCTTTGTCATAGATAAAAAAATTCCTACGGGCTTTGTGCTAAACGTTCATTTAGAAAATTTTCCAACGGACAAATTTATAGATTAAAATATTATTAAATATGCCTAGTTCTCGACGTCAATGTTTTGAGAAAGGTTGCTTTCCCGACACAAAATCAGATAATGAACATACTTTTTTAAACGACCTAAAAATCCTGAAATGTAAGTACCCTATATAAAATTAACTAGTAATTTATTTCTTTGATTTTTATCTTTTAATTCTTTAATAATTTGATTATAGAGCTAAAGAGAGCGGTTCCCGCCATTTTATTGCCCATTCCGAACCGCCAGAGAGCTCTGTAACTCGTATATGGTAAAATACATTGACTCCTTATGAAGCCTTCCACTCTATATTACTCTATGGTTAGGTCTTATAGGCTGATTCTCTAATTAACAGCAATGTATGTATTACCTTTTTCAAGTTAAATGACTCTACTAATACATTATATCGTGTACATACCTGTACATGCATAAAAGTTGAAAATATCGTTATATTCATAATAAAATATTATTTTTCTATTTATAAATATTATTTTTTTTATTTTTCAGCCCATTAGCATTGCCTGGATGAAGGCTTAAGTACTAAAGCCATATTTATTTAATATTTTAAGTCTTTCATTTTTCTCTAGGAAGATTATTATTATTACGACATAAGTGCATGAATTATGGAATGCTAAGGAAAAAATCCATTTGCAGAGAGGATCGTCAGAATTGAAATTAAAACGTTGACAGTAATCCGATGTGAAACGACAGCAGCGGAACAGCAGTTCATATTGAATTGCAAAGGGGAGAAGAAGATGACGCCCAGGTCATCAAACATTAGACGGCCAGAACTAATCGCCTTAATAAAATCGATCAACCGTGTCTAGGAATTTATGGCTGATCGAAGCAAATTTAGAGTAGAATTCTATATGAATAAATGATTAAAAAAATAACAAACCCATGATCGTTCTGTATTTAAGAATAGGTAGGCATTTTGAAGTTTATATCTCTTCTAATCCAACTCCTCAGTGTTTTTAACCTTTTTACTTTCACATTTATATTCTATAGAACCAAGGTCCTAGTATGTACAAAAAAAGAACCAACGAGACAAGAATGCATCAAAATTAACCAAGAAAACCTAGAAGGAGTTAAGGAATTCCGCTACCTAGGAAGTAAAATAACATGGGATGGGAGGAGCGAAAACGAAATTAAATCAAGAATTGCCCAAGCAAAAATGGGGTTTAATTCAAAACAAAAAACTACTATGCTCCTCCTCAATCAGCTTAGAAAACAGGAAGTTGCTATTGAAGACATATGTATGGAGCATAGCCATGTACGGGTGTGAAACCTGGACAATTAGAGAAGCGGAGAGAAAGAGATTAGAGGCTTTTGAAATGTGGTGCTACAGAAGAATGATGAATATCAAATGGATGGATAAAATTACAAATGAAGAAGTTCTTGGAAGAATCGGAGAAAGAAGAACTTTGTGGAAGAGTCTGAAGAAGAGAAGAGGTCAGATGATGGGGCACACACTGAGACATGGGGGACTGCTTAGGGGATGGGGGGAAAGAAAAGGGGAAGGGGAAGACCCAGATTAGAATATTTCAACCAAATAATTGGGGATATGGGATGCCAGACATTTAGAAAGGTCAATCAGCTGGCGGGGGACAGAGTCGAGTGGAGACGGATTGTTGCATCAAACCAGTCTTAGGACTGTATACTCAATGATGATGATGATTCTATAGAATATAATGGGGAAGTATTGCGATGCCCTGTCTGGGTCCTGACTTTTTGAGAGCTTGTATCTCAGAGATGAAAAAAGTTAATTTCATTTTGTAACTTCTAGGTGGAAAGAATCGATGCCCTTAATAGTTGGAAATCGGATTTAGGACATAAGACCGGAAATTGTGGTCCCCAGAGGCCAAAAAGTGGGTAAAAATCCATTGGTCAGTGCATATGTACGTATGTATGAACCTCCCTGCGTGTTCGCAACCATAAGTCTCAGAGATACGAAATTCGAAACTTAAGCTCGATATAGGCTAGAAGGAGTAAAGCAAGCTGGAAATCGGAAGACCGGAAGTGTTCATTTACATGAAAGATTTTTCGTTTTTTTTTTCACAATAACGACTTCTAATGATTTTTAAAAAATTAGTGTATTTATCAAGTGTCATGAGTTTTTAGCTGTGTCGAATTTTTAATCCGATTGAAATAAAGAAGTAAAGGTGTAAATTAGGAGTGTCGCGATGACTTCAAATAAATAAAAATGTGAAAGTCGTGTGGTGAACACACCAGTTGATTTATTTTTTAAGGTTCCTTTTAAAAATTAAAGCGGGACTCTATTAATCTCACTCCAATGTTTTGTGAGTCTGTCAAGAGCATTGTTGCTCGTAAACTAAATAGCATATAAACTTGACATTTATGTGTTATATTTTATGTATTCATGCCGGAAATCCAAAATCTTATTAAATTTTTTATCGAATGATTATTTCGGCAAGGGTGAACTTTTATGGGGTCAAAAATAAAAAGTATTTTTTTATAATTAATGTATATATCATGTGTGATATATCCCTATAAAGATCTCTTTAAGTAGAATTATGTTTAATTTTTTAAAATTCATTTCGATATAAATTGACGGTGACCGAGCATCAAAATATCTGTTTTTAAGTTTTGAAATGTCTTGACTTAAAATTATGAAAGAAACAATAAATTCACTCGTTCTCTCCTTATCAAAGAAAAACAGAAATGAATTTTATACCTTAAGTATTTTGGGAGTTATAAATTAGGGAACTCTCGGTATGCAACCAGACTTGCATTTGGCCGCCTTATTTCGTTTAAAGATAAATTTATCCTTTTTTTTTTTTTTATTTTAGGTTAAAAATAAAATAAAATGAGAGAGTCTTCTGTTTTTTAAATAAAATAATTTTTAATTATTTCTAGAGACTATAGTTTCGAAGGCATTGCCTTCATCATCAGTCTATCACAAATATTTCAAATTAGTTACAAATTAAGATTTATACATAACCTAAAATAAAAACAATTCTGTTACCATCGACAGTGAACTCTTTATTCAACTAACAAATTTATCCATTGTAACTTAATGGATTGACATGTTATTAGGCCTTTTGTATTCGAAATATTGCAATATTCAACAAGTAATTTAGATGACGGTGAAATTTCCTTTTTTAGGTTAGATGTTAGATGCCTTTTTCTTTGGAACTCTTCATACAAGCTAACTAAGTAAAGTTCTTATTGAAGGAACAACATCCATTGAGGGGTTTATCATAACATCAAAAAATAAAACAAGAATCTTACATAAAGAGAAATCAATGAGTTTGTACTATGCTTGATGCAATTAAACATACCAAGTATAAATATGTATTTATATAAAATTTATTAGTTTGAGACGTGCGTTAAACATAGAGGCAGCACTACTGCCGAAGGTAGAGGTCTCTTGTGTTTATTTATTCAAATAATTTGGGAAGAATTGGGGGAAATATTGTATTATAGTATATATCATAGATAAAAAGAGTGCATGGAGCCTAGGGGGCCGTGAGCGAGTCTCTTTTGTCTTGGACGATTAATAAATCATCCCCCAAAGCTTACATTTTCGTCGCCATTTGGCACTTAAGTCGTGACGCACGATCCCTATAGTTTCGAAGGTTTAACCTTCATCATCAGAATTTTAATTCGAAATATTTTTTTTTACTATTGAAAAACTGAGGGTGAGTGGACTGATTTTTGTTTCTTGATTGTATTGCAATTGTAAAGTTTTATGTGTTTGTACTTTTTAGACTGATGATGGCTTGAGAGTATCGGCCGAAACTGTCTCCCAGTTTAAAATAAAAAATTGATAAGGATATAGAAGATTTTGTGTTTTTTTTAAGAGTCTTTTTCCTCTTACGAGAACCTGATAACTGTTCTCACGGCTTTAATTGCCTCATTTGTGATCAAATAAATAATAAAAAAACATCATAGTACTGCTATCTAGAAATATTTTATTTCTTATTTATCATTACCATTCTGTATAATCTTTGTAAAGTATATAATTAATTAATTTAAAAAAAAAATTCACTTGTATTGAACCGATTTTGAAAATCACATTTTTGAATTTTCAAATTCAAATTTATAACAATAGAAACAAATAAATAATGGAATTGCGACTTTTGTTAATGTCGTAAAACATGTCTTTTGTATTTTATATTAAAATAAAATCCATTGTAAAGAAATTTAATTATGTTATAATTAATTAATCTGAGAATATTTTTAATATCTCTTAATCAACTTATACTTTAAATGTGGATGATTCTCTTATGGTAAATATTTTAATTTATCGATTAATTTTTAGTCGTAGCATGTTTATTGGTTATGTTTTATACTTAAATTTAATATAAATTAAATAAGAATAAATCAAAAGCTGTGTTCTCTGGTTGATGCAAATAAATATACACACATTTACATAAGATTTTACCCTTTTTATTTAAATGTATTTATTTGAGACTATATCTTCAATCCGATTATAAATATTAGGTAGGTATATTTTAACCTTTAAGCCAGTGTTTTTCAACCTTTTTCATGACGCGACCCCTTAATATGAAAAAATTCTCGCGACCCCTCTCTGTTTGAGAGACCCTGCTCTCGTGGCTGAGTGTACAATTTTTCGTTTTTTTAACCATATAGTAAATAACACATAAAAATGTCAAAGTATTGATTTATTTTTTATTTTAATAAATCATGATTTAAATTAATAAAAAAATATAATTAATTAAAAATGTATTATAAACCAATAAACCTACACAAATTCAATAGAGCCGGCCCGTTAGGCACACCGGCCTGAGAGGCCCGGCTCGTGACTTTTGTACAATTTTTTCATTTTTATTTTTTACCATATAGTAAAAACACATAAAAACAGTAAACAAGTATTGATTTATTATTGAGGCTGCGCGACCCCCTTATAGAGGCTTCGCGACCCACAGGTTGAAAAACACTGCTTTTAAGCATTACTAGTAAGTTGCAATTAATTACAAATTTTGGTTCAAATTGGGCTTATTCAATATTCGAATTCAAGCTTAATCAATTTCAAGTTGATGCTCGAATGACAAACAAATACGTGGACTCTGCTTATCATGGGTTACTCCGATTGATTAGCCGAAAAAATTCGTTTTGATCTTAAGTATGAATCAACTCTCAGAAAAGCGGGAACATCTTTTAAAGAATCTTACAGTTTGTCATTCCTTTCGAGAGTAAAGAGTTAAAAAAGAATGATAAAATTTAGAAGAGAGCTATGCCTCGCATTAATGGTTCGAATTACCTGTCACATCTCAGCTAACACAGTTTCCAGTTGATATCGCATAAGATGCACGCAGCACGGGGCTAGTTGTTGATTCCGACGATGAAGTTATTAGAGGCAGCCGCTCTCGGAAACAAAAACATTCCAACTGTCAGACGGCCATCAAGGTAGCCTGAACCACTCAGCAGGTGTCAGCCGGAACTGGACTAAACTAGACGAACATGAAAAGAGCAGCCGCGCCAAGCACATCTCTCCGGTATCACTCAACATCAATCTGGCTAGTGACGGTGCAGATAACAGAAACAATATTTAGAAAAATTTCATTAATTTTTCTTATGAAACTAGACCTAGATAATAAAGTCATACGTGACTCACATCTGAAAAAGGATGATGAATTCGAGGTCGTTTGAACTGTGCTATTCGAATGTCAAGTTTCTAACCTGAAGAGATTTAATCTCCAAGGGGAAAAATATGGAATCATAACTCACTGAGAATAATCGTATACATAAAGACGAGAGGAAAAAGGATTAAAATGATGAAATCTTCTAAGTGTAATACCTCGGAGATTTTGTGGTTAGGAATAATGCTAATATTAATTATGGGTATTAGTTACTATAATCTGTCAGATTTTAAGTCCTTAATTAACCCAAGAAAAGAAAGAAGTAAAATTTAAAATCAGAAAATTTTTGAAATGATTATTTTTTTTGTAATTTTTAATACACTTTTAATTAGAATATTGTTAAAATAATTGAAATTAGAATTTCGGAATAAAAAATATATCTAAACAGATACATGGAGAGCTTTTGAATGGTTATAGCTATTGAGCTGAAATTCATTAGAGTTACTATTCATAAACTACATCTTATTGGAAAATATCAGCTTTCTAGCTCAAAATGTCCGAAGACAAAATTCTACAATTCTCAAAAATTCACAGAGAGCTTAGGTCCCTACTGATTATTGAAAAAATCCCATTTTTTCTTCAATTTATTTTAAAAAGTTTTCTTGATATTTCTTGATTTCTCTCTCGGAAAATATAATTTCGAACCCCATGTGAGATGCCATTACAAAAGCCATTCACGAATATTATTTAATAGATAAATTTTTTTTTTTTTTTTAAATCCCAACCCAATAAGAAAACGAATTCAGAAGAAATCAACAGAAGGGCCCCTACACGATCATTCTGACTGTCAGTCAGATTGAATCAATCCGACTGTCATTCGTTACTTCAATCATGCAGAACCCTACACGATCATTCCGACTGACAGTCAGATTGAAGTTTTTTGGCTCATTCTACAGTGACAAACGTTTTAAAATCAAGTCCTTAGCACTTAACTGGTCGCCGGTATTAACAAATACATCTATGATATCTTCATCTAAATGTTCTTCCATGGCTGCTTAGTAAAATGATAATATAAACACTAATAAGGTCCTCTTCACACTTTAATGTATTCAAGTAATTCAAGTAAATAATTAATTTTAAATTATTATTGATTTTTTGATGAAATTTGATTCCATTTTCAAATAATAAAATTAAAATCTAACTAATAATGATCATATTACATAATTATCAAATTCATTAAATATTTGAATTCTTAAAATTGTATATGTGCTCTCTCGACTGATGAAAAGAATGACGGTACCATTCAGACTGCTCCCCCCTCCTTATTGAAGCTCTGATTTCTGGAAATCCGTCAATCTCGTTCATCAGTTCATCAGTCCCACCCCTACAAGCTCAAGTGGAATGTCAATCATAGACAAGACTGACAGTCAGAATGATCGTGTAGGGGCCGCCTAAGAATTTACCGAATTCAGAAATTTTCCAAAATAGAAGATTAGCAGCATTGGCTTCTGAACGACTCCAAATGGTAGTCTTGGATTCATCTAAAATTCTTACTACTTTAACTCTACTTAATTCATCTCATTTCTACTTCTGTTACTAGATATGATCTTCTATTAGCTATCCGAAAATTCCAGGAGATATATTTGTCATAATTTTTTCCAATCCTAAGCCATTATCATGGTAATATAATAATTTTCCGTCTCTTTTAGTAATGTATTGGATAGGCACCAAGTACCGAAGGGGTTCTTAATTGAATCCGCCTGAGTGAAGTCCAGGTGAAGTACTCGGAGGTACAATAAATTATGTTGTGATAGTCTAATAGAAGGTTGGTTGATGCCTCAAGGCGACATGTGTTTTTAATTTGAAATGCTCCTCCTCTTCTTTCTCTCTCTTGCTCAGGAGAACAGCATTAAACGATTTTCGTTCTCTCAAATACTTAGCCTAATAGCTTCTTCAAGAATTCCATTTTTTTCTTCTAGAAGAATTTATTTTCTCGGATATTTATTGAATATGAACAAGACAGGATATATACTGAAAAAAGCAATTAGATCTAATATCGAAACCAATTTCGTGGTAGAGTATTTTTATTCGTTTAAAATTCACTAAAATTAAAGCGCACAGCTGTGCGCAGGTCAAGTTCGAGCATTGGGCTTGGCTGTAAATGCTGTACGCTATTTACACGAACCATTTCGAGCCAATTTCGACCTCCTGCAGCTCGAACCCAATTTAGATACAGAGCTGAAATTATACACATGTAATTATGTAATCCATCTTGAGGAGTGTACCAAATTTCAATAATATAGCTTAAATGAATTCTGAGATATGGACCTGAGAAAATAGCTAATTTTGGCACTCACTCACTCACTGACAGGTCATCAAAACCTATAGGGTACTTCCAATCATTCCAGCATCATGAAATTTCGCCTGTTAGTAGAGTTTGTGAAACAAACAAAACGAAAAAACAAAAATCCAAACTTTCTATCTTTCAACCCTTCAAAATGGGGAGGGCCAAAAATGAAAATTATATCCCGTTGAACAAAATATAAAATAAATATGAGGATATATTTCTATGGCATCGGAAGATAATGCCAACTTAGCCAAACTCCTAAGTAAGAAACATCTACTTTTTATTTTAATTTTATAAACATAGGTGTACTGAACTAGGGGAAATTCCCTCAGTTTTGTGCCTACCTTCACGAGTAATGCTCTTACCTAGATTCAGCACAACTTTTATATTAAATACATTATGTAAACAGATATAAGGTACATAAGAGGAGAAACCTTCTGGACAGAAGTTCCTGTACACCTCATTTATGAATTCTACACTAGGCTTCATAAACCTCTAACATAAATTCGCACTGATTATGAGATATATGTAAGTAAATATATTAAATCTTTTCTATTGATGTTTGGAGAGAATACCAGCCCTGAGAACAGCTCATAATGAGGCTCAATTTTAATCTCAGAGGGTTGCTCTCGATTTGCCAGGGGTAATAGCTGGCCTATTGTTTCTCTGACTATGTCTCTATGTTTAATGTTTAATCAATGTATTATTCATGCAGACAGACATTTATTTGACACAGGCTATAATAGACATTCCTTTCTTGCTTCTTCTAACAATGACGAAGAAAAATGAGCAAGCAGTAGGCATTAACATTCTCTAGACACTCCTTGAAAAACGACAACAACGACAAAAAATGTATATTTACATAGATATATACTTGCAAAATATTATTATAATTCAGAAGAACTTACTTTATTATTTATCTATTTATTTATTTTTATTATTTTCATCAACCTGCAGAATTAGTTGGCCTTTAAAAAATATTTTATAGAAACAAAGTGGAGTATTTTTTTTTTTTTTTTTTTATTTATGAATGATTTATTTAATTAATTATTATGAACAGTTTCGTTTGAAGCATGAGACTGTTTTCAGCAATGTATTATAAATAAAGAAATTTAAATTATCTTCTTGATAAAGCTTTTTGAGAATAGCAGATTTCCTATATATAAATTAAGGTTTTGTCTGCACTGGTCCAAATACGCCAAATTTTGGTTGCACACGTTACAAGCAAGTCATGAACGAAAAACAACCTCAACAAAATTCCTGTCTATCTGTCTGTCTGTATGTTTGCGTAGGTTTCCGCGAAAAGTTGCTCCGATTCCATAAAAACGGCTGAAGGGTGTGAAATTTCATATTTGGATCAGATGTCTTCTAACTTACGTTTTTAGCTATATAACGTTTTGATATATTTTGACCCCAAAAGGGGGTTTTTAGAGGAGCGCACGCATGATAATTATCAAATAACTCCTAACCTGACAGCCCTACGGCAAATTTTGTTTTGAGCAAAGTTGTAGGAGATGTGATTTTCTGACAATTCTTTGTTCAAAAAAATTCTCCCCCAAATAAACCACCCAAAAAGAGGAGATTTGGGGGGGGGTGCAAAAATGTAAGTATTTGTTCTTTGGATGCGACTCAACCAAATTTTGTATACATAATCTGTTGCAGGCCTCTAGAAGAGCTAGAAATTGCAAAAACTAACCACCCAAAATGGGGGGGGGTCAAAAAATAAAAATTCTTGCCCTTAGAGCCAAACTCAAACCAAATTTTCTATACATAATCTGTGAGTCACTATGAAGGCTAGAAATGCAAAAACAGGGAAAAGGGGGCTGGTAAGGAGAGCCCGGGGTGTCGTGAGGAGGATTCGGAGTAGGGTGGGAGTTCAGGGGGTGGTATGGGTGGAGTCCAGAGGGCTAGGAAGGGGTGGTGGTGCAAGGTTGATGAAGTGGAGGGGGGTCCCCAGAGGCGTGTTATAACTAATCTGATAATATTTTTGTTATTTTTTAATCAATCATACTTTAAATGCGGATGATTCTCTTCTATGGTAAATATTTTAATTTATCGATTTATTTTTTAGTCGTAGCATGTTTATTGGTTATGTTTTATACTTAAATTTAATATATAAATTAAATAAGAATAAATCAAAAACTGTGTCCTCTGGTTGATGCAAATAAATTTACATAAAATTTTATCCTTACTATTAAACTGTATTTATTTGTGACTATATCTTTGCTTTCAACTTATTCAATCCGATTATAAATGTTATATTTCTTAAAACTTTAAGCATTGCTCCTAATTGCATTTAATTACACATTTGGGGGTCAAATGGGGTCTTATTCATTATTCGAATTCAAACTAGTCAATTTCAAGTTGATGCTCAAATGACAACAAATATAATATTTATTGTAAGATACAAGACATAGCAAAGTCTTCGAAAAATACCGTCTTATATAAATAAATTTATATAAATCTCTGAGGTACCATATATCTTTAATTCTAATTATTTATTTATAAATGTGTAGGCTGTAAGTATATTTATCAAGCAAATGACAGTCTCATTTATTTTTATAAATTTCAACAACACAGCTATTTTCGGCAAGAAAAACTTAAATAAATTGACACGTTCTGATGTGGCCATCCACTTGACTTTACCATACACTTCTGGTTGAGTTTGGTACAAGAGCCTAGATTTTAATTTTTTGGCCCTACGACCCCCCCCCCCCCCATTTTGGTCGGTTAGTTTTTGCATCTTTAGTCTTCTGGTAGCCCACTGATTATGTATACAAAATTTGGTTGAATTTGGTCCAAGGGCCTAGATTTTCATTTTTTGACCCCCACCCCCCCCAATTTTGGGCGGTTTGTTTTTGCATTTTTAGTGTTCTGGAGGCCCACTGATTATGTATACAAAATATGGTTGAGTTTGCTCAAATGGCCTAAATTTTTATTTTTGCCCCACCCTCCTCATTTTGCCGCCAGAAAAAAATATTTTCGTTATTATAAGGTTCATTTTATAGTATATTTCATTTTTCTTGTTTTTTTTAGTTTGAAAATATTATAATTTTTTATTTTTCTTGTTATTATCTTGAAAAATATACTTTTTTCTATGTTCACTTATTAGAGCTTTTTTGTAGACCGAAATTTTTTTAATCAAAATAGTTTCAGCCGTTTTTGAGATATTTCGAAAAACAAAAAAAAAAACAAAAAAAAAACACTTTTTTCATCCATGATTACAATACTTGACCATACCCTGTATGGTAAAGTAAAATTATAGTTTTTTTAATTCGTATTTATAAAGTTATAATTTCTTAAATAACGAGATACAAAAAGCCAATTATATCAAAATTCACTACAAGTCACGAATTATATTAAGTTTTATAATTTTCTAAATTAATCCGTAATTAAATTTACTTCTATCATATTCTCATATCAGCTTAGGATTAAGAACCTTTTTCTTGTTTGTGTGTTTGTAATTTAATTTCAAATTCAAAACATCCTCTAAGTAAATAAAAAATATGTATATACCTATATATAAATACTTTTTTGTGTGTAGTTTCCTTAACTAATCTGAACACAAAATGGTGTGCGAAAATGCTTTCTGTTTTCGTGAATCCTACAGTGAGAGAAAGAGAGTTTCCACGCAAATGAACTGGCGCCGGCGGACGCCAGCTGCATTGCAGACTCTTACCCCTCTATCTCTGTCTCACTCTGCACCCCAAAATAGGGCCCACCAAGGATCGGCGGGGGGGGGGGGGTGCACCGGGGCGACGAAGGCCATTTGTGTGCGGCAAAATCCGCAATAGATGGATATTTGTATCACATAACAAAATACGTGTCTAACTATAAATTTAGTCGCAAATGTTTTCTTTTCACTTGAGCTTTCGAAAACTTCCCTTATACACAATCAATGATGTGAATAAAAAAAAGTTCTTATTACTTTATGATATATTGACATTTTACAAAAATGCCTTTCTATCTGAAAATTATCAACTTTTTTTTCGAAAACCTTAATCAATATACTCACTAAAACTTTTTTTATAGTTCCAGTCAGGGCCGTAAACTAGAAACACTCTTGACAAAAATATAATACTTTTAATTCTGTCTCTATTTAATTATTCTTCTTAGGCCAGTTGTATGTCGGTTGGTAAACTTCTTTAAACGTTAGCAAAGGGTAAGATTGACAGACACTTTCATCTGATTGGCCATCCCACCCTTTTACACTTTGCCAACGTTTAAAAAGAGTTTACCAACCGACATACCTGGCCCTTAGAGTGCCATACCCGAAACGGGCGTCGCTGCTTCCTCTCCACATATACCTGTGCTGAGTGTGTTTAGTTGTTTTACACAGACATACGGACCTCACTTTTTAACGCCGGTTCCTGAACGGCTAATTTGGAGAGGTTTACTAGGCAATTATACTCTTGGTAGGTTGCCATTACTTTCCAAGAGGAGGCGATTTCAAATATCTATCTGCCGAGGACTCGGTCTTGAACCAGCGAACTTCGAGTCAGCGACCGACGCTCTAGCCACTGACCCACAGTTTAATTTATATAAAACAACTTTATTTTAAAGCTGCGGTCGGGGAACCGGGGTAAATTATGGTAACAATGAAACTATCGGGGGTAATAAGGACATTTTTAAAATTTTCTATTATAGTATTTTTTACTTTGATAGCTTTTTAATAGTTGATCATCAAAAACATAATCTCGTAGATAAATTTAAAAATTCTTCATGGATTGCATATCTCGCATATTTAGTCGACATTTTTGAGCAAAGAATTGTCAAGGGAAAAATATTAATGTCATTTCAGCCAGAGAAAAGATGTCTGCATTTGGGGCAAAACTTCTGTATTGGAGACAAAAAGCAGAACAAAACAAGATAGCTTTTTTTTCAAAGTTAGCTTTGTTTTTGGAAGTTTTCATGTGAATTCCAATTAATTCAATAAATAATATACATTTATCTTGCTTTTTTTTGCTTTTCAGAATGTAGGGGTAACAGCGACCTACGCAAAAATATTTTGCGGTAATTACTAAAAAAGTTCCCCGACCTCTGTTCTAAAGTATTAATTTGTAATAGAAGACATGGTATTTAACTTATAGTCGTAAGTTGTGCACCCTATTTTCTTAACAGTTTCGTTCAGGCATTACTAAATAAGAAAATTATTCACAATTCTGTAGATGTTTTTAAATTTCCTGAGCTATTATCAAGTATTGTTAAATTTCCAGAGTTATTATCAAGTATTGTTAAATTTTCAGAGCTATTATCAAGTATTGTTAAATTTCCAGAGTGATTATCAAGTATTGTTAGAATTTCCAGAGTTATTATCAAGTATTGTTAAATTTCCAGAGTTATTATCAAGTATTGTTAAATTTCCAGAGGTTATTATCAAGTATTGCTGCGTAAATAAATGCATAATGGTCCTGTAATCTTTCAAATATTACTTTTTAGAAATTCCTATAGTTACCATCATCAATTTAGAAGTGATGTTCATGTACACAGGGGCCAATGTAATCATTTTGAGAAAGGGTGAAGGTAGAAACGAACCCTAACTGATGGGTTAACACATTGAAAACGAAATTGTGAGTTGAGCGGGTCAACGATTCTAATCTGAAGACAGCTACAAATCTTGTTTTAAAGATTTTATACTCAGAATTACCTATTTTACTTACGGAAAGTGGTGTAGGTTATAGGTGAAACATGATATTAATGAATAAACTAAAGGGTGTGTAGTTTCACAGTGAATGAAATAAAACTCAAAGAGGTTTATACAAACTCAATATATTTCGGATTATTAGTCCATCATCAGGAGTTTACAGATTAAAAACGTTTTTAATCATTAAACTCCTGATGATGGACTAAAAATCCGAAATATATTGAGTCTGTATAAACCTCTTTGAGTTTTATTTCAATCACTGTGAAACTACACACCCTTTACTTTATTAATTCAGAATTATCTATCAATAGATAGTCAAGCCTTTTGCATTATCTCCTTATATCTTTATATATTTTTTTTTAATATAATAAACCTTAAAACAGAAAAAAAACAATAATATAAATCAAAAAACAATCTTGCCTTTGTAAAATTTTTTCTTATAACTTTTGATTTTCTTTTATCTCCATCCTTTTATGATGGATTATCTGTCTATAAACTTTTTTATTTGAACCATAAATAATATTCTCAATTGGGGAAGCTCAAGCAATTTTTCAGGATTTAGTTTCCTTTATATAAAGTAGTTGCCTAAATTTAATTATCTAAATATATCACATTTTCACTACTTATATTAAATAAAGACATTTCGTTATACCCATTTTTTTTTTAATTTAAATACACAAAACTTATATTTATTTTTAAGGAAATGTCTTCTGCTTTATGTGAAGTGACCAAACATCCCACATTTGGGGCTTTCTTGTCCCACATCGAAAATGTCCCACAAAGTGTCCCACATTGGACAATCTTTTGTCTTGTGGATTAAAAAAATTTATATTTATTAATTATTTGTATTTTTACAAAGTCTCTGGACGAGACCCTATGTATTTTTTGTAAAACCGTCACGTGCTAAAATTCAACCTAAATGAATACTACAATTTGTGACTTTGATTGAGACCAAGGGTTCCGTAGTCTTTACCTGATGATCCTTTGAAGACACGCTTGGCCCGAGACCGATCCAAAACTTCATCTGCTTCGGGAAAATGGCCTGCGCCTTTTTTTAGTCATACCCTTAACTGATCTGCCAATATAGTTGTCTAAATATCAGGGGCTCCCATTATAGCTGTTAACAGACCGGAGTGTGCTTAAAAACGTTGAAGGCTATATTGCAAGTGAAGTTAAATTTCTCCAATACTTTTGAGGCATTTTGTAACAATATGAATTATTGAAAAAAGTTCATATTTCATCGCAAAAATACTAGTGTTTATATCTTTATTTGTTATGTTGATGTTTTAATTTTATGTATGACTGCTTTCATTCCATTATGGTTTACAATATATATATATATGATAATATAATAATTATTATATCACATATACCTACAATATACATACAGATTCATGTTCCACATTCCATTGTAAAACATCTGGTCCCTTTAGCTTTATGTGATTAAGTATACTTATATATAAAATATTTGAGACCATAGTTTTGAAGTCTGCCTTCATCTTCTTTCTAATAAATACAATAATAACTTCAATTCACTTATAACTAATAAATTGATATGGTATGAATATCATTTGAGGTATTTATGTATTTATATTAGATTGAAGATTAAGGCAAGCCTTCGAAACAAAAATCTAATAAATAAAATATGTAAATATTTTATTATATCTAAAAATATAAATATAGTATATATTTGTATAAAACCATCACTATTTTTTCAGTCTTAAGGGAGTGGTGGATTGAGCACTTGAGAGACTCCAGGCATCATTCAATTTTCAGACCCCTTCTAAATATCTTCACTAATTACGCTAAATATTATCACTCTATTTAATTAAAATAATTTTCAATTTTGAGAGCTTTATTTTGAGGCTCCCTGATTTATGATGTCCCAGAGCCCCTCGTGCGCCTATGCATAAATCCACCATTGCTTATAAGCTTATAGATATCAATATATACCTATCATATATCAATATACATTTATGATATTGTCAATATTCAATTTTCGATTCGCTTATAATATTGCATTTAATATAACCTTTGTATTTTAGTATATTGTAGTTGAATAGTAATTATTAATTACATAGTCATTAATGTGTCCAACTTTGATTTGCTTTTATTAAACATTCTATTTCCAATATATAATTAAATCAATTTTATGAATTTGTTTTTCGATGTTTTGACAAACGTTTAGTTAAACATTTATCAAAATTAAATTGATTAAAGGTTTTTTTTATTAACAATCATTGAAATCAATCTTCATATAAAAAAATTCTCTTGATAATGAAGAAAAATGCCCATCCATTAATCAATTTTTTTTTTTATTAAAAAATTAATATTTTAAAATGGTTTAATAAAATATATTTTGACTATGTATGTATATGATTTATAATCACATTTGAAACTAATGGGTTGACTTGTTAAAGTCAAAGTTCACTAAAATACAGTACTGTTAATTTTTGACCATCTAAGTCATTCTTTGTTGTTTGTTATTTTCAGCTTATTCAATCCTAATCGTATTGCGTATGAGTCTACTCATCTTTAATTGAAAATGTGAGGCCTATTGAGAAATATTGAGTTGTGACCCTTTCTCTCTGCTATAAACACAATGGCTCCAGCTCTAAATGTATGACCAGGAACTCTCAATCTGTGGAACATATACCTTTACGTTGTCCCAGATGTAAAAAAAATACAAATACATAGTTGGCCTCTATTTTTTGAATCCACGAAAATTGTGTTTATTCTTTGATCATCTGCACAAAGACGGAAATATACATAATGATTTTAACAATTTATTTAAGATGATCATGTTAAAGTTTTCTCCTATTTTTTCAAAAATAAATAAATAAATAAACAAATAAATAAATCAAAGTGTGTCATGTAAAAATCTTTAAATTTTATAAAGTGTTATCGCTTATATCGTTGACATATAAATTAAATTTAGTGGGAATTTGGATTTCTTTTTTAATTAAAACACTTTAGTTATTATTTACCAATAGTATAACTTTTTGTTTCGTAACAACTTCATCCATTTACTACTTTTACAATATTCCAGGACAGGGTTCGTTGCAATCTATAGAAACAATATAGTGCAATAACGGCAATCTAAAATCTGCGGAACCACAACAAAATATACCAACATCTATAAATAGTATTTAATATATTCGACTGAAATAGTAATATATATGTATAACTTGAAGAGTTATATATTCATTCTAATTAGATTAATTAATATATTTTTGGCGCCTTTATAAAAGGCCGATATAAAGAGGCGACTGTGGGTCAGTGGTCAGTGTGTCGGGCCGCTGTCCTGAAGTATGCTGGTTCGAGACTGAGTCATGGCAGATATTTCCAGCTGCCTCCTCTTGGAAAGCAATGGCAAACTACCAAGAGTATAATTACCTAGTCAACCTCTCCAAACTAGCCGTTCGGAACCTGCGTTAAAAACTAGGTCCCGTATATCTGTGTAAAACAGCTAAACACACTCACAGGTATATGTGGAGAGGTGCAGAAACGTCAGGGAGACATGATATGGCACTTAAAGAAGAAACAATATTCCAAAAGAGTGATAACTTCTTGTATAGTATATACGTATATAGATTATAGAGCATTGCCAGCCATTAAGGGGTTAACAACGAGCCAATAATGCTAACTAAAAACGATGCTTACTTAACAAATCATATATAGTCATATTTTTTTCTATATTTTCTTCTATATGAGGAATATAAAGTTGAGGCTCGTTCTTTTTCTTCCTATATATTATAGAGAAATTCGATTCATTAAATTCAAATAAAAATAATATTTAATATTATAATAAATTTTCCTTTGATACAAAAAGATTCTACATATTTATGGAAAGGTTTTTATTTATTTGCACGAAATTTTCTCTGGAGAGAGACGGGTTGGTAGAACTTTTAATTGAAAGTAATGGAAGGTGTAATTTATTGGATTCCTTCCTCCTTTCCTTTCAAACCGACGTTTCGGAGGATTCTTGCCTCCTTTTTTAGGGTTTCAATGACCCATATATGTGTTAATTTTTTATTTCCTCACTACCCCTGGGCTGCCTTCCATTACTTTCAATTAATAGTTTTTATTTATTTTTCTTGGCCTTTATCTGTAAAAATAATGAAAGATGTTTGTCCGAGAAGCCTTTGGGAGATCATATGTTATTTTTTAGTTATTTCTTTTTTTTCTTTTTTGAAAAACGACCCGACGGTTGTTGGCGTTCCTAACTGGGTGATGAATTGTCCAAAACACTGTCGGCGGGGGCTTCGTCCCCGCCCTGATAATAAACTATTTGTGTATGTATGGAGGTCATTAATCACGAAAAGAAGCAAGCCCCTTCAAATATCGGTTGTATCAAGTTGTCAACCCTGTCAATTGCAACAGCTCTAGGTTGCTTTCAGCCAATGCTTGCTCCCTTGCTTGCTTCTTCGAAACGTTTTCTTCATCCTCATCCCTCTCTCGAAATCCTCTTCAAGGAGCAGACACTAAAATTCATAACATTTCCCCAATGATTAATTATTTCCATGTTTATTTTTCCTTTCATATGTTAAATAAATTTCATTTCACTGCAATTTACAATGATTAATTGATTCACACTAAAAGGAATTGATTTCTGAAGGAATTAATCAATAGGAAATATACAAATTATACACACCGGTTCAACCAATATTATCTACTATGAAAAATTATTATTTGACCAGTTTCTGCCTATATTGCAAATCTCATGTACTCTTTAGGAGTATAGGTGTTGCATTTCTAGCCAAGTTAGGAGATAGCAACTCCTAATCAATAATATTGGGTTGCACGCAACATGTCTGGGGTTGGAAAGGCTGTTAAGCCAAAATTTGCGGTGTCTAAAAAGGGTATCCAATTTCAGACTAAACTGTGACAGATGCTTCTTAACTTCGTTATTCCTTTGGGATTCTGCCAGGGCCGTTGTTTCTCTGAAATAATATAGCAGGAGCAATTCTAGTTCAAGTCCCAGCATTCCAATTTAAACATTAACAAATAATACAGAGAAAAACATTTTATTTTCTTGTTAGGACTTTGATGGTTAGGTTGATGTACCAGAATTTTTTTTTTTTGCTTGGACCACACATTGGGAAATTAGAAAATGACCTGTTTAAGTCGTTGACTTTAGTTGATCCGAACTATTTTTCTCATCATCATTAAGTCCTAAGGTTGGTTTGACGCAACCACCCGTCTCCAGTCGGCTCTGTCCCCCGCCATCTGTTTGACCTCTCCAAATGTCTCGCATCCTATATCCCCAATTTTTTGGCCGAAATATTTTAATTTGGGTCTTCCCCTTTTCTTTCCCACCTCCCCCTCCAAGATATCCCTAAGCAGTTCCCCATGTCTCAGTATGTGCCCCATCATCTGACCTCTTCTCTTCCTCAGACTCTTCCACAAGGTTCTTCTTTCTCCGATTCTTCCAAGAACTTCTTCATTTATAATTCTATCTACCCATATTCATCATTCTTCTGTAGCACCACATTTCGAAAGCATCCCGCCGGGCACAAGGTGAATTCCAAGGTTTTACCCTTTGTCAACTTTAATAAAGACTTTACAAACCGACATACAACTGGCCCTTAGTGTCTATACAATGTCTCTCGAATGATCATAGGGTTACATTTTTGAGAGGTCAAAAATAAAAGAAAAATTTTTCATCGTGAATTAATTAATATAAGGAATCTCCCTAAAGACATCCTTAACTACAAGTAGGCTAATTTTTTATTTTATTTAATTCACACTGAAATTACGTTGTGAGAGAGCCCTAAAGTGGCAAATTTTAAGAGATTTTTGTACCTCTCTTCGTTGAGAAGGAGCTTAACTTAAAATTATTAAGACATTTCACGAATAAACTCATTCTCTTTATCAACGACAAATAAGACCGAATTTGATATCAAGTATTTTGAAATTTATAAGAAAGGAACCCTCGGTATGCGAGATCCACTTGTATTTAGCCAACTTATTTACTTTTTGGTGGACCTCTTTGAGAGGAGAAAAATTGAATGATTTCGAAAAAAGAGGTTCTAAGTGAAAGTCGTGTGTCGCACATAACATATTTTTCTGTAGATAGATTGAATAATTTTTCCAATTTATTCCTATTAAAGATTTGTATATTAATCATGATGGTGTTCAATCATTAATTTATCTTCTACCAAAATTTCCAAAACCGCAACCACAAACCGCATCTTATGCAACTTACTACTGTGTTAATTCCGAGTGTTTTTCGATTATACTTTTTTTTTATTGAATTTCCCCTCTAGTCGGAATTTTATGTCCATAAAGCGATGATGCGTTGCGTGATGCACGCATCTTCTCGACCTAACCCTGTCATTCATTCTTTCATCAATTAATCTTCTAATAAACATGAGCTGAGAAATATAGCGGCTCACGATCGACCTCCCAGCAAACGTCAATATACAATACATTCCAATTAATCATGGAAAAATAAAAAAAAATAAACATAATTATTATTAAAACTCTTTAGAGAACGGTTTCAAAACTTTATTGTACCCTCATTTTAGTTTAAGATAAAAATTTAATAGCCTCCTACAACTTCTAAAATGTTTTTATCTATATTCACAATAAACCATTGAAATCTATCTTCTCCTTAATATTAGAGATGTATTTTTTTAAATTACATTTTGAAGCTTAAAAAAGCTTAGTGCAATAATTAACAATAAATAAATAAATAAATAAAATAGAAAGATTTTTCTAAAAGCTCTGTTAAGGAGGTTCTTTCGCGACAATCCACACAAGAAGTTTTAGCCTCGTAACCACTCTATAAATATGAACGGAACTAAAATTTTAGGTTATGTTTTTTAACGTGATTGTACCACTCTCACTACGAAATCTCTATATGGATACACACATACTTGCCCGATCGTTTCCAAGCCATTGTGTTTATATCTCCTCCACTAAAAATAATCGCCCAAATATGTTAGTTTTTTGTTTTTTATCAAAACTATAATTTCTATTTTTTTTTTAAGTTACTCCGAATATATTATTCTAACCAATATTAGTTTTTCATCAAGATGGTGAAAGTCCTTCAATGAAAAAAAAATAAAATAAAATAATGATTATTTCCCCACCCTTTCCCTATCTACCCTATGTAAAAAATGACATTTTTAATTGCAATTATTTCATGTTTGGTGTGGTAAATCGTCTTCAAATTTTAATAGTATGTGTATTATGATTTTAATGACTTAAATTCCAAGTTTCAAAGACTTATTGAATTTTTCCATTTGTGAAAGAACTACCTTAAATATTTTTCGCCAAAAGAACTAGATATTTATTTCAAAAGTTACCAGATAATAAATAATTTTAGAGCTTAATATACAAAATTAAATTAATATATTTTCTTTGCATGTGTGTACCCACAAAAGCTATCTTGTTAATTAGCTCATTTAGATTTTTCCAAGCTTTTTTTTTAAATATTATCCGATCCGACATTACAAAAAATGTTCATTTTCAAATTCATATTTTTTTGTACATTTTACATGTTTTTTTTTTTTTTAATATATGTGTTTAGGGTTGTATCCAGGAATTTTTCCTGAAGTGCGGATTTAAATAGATCTCTCCTTTCTCTATTAAACATGTCATATTTCCAAGGGACCTTTTGCATTTTCGTTTTGTATTTTTTAGAATTTTAATTAATTAATTAAAAAAAAAACAAAAGACATCAACTTAATATCTTTCAATATTTCAAGGGAGCGGATTAAACATTAATATCCCCTTTGACTTGGGGTTTGCACTTGTTCATGGCCATCATTACAAACTAGATATACCCTTGTAGAGTTTATTATTTGTTAGTTTTAATCATTATTAAAATATATTAGCATTCCTTAAGATTATAAGTAATCGCCTTAATTTTATAATGACAACTTTTAGTATCTCTCATTAAATTTAAGCAAAATTCTTAACAAGCAATAGTTGCCCAATTAAATAAGTTATTTATTAAATTAAAACTAATTGAATTTTTTCTTTTTTTTGTTCTAGGTGAGTTCATTTACTTAAATTTGGCATGGAATAGCAGTAGTTGCATCAAACCACTCTTAGAACTCTATACTCTATGATGAAGATATTTATTTCATCATATCATGAACTGTTTGCAGTATATTCTAGTAAGTAGAAAAAACCCAACAAAAACATTTTAATTTTTTTTTATTTATAAGAAATCATTGGTATTTTAATGGCGAGAACTCCAATTTTAGAAACTAGTCTGACATTCTGAAAGCCTATTATGTCATAATTTTTTCCAATTATTTTTCTTATACCATATTTCTTATAACATTTTGCTTTCAATGCTCATTGCTAAGCGTGCTAGGGGTTGGTTAAAAATTGGCTACTAGGGAATGTCTGTTCAGCAATGAATTCTGGTGACTATGATGACTATATGATATCATAATGAAGCTAATTATTATAATTAGGAATTTTTTTAAATTTTCAGGATTATATATAGTATACATTTTAGTACAAATTTATTAATCAAAATAATTCTTTGATTCTTTGCTTTATTTTTTATTATTATTATTATTTTAACTATTTTGTTCTCCTAAACCATCTCCTGATTTTTTTTTTTTTTTTATTTAGGTTTTTGTATTCAGCTTGATATTACAAAAAAAACAACCACGGTGAAATTAGAAATTTTTCAAAAATTACATAAGGAGGTCCTTTCGCTCCAGTTGAGTCAAAAGAAGTGTAGTATCTAATATTTAATAAAATAAGTTAAAATACAAATGAACAATAATAGAATTAAAAAATAAATAGTATGAAAGCCGTAAATGTATGAAATAAAAGCAATTATAAAAAAAAAAATTAAATACAAAAGTTAGTTTGATTTATTCAAATCAGCTGATAATAAGTCTTGTATGATTTGGCAATGCGTTGTAATTAATACGGTTTATCTTTACATCCAAACATATCATTTATGTGATTTTTTAAAGTAAATATCTTAGTAAATTCGTCCCCCAATGATATATTTTATTGCAAAAAATGAAACCTGCATGTTTCAAAAAGCTAAATTTTAGTTTTATTTTAACTTTATCAATTCAACTAATAGTAGTATAATTCAAGAGAAAGAGTCAAGATCTTATAATTTTCCATAAGACTCTAAAATTAAAAAAACAATTATTATGTGTGAATGAAACTTCACCAAAGCATAGATAGAGAGTTAAACTATTATAAAAAATTAAGTTATAGTTATAATCTAATATTTTTTATTTAACATTGGCGGCGAAAGGACTTCCTTAACAATATGAAAAATTTGCAGATTTGAGACCTTTATTGAAAGAAAAGTTTCGGTTAAAACCACCAAGATTACACATTTTTAATGAGAAAATAATGCACTATGTTTCGACCATTAATTCTGTAGTCGTTTTGGTAAAAAATATTAATATTTTTTTTGAATCAATTTTCTTATTTCACTAAGGTCGGTCCAACCTGAAAAAATCTTCCTGGTGGTCTCCACATTGTCACTCCCTTTCTAATCCCCTTCAATTGATTATTTTTCTGCTTCTCGATGCG
This sequence comes from Forficula auricularia, assembly GCA_024734495.1. Lineage (NCBI taxonomy): Eukaryota > Metazoa > Arthropoda > Insecta > Dermaptera > Forficulidae > Forficula > Forficula auricularia. Next base: position 14,369,605 of record JALMQS010000064.1, read on the forward strand.
AATACAATGATGTCCTTATACCAGCTTCCTTTTTTTCTCTCTTCCTGATTTATTATTAATCTTCCTTTAACTCGAGAGCTACAGATGTTAGCGGTTTCTTATCGGCTGGATAAAAAAAGTTGCCGCGACTTGAATTTCGATTTCGTTCACTCCATTCAATCCACGTGAAGAAATTTCATCCGACTTTTAAACACTTAGAAACGAACGCATTGTCTTCTTTTTGTCCTATTCCATTCCAATTAAAGATAAAATAAAGAATAGCTAGCAATGTAAGGATTCAATCTTTATTTAAGAAACTTTTTACTTTACTATACATGGTATGGTCAAGTTTTGTAATCGTGGATGAAAAAAGAAGATTTTTTTTCGAAATATCTCAAAAACGACTGAAACTATTTTAAAAAGAACCGTGTTTGGTGGCCCTATTTTATTTAAATTGAATTGGCTAACTTTAATTATTTAAATTTTGTATCAATTATCGATCTTTTGTGTGATATGTGTATTTATAAATAGCCTGGAGTGCGTTGATCTTGAGTGGAGTGGGAACTTTGCTTCTGTGTATGTATAATGAAGGCAGGTCGAAAGACAGTATTTGAGATTGTTCTGTTGGAATAACTTGTTTTACCAGTGTAATGATTCTTAATGTAAAACGTCTGCTGGAAATAGATTTTACGTGTTTTTGTGACTTGGGTGAGTAGTATATAATCCTCATTTCCACCCTTTAAAAATTTATTATAAATGTTAAAACAAAAAATTAAAACATGCAATGATCTTTTCCAGTTGACGTGCACTGATGAAGAGCAGCGGTATAGCGCTCGAAACGTTGTAAAAATATCGATTACGTCTGCCCAAAATAAAGTAACAAATAGAAGTTGACTTTTATTTCAACTTTTTATTTTCCATTTACTGGCCCCTTAGCCAATTCAATTTAAATGAAACTATTTTGATAAAAATAATTCCGAGAAACTATCGCATTTTAAATAAACTGCAACGGATCGTTGCTAAACTTTATCCAAATTCATTTGAAATATTAATATGTTCTTGAGTAAAGTACTTTAAAATATAATTTTACTAAAAACTTTATTTAACCTTTTTTGTGGTCCTCAAGGTACTTAATTAGGATATTAAATTTCATCAAAATTGTTTAAGTCATTTTCAAGATATTTAGAAAAAACTAAAAAAGCACTGAAATAAAGTACTAATGTTTGTGGACCGATATGTACCAAAAACTAATCAGCGCTTCATTTTGTTAAACTAATGGTAGGTTTTCAATTTCATTTCAATCAGCGCAAAGTTGTGGAAAAAATCGTGGACGAAAAAAACGATAACACACACACACACACATACATACATACATACATACATACATACATCCCCACGCACTTCCAAAAAAAATGGCACTTTTTGGCCTCTCGACGAGATTCCAGGTAATTTTTGGCAAAACCGTCACGTGTTAAAATTCAATCTCATTGAATACTTCAATTTGTGACCTTAATTGAGTCTATGGGTTCCGTAGTCTTTACCTGAGGACCCTTTGAAGTCGCGCTTGACGCGAGAGCGATTCCAATACTTTCTCCCATGCTTCGCATTGGATAAAGTAAAAAGCCCTTATGAGTGAACATCGAAAAAATGATATTAATTATTTTGTCAAAATTTCTTTTAGTACGTTACCAAATTTTGGGTTTCATTCATAATTAGATAAATACCTTCATCTTCAGTCTAATACAAATATTACATACGAATATTCAATACAATTCACTGATAGAAATAAATCATTGCCACCCATTTGAAACCAAAAACCCAAATGGAATATTCATGTAAACTAAAGATAAATGTAAATAAATTAATATTATATGAAATATTCATTTACTATGAGTTAAGATTTATAGGCCACTTACTCATAGTAAATGAATATTTCATATAATATTTATTTACTTTTATCTTTATTAAAGATGTTTCACTCTGCACCAACCCCACAATCCTTATTAATTATTCATGTAAACTATTTACAGAAGACCGAGGGGTGAACCGCGATTGAAATTAGGTGTACACCGTCTTTGGAATTATTTGGAATTACTTTGGAATTCATTAGATAATCTATTGTCATTTATTGTTTTCTACTTGGAAATGAAAGTGGAAGTGGACACGATTTTAGGTCGCGGTTCACCCTCGCAGAAGACTGAAGCTAAAGCCTTCGAAACTATAATCTCAAATTTAAGAATGCTTTATAATTATTGACCCTGACGAAGTCTAAAAATTAAAAAAACGAAACATTGCTTAATGAATAAATAAGATTGAAGGAGACAATAAAAGAGTGTGTCTTCTGCTGAAATTATAAATTTCTAATTTATTTATAACGAGAGCTTTGCCATGTTCATCAGTCTATTACAATTGATTCACATTAATGTATAATAAATAAAAGTTTTATTTAAGTGTGTTATTATCTTCTTCTTCTTCTTCTTCATCTTCTCTATAGGCTTTCGCCTGTTCTTCCAATAAGAAAAAAAAGAATAAAGACGTTAGTTTCTTGCTGCGATGGGGTGTGTTATTATCCAATTATTTATATCATTTACTAAATATATATTATGTATTAATAATTTTAAAATTTTTATTAATTGATAACCACTGGCATTATTTAAAACAAATTCTTTAAACCAAATAGTTAAGGTAGTTCTTTCGCTGCAATCCACACAAAAAGTTTTAGCCTCTTAACCACTCTATACATATGAACGCTGCTAAAATTTTAGGTTATGTTTTTTAACGTGACTGTACTTTTTACACTACTATATTCTCTTTATGAATGGATCGTTTCCAAGCCATTGATCTTATATCCCCTCCACTAAAAATAATCTCCCAAATATGTTTTTTTTTTTTTTTTTTATTTTTTATCAAAACTACGTGGTAAATAATTTCAATTTTTTTTTAAGTTACTCCGAATATATTATTCTAACAAATATTAGTTTTTCATCAAGATGATGAAAGTCCTACAATGAAAAAAAAAATAAAATAATGATCATTTTTCCACCCTTTCCCAATCTACCATATGTAAAAAATTTCATTTTAATTGCAATTATTTCATGTTTGGTGTGGTAAATAGTCTTCAAATTTTAACAGTGAGTTTATTATGCTTTTTATGACATATTCCAAGGTTCGAAGAATTTTTGCTTTTGTGAAAGAACTATCTTAAGTGTGCTATTATCCAATAATTTATATATACCATTTACTAAATATATATATTTTATAATTGAATGTAATGGAAGGCAGCTCAGAGGTAGTGAGGAGAGAAAAAATTAACACATATTAATTAAGGTGTAATTTATTGGAATCCTTCCTCCTTTCCCTTCAAACCGACGTTTCGGAGGATTCTTCCCTCCTTCAGGGTTTCAAATATATTTTATAATTTTTATTAATTAATAAGCACTGGCATTATTTAAAACAAATTCTCTTAATCAAATGGTTAAATTACAATTCATTGAATAAGGGAATAAAAAATACTAATTCCATCAAATCAAATAGGACATTTAAATTTTTTTATCATTTCAAATGAAAGAAGGATATTTTTACTAGTCTAATAACTTTGAGTGAGTATATTTAAAGAGAGAGAGAGAGAGAGAGAGTTTAATCCACTTTTGCCCCGGTTTGCTAACTGCCTGCAGAACTATGGACAAGTTGAAAGAGGGTTTTTCCAAAGGGGGGGACGAACAAACGGAAAACCGATCCTCATCGAAAGCAGTTCAAGTTGAAACACGAACCCTGTCTGGCCTCTTGTGGTCCAACTCCGAAAATATCAACATTATGGAACATTTTAAACATTGTTTATTGGAGAGACAAAGAGAGAAGAGAACCGTCTGTTCTCAAATTATCCTCCTCTCTGAAATTCTACAAAGTATCTGTTCACAAATTTCCTCCTGCTGCCATATGCTTCCTATGTACCTAGTCAACATTCCCTATCCAACATGATTTTACTAGTAATCGGATACTGGTTTCTTTTATATGATTATATTACCTTATGAATATTTCAATTATTTTTTTTTTTAATTTAATCCTTCTACCTTTTTAATGAAGTTTAATTTCATTTCTTTCATCTTTTAATGAACATGATTAAGTAATTAAACATAAATCTTCTAAAGAGAAAATTAAATGAAGAATCCAAAAACAATTTCAAAAAAGTAAATAATTAAAAATTCAATTTGTATGTTGAAATAAGATATTGAAAACATACCTCCGAAGTTTATTTTTTCAAATTTTATTTAAAATTGAAACTAAGCAATTTATATTGTTCATCCAGGGTGTGGTTTATGCGCCCCTCTCCAGGGAAAATATGTAAATTTGAGCAGTGGTTTTAAGCTTTTGTGGCCCACTAAATAATTTAGTTTATTTTCGTAGCACCCCTAGTATTTAACGATTAATTTAAAAATAGTATTTTTATTTAATGGTTATAAAATTCGTTTTTAATTATTTTTCGAGAATCACCAAAATATATTTCGTGGTCCCCTATCTCCTCCCCCCTCCCCCGTTTACAACCAATAATGATTTGGATCATTCATGGAGAGCATTTCGAAATCAGTGTGCGAGTTCATTTGGGGATTCTTGTCATCAATTTTCAAAATATTAAGAAAAATATATTTATTTATTATTCTTCTTCTTATTTAAGTGCCATATCAGGTCCCCCTGACGTTTCGGCACCTCTCCAAATATACCTGTGCTGAGTGTATTTAGCTGTTTTACACAGATATACGAAACCTACTTTTTAACGCCGGTTCCGAACGGCTAGGTTGGAGAGGTTGACTAGGCAATTATACTCTTGGTAGTTTGCCATTGCTTTCCGAGAGGAGGCAACTGGAAATATCTGCCGAGACTCAGTCTCGAACCAGCATACTTCAGGACAGTGGCCCGACACTCTGACCACTGACCCACAGTCGCCTCTATTTATTATTATTATTATTAAAATATTATTTAACTTAATTAAAAAATATTTGCAAATAGTCAGTCAGGGTATACATATTCCCGGCTACGATAGTGCGAGAATATTTTGCCTTTAAACTTTTAATTTTGAAAAAAAAATTTATTATGCAGGCCTAAAATTATTTTTGCCACTTAAAAATGCACATTAAATTACAACTACTTAAATGCTGTTGCAGGTAAAAACATTTCATCACTTCTCGTAAATCGCTTGACATATTTTCTGTTTCAAATTCTCAAGCTTCAAATGAATTTGGCCAAAACAAAAACAAATAAACAAGAATCTTTTTCTGGATTCCATTAACTCCCAAGTAATATATTTTTAAGCTTATTTTATATATCTATTTTTTAAATTTATTTTCATTAAAATATTGGTCAACTTAATTCTCTCTCTGCCTGCCTGGTTATCTAACTTTCAGGAGTAGCTACGTTACAATCTTAATGGCTATATTTCTTTCAAGGGGCATATTCACAGATTTTTTACTTTTACTAATTAAATTTGAGTGGGGTATAATCAACATAAAAGGGATTTGAAGGTTTATAATATTAAGCCATCAACACAGTATAAACATGTTTCGAACTAAGATTATAAAACATTTTGACTTGATTTTGGTTGGAATTTAAAATAAAATTTAATTTTTCAAAAAAACAAACCTACAAAAACAAAATCGAATAAAATTTATATAGTCGTAAAACTATGCGTCTCCTGAAGCTATATCTATCTGTATATAAAATATCCTATATTAACCCTAGCGGGGGGTGTTCTATAAAGTCACTCTCACTTTATAATCCACCTTAACATTAAAGATTTATTAGCCATATTTTATCAACGAATAAAATTCTACCTTGACTAAAATTAAAAAAATGCCAGTGACTGTTCATAGATATATTCAGACCTAGGCATATTTTAAGCATACCTATTATGTACTGAGACTATTTTCAAATTTTCCAAGTATTTTACTAATTTACTTGTATAATTAAAATTTCAAGTTAATTCAAAAAATACTTTAAAATACATTTCTTTCATTAATTAGTGAAAAATATTTTAAATTTATTCAACCAACTTACATGAAATTGATTTTTATATATAATTTATAATTTTATTATTACCTACTTTAAAATATAATACCTGGAACCACCGAGCGATGCACGGTAACCAAATTAAAAAAAATACAAATATATATAGTACACGCCCCCTGGGCCCCCCCTCGAAACCACGCACCTATCCCCCACCACTGCACCCCCTGGTGAGTGTATCAAATAATGTAACCTCTTTTTATGAGAGTTTCAATTATAAATTAGGTTGAAAGGTGTAATTAAAAATGCTTTATATCGGTAAAAAATTGTAAAAATTGATACTTAACAAAAAAAAAAAAGCCATCGCAATACTTCCCCATTATATTCTATAGAATATAAATGTGAAAGTAAAAAACTCATCTGTACTTATTTGTTACAGCTTCCACTGATGAAGAAATACTACATATTATATGCTTTCAAAATATTTAGAATTAGCCATTAAAATTTTTATAATTTTTTACCAATATCAAGAATTTTTAATTTACATCTTTCAACTTAATGTATTATATTTATCAGAATGGACCAAGTCATTGTCAATAACAAAATATTACATTGTATGGTATATTCTATCTATGAAAACTTCAAGAGTAATGGAGAGATGAGGGCGAAATATTTGACCTAGCAGTTTGATAGGACAAAAGAAGTTTTTATCTCAATTTCTTCTTTTTTACTTCCTAGTCGAATCTGGTTAGTGAATATTCGTCTCTCGCATAAAGCCAGCCATAGCCGTCCGTATAAGAGGGCTTGGTTGTTTTTCTCTCTCTCCGTAAATCAACTTAGTTCCAGACTATTAGGGCGCAGAGTTATTTGACCCATTTTCATTGAAAAATTCCATTTCACGCAAGATATGGACAAAATAGAAAGAAAGTATTATGGTGATGATTATTATTATGATTCTTAATATTATTGAACGAAATCATTTTGAAAGAATCTTGCGCAATGATTTAAAATCTGTAATTTTCTTCCGGGTGAAAAAAATTGAAGGGGATTTCTTTTATTGGCCTGAAAAATTATTTCAGCTCAAACTATCATCCTTTATATACACTGTGGTGCAAAAAATGTGGAACACTTGGAAAATTTAGTTTTTTCAAATAATTTTCAGAAAAAACATATTTTATTTAAACTTTTAATACATTCTGTGATTGTACATTTTAAACATTTTTAGAGTGAAAACGATGTATTACTTTAATTTAAACCCTTTAAAATTTATTAATTTTCAGGTTTAAAATCTGATCCGTTTATTGAATTGTATTATCGTCTAATATCGAATTAAATTTAATATTTTAATGTTTATCAGTTCGATTTGAATATTTCATCTTTCAATTTAATTTAATTTGAAATATTGTCCAAGCATAATGACTCTAAAGACCGAGGAAGTAGCTCAAGCTGTAGTTCTAATAAATGATGGAAGATCGTATCGGTATGTCGCTCAACGACTTAAAGCATTGGTTGGAAGGTATGTCGCTCAGAGCTGTAAAACGATATAGAGAAACAAACTCTAATGCCAGGAGACCGGGATCTGGTCGAATTAGAGCTTCAAATGAGAGAGATGACCGATTCATACTATTGGAGGTATTGAGGGATCGGCATTGTACAGCAGCTCAAATTCAACAGCGCCTTCTACAAACTCGACAAGTCAACCTAAGTGTTTGGACTATTAGAAGACGTCTCCGGGAATTAGGGTTGATGTCAAGGAGACCAGCGACCAGGCCCTTTTGATACCCTATCACCGAATCTATCTAAGTGTTCCACTTTTTTTGCACCACTGTGTATTTTGAATGGATTCTAAGCAGAGTAATCAGAATTATTTAAGTTTTTTTCTCTATGCCAAATCTCAGATTTCGACATTTATTTTATTCCAGTAAAGTTCGAACTAGAAAGCTGAAATATTTTTTGTGCTTCTTCGAGATGATTAAAAACAAAATGAAATTTTTTGAAATGTCCCTTATTTTCTACTTCATAGTGTCCAAGAAAGAGATTTCAAGATACTCACAAAACTTCATAAGAAAAAAATAAAGCGACCAATTGCGAGCGGAATCGCATACAGACAGACCCATACTTAATATTTTTCATAATATTTGAGAAATCAAATTCGTTCACTCAGTCACTATCATCTAAAAATCTTAATTTCAATTTAATTAATTAAAAAAATTAAGTAATTTTTTTATAAAAAATCACAAGAGTTGGTATCTATTAGATCCAAAATGGAATAGATTATTTTTAAATATATGTATGAAGGGTTGTTTTTACTCTCTAGGAATTGAACACAAGCAAAGGAGTTCACCTCACAGCGTAGCCAATTGAAACGGATTGCTAATTTTGGCACTCGGGTTCGATTCCCGAGGTGGCAAAGACAACCTTTCTGAGATATAATTAAAAATAATCCATTCCATTTCGGGTCTAATAGATGCCAACCTCCTGTGATTTTCTTATAAATTTCAAACTATTTCTATTTGTAACTCTTATATTTAATTTTTAATAGCCGGGTTAAATATTTAATAAATCTACATATGACTATCGAGACCTTACTCAGGGCCGAGGGTTGAATCTAATTACGACCCCTCTCTTTTATTGAATATCTATCTATCTATCTATCTATATAAAATTAAGGTTTTGTCTGTACATTGGTCCAAATTTTGGTTGCACACGTTTCAAGCAAAATTATGCACGAAAACACCTTCAAAAAAATTCGTCTATCTGTGGATTCCGAGAAAAGTTGCTCACGATTCATGTAAAAACGGCTGAAGGGATTATTATGAAATTTCATATTTGGATCAAATATTTTCTAACTTACGCTTATTTCTATATAACATTTTGATATTTTGACCCCAAAAGGGGGGGGGGGCACACACAAATGGAAATTATCAAATAACTCCTAAACTATTAACTCTACGCAAATTTTGTTATGTCAAAAGTTGTAGGGGATGTCATTTCTGACAACTTTTGTTTAAAAAAATTCCCCAAAAAATCACCCAGGGGGGGGGGGGGGTAAAAATGTAAATTCTTGCTCTTGGACCAAACTAAACCAAATTTTGTACACATAATATGTGGGCCACTAGAAGGCTAGAAATGCAAAAACTGGATGCGGGGACAGGGTGCGGGGGTGGATGTGAGGGGTGCAGGGATGGAATGGTGGAGGGTGCGATGTGCGGTGCATTCTGAACTTCTGAAATTCTACCTTAATAATATAATAGTTAAAAAATAAATTTTATATTATATATTTTTTACTTTATTTCAAGTTACATTTATTTAATTTATTTTTTAAATAATTGCACAGGTGATTTTTTTGATGGAGAGAATTTTTTCATTATTATTACTAAGACGGGTTTAACTCTGGAGAGCGTACCGAGTCTTAAAAAAAGTTTCGTTTTTTTACTCTAATTTCACAATAAATCACTAAAACATCTTCCTATTAATTTATTTCAAATAATATATTTCAAATACAAATTTAATTTTAAAATTTATTTATTATTATTTTTTAAAAATTCCACTAGTAATTGTTGTTTAGTGGAATATTAGTCACGTGATATCCCTAGCATTCCCTCCTGCCCTTCACACATACCCAGCTGACAACTCTCTCGTGTTAATGGAATTCGAATCGGGACATTTGCTTTATTTCGTGATATTTAATTAGTTCAAGTGTTTTAAAGTGCATCTTTACTTTTAAATATTCAACTAAGATGCTGTCTAAATGGTCAGATGTCATCGAGAATAAAGTGAAGAAAAATGAGCTTAAGGTTAGCAAATTTTTATTTTGTAAAATAATCATACATAACATCATAACTGGTAGAATTGTAAAAAAAATTGCCAAATATAACTTATTTAGTATTCATTCGTAATATAAATAGATATATTTCTCATGTTAAAAGAGTTGTTTTAAATAAATATGGAAAATGAATATCGAAACTTGAACTTAATATTTAAGTTGATTATTATTATATATAATACAGAAAATTTGGAATTCTTAAAAGTTTAGAATTTAAAGTAATGGATGGAGTTTTTAATTTGCGGTGTTTCGGAAAAGATTGCTACTTGGTGTCCACTAATAAGATGTAGTTTGATGAGTGGAAAAACCAAACTTTAATGTGTGTATGAGATGGTGTACAATTACAATGTATTTGTTTCTGGCTTAATAGCCTTTCATCGGCACCTAGAGTGTACAATATTGTGCTGTCAATATACAGTTGTTCAAAAAATGTGTTTAGAATTGTTATAAATAATTAATTAAGAGTTTATACAGAATTATTATATTATATTTAGAATTTAAGTTAATGAGTTTGATTTTTACTTTCTATTCACAAGATCTATCTTCTAAACAGCGGTTCTCAAACCTTTTCTTCCAATTAACATCTTTTACACTTTTATAAGAATGCATTTCCTCCCTTTTTAGGATTTTCTAACTCAAAAAGTTTATTTCAAATAATATGCTTTTAATATTCAAAATACAAGGTATCATATTTTAATTTAGAGATAAAGATAAGTAATATTTATCTAATGAGAAAGGTGAAATTGTTTTTTTGCCAGTTCTTTAATACCTTCTATATAAAGCTTTTGAAATTTGAATGCAGATTATTTCCTCCCGTTGAAATACTTGAAGGGGAATTCCATCCCAGTTGAGAACCGATGTCCAAACTCATATGTTATGATATTTTTATTTTTCAGTTTTAAAATATGTTTTATTTATAAAACAATCTAACACGGCCCCCTGGGCATCTTGACTAATATCATTCATTCTCTAAATTATTTAGTGAATTTGCATGTGTTTATATATCATTGGCGCTAAGATTATAACTTTATGTTAAGATGTTCGTTGCATCATAAATGATGCTGTGATGGATGAGGATTATTCTTGAAGGACCTAGGGAATCAAGGGGTGACTTTGCACCCCTCTCATCCTTTGCCAGGGCTGAAGAGGGGAAATGCTGCGGAGAGGGCAACTTCTTTGATTTCTTTTTATAAAAGTTTTTCTTCGGAGACGGGCTGCCTTATAACTGAGGATTTAATGGATCATTTGTAACATTATCTTTATTTTACTTTATATTCTACATATTTTGCTATGCAGCTTATTTGACCAGGACATAATAATTTTGTTAGTCAATTAATTGAGAAATCATTTTATTTATTTTATTTTTACCATATTTAATGATGAAGTCTTTATTTTTTTTAATACTTTTTTTTTTTTTAAATGTGATATTTTTATGAAAAAATTGAAAGACAGTGTGTGTTTTTGGTTATAAGAAATTGCCTAATATTTTTTACTTAAATCTTCACCATATATGAATGAGTGTTCATGTATTGGGGTGTTTAATGTACATCAATATCTGAAATTTTATATTGTATTCGGTTATTTTTCAAGGATTTTTTTTTTTTATTTTCTATTCACAAGATGAAAGGATTATCTTCTAAACTCTTATGCTTTAATATTTTTCAGTAAAAAAAATCTAACACTCGGCTGCCAGACAGACAAAGTCCCCCCAAAAATGTTGACTAATATCTTCTATTTACTATATATGAGTATATGGAGAATTGTTTACCAATTACTATCTCATGACATTTAATTTCGATTGAACTTCTGTAATTGAAATTATTTACTCTTTCCTGAAATTGTTTCATTTAATATTTGATTCCATAATAGGACATCCATAATACACAAAATAATAATATTGTTTTATAAGTCTTATATTAAATGATTATTTATAATTCACAAAATGGTTAATGAAAGTCATGATGGTGCATACCAAGTTTTTTTTATTAGCCAATTCGTTTATTAAATTCACTCTTGTTTATTTATTTATTTATTTTTTATATTCTTTATTTCTTTATACTTAAAAATGCCTGGATCACGGAGAAAACTTATTTAAAAAATATCTTTCTAATATTTTATAATTTTTCCCATATTCGTTCATTATTCATTTATTCATTTTAACATGAATTTGCATATTTATTATTGAATTCCAATTTTTATTTTTTTTTCCACCAATTTATTTTTAAGGATTCTCCACTACAGCTGGAGAATCTAGGTCACCGATTTGTAAGTGCTTCTTCGCTGTTTCCTTTTCTCACTAAGCGTTAATTCTATGAAAAGTCTTTCCTCTATATCTCTATTGAGATTTTATGTGTTGAATCTTTTTTCTCTTGTCGGATATGAAAATCCAATAAAAGCTGCTTTCTTTCCTTCAAATGAAAATCATTTTTTTGTTAAAATTAGTTTTTTTCTCATCATTTTATTCATTTTGTATTGCAAGCTCTAAGAAGTACCAACACATATAGGTAAGCCAGGATTCCAAGGGTTGAATCAGTGTCAAAGGTACCTTTGGTGGTAATTCTTGAATGAGTGAACATAATACGACACAGAAAGGGAATAGTAGCGAGAAGTCATAGGGATAAACGAATTGACTGAAATGTTTGTTTAATCTTTATTTAATTGAATCTTCAAGGGTTTATTTAACATTTTCCTACACTGTTTAAGCTTCCATTCTGATGCATGGTATTTACCAGGGAGTGACTCTGTGGTACATTGAGTTTTTAGCCTGGCCCTTAGGCCTCCCCTTGCTAGTATACTCGGAATGCTCGGAGGGCGTCTGCAGTGTTATATTCACTCAAAAAAAGTCTCTTATTTGAGTTTAATATATGAAGCGAAATCATTTTCTAGATGATTTATGTCTTTTTGTCTCTTGATTTCTGATAACTCAAGTGCACAAGGCCCAGAAAGTTCCTTCTAGCACCAATTAAATTCACAAACTCAATAACTGATTATATTTAGAAATTTCCAGCTTTAGAATCTCTGGATGTAAAATGCAGAAAATCACAAAAATAAGCAACTCTTAAATTTGAATCAATAAACTACATATTTGTGCTAACTTTCACTTTTTTTTAGCAAAAACCTTCTCTTATGCCAAACCCCCGAAATTTTCAAGGAGCGACAGTTTTAAAAACTTTTTCCTATTATTTTAAAATTTAAAATTTTCAAAAAACTATTTTGAAAATTAACTTAATGATAAGATGATAACACTATTTATAAAGAGAAATATAGATTTTTATAATAAGGATGTAGGAAGATTGAAAATATTTTGTTTTGCCGAGAGTAGGGGAGTTGTTGAATCATAGAGAGAAATAAAGAGGTTGTCCTCTGCTTGATGCAAATAAACACACACATAATTATAAATATCAAATATAAATATGTACAGTGAAACCCCTCAAATCCGAACTAATTGGGGCTGTAGCCTGTTTGGATTTCAATTTGTTCTGATTAGCCGAAAGCAGCTTCGACAATTGAAGATAACTAATATCAAGGGAAAGATTAAGAGATATTTTGTGTGTTTCTCTTATTATTTCATTGTATTTGCAAAGTGATTAACCTAAAGAATTTCAATAACCAACTTTTACCGTTTTTCAATTCTGGATTACATAAGTATGTAGACACATTTATTTACACTTTGTTTGGTATGCTAACTGTACTTCTTTGTTAATTTTTCAACTAATTAAGTAAAATAAGGTTATAATGTAGAATATATACATAATTGATACAATTTGATGGCTGTATATGTATATAATTAAGTAATGGAGAGGGATTCAGCCAAATTGTATCAACTTTATAACCATTGAGGAATATCATCATGCTCGGACACCTTATACACAAATATGGGGCTCGTCTTCAAGGACTCATCAACTCTTAGGAACTGATGATGGCATTATTTAATTAAAGCCGAAACGTTTTCTATAATTGGGAGTTTTTTATTCAGCAGAGGCTACCCATTGGCTGAATCCCTCTCCATTACTTAATTATATGTACATAATTGTTTTATGACTAAATAAATAAGTTTCTCTTTTTGCGTTCGGATTTGAGGGGTCTCATTGTATATATATAATTTATTTGTTTGAGACAATAGTTTCGAAGGCTTGGCCTTCATAATCAGTCTATAAAGACTTTAATTAGAAATATTTTAATATTATTTCTCATGGGTCAATCACCAATTAGATATTGAAAATTTGTTTCGTAGCAAGCTAGCCACTCAATCGCGTGTTTTTGTGGGAATATTATTGACTCTGATTTCACCATGCTTGTAATATACTAGACTTGTATGAAACACTCGGCGTATGAGTTTCAACTCGCACTTGACCCGTTTTTTTTATCAGCTATACATTTTCATCCGGAAGTAGATTAATTGATTCCCAGGTCAAGTTCAGAAATGGAATTGAGCAACATAAAATCCCATTTGGATTGAATGCAATTCTAAAAGGAAATAGAGAGAGAATTGATTCCACTCCTCCGGCTTGTGCTTCTCATTTCATGAACAATCAATAAATCTCTGTTCTCTCCCTTGCTCTCTCTCAGTTGAGATATGCATCTTTAAATGCAGCCATAAATCAACATTGTCTTTAATTGAAATGAGCTTCTGCTGCTGGTTACTGGCTCTCCCTACCTGACTGTCGTTTCTCTTCATTCATTCAGTGATGCCTTCATTCATTCTAAAAATTTTCTCTGCCCACATAACATCCGCGACCTTCCTTCCGCTTCTGACAGTCTCGGAATGGCGTCGATGACGGATAACCTATCTCGAAATATGAATCGATTCACTCCCAAATAACCAATTGATTCACTTTCTATTTTAGAAGTGGGACTATCAACAACATCTTTTTTTTTCTTTTAGTGAAGCTTTATGAAATAAACTATCGTTTTCGGTCAGTCGCCAAATGGTCATAAAGTAAAAAGTATTGACCCTATGGTCTCAAACAATATAAAACGAATCTTAGTAAATTATAATTTTGCCACATATAACTTGGGGTCTTATCCAGAAAATGAGCGATTTTTTCATTTAGTCTGGATGTATGGATCTAGTTTTTTCGTTAGCCGGATACTGACTGAGGATTTGCCTCGCGAGGCCAGCCCCTTGAGGCAAATGCCTGGTCGGTCAGTACGTGCCTCGCCCAAGGCAAAAGTGCCCATTGCCTCGTCTGAGGCTGCCTCGGCCCGATCCATAGGTTGTCAGTTTTTGTGAATGCTCAAAGGCGCCTCGGGTCATTTCCTGCCTTCACTCAGAACGGATCGGCAAACGATCGAGGCAGCCTCGCGAGGCTGCTCGCTCAGTCAGTATCAGGCTGGTGACGAATTTTTCCGCCTATTAAAATGAAGATCAACGCATTCCCTAACTAGAGACTGGAACTTTCTTCCCGCATTCATCTTTCCAACTACATATGAACCGTTTATTTTGAAAGTGGTGTAAGTCCATTGTTTGTTATTTCGACATATTTGTATTTATATTTTTATAAATACATATATTTATATTTTTATTTTGTCGAATTCAATACTACATTGACTGGAATATTATAATTATGAAAAGAAGATATTTATGTCTAACTTTAACTCATTTTTTTGAAGTGAAACTTTTTTAGCGACGTATTTGTTACAACAAAGGGGAAATGACTCAATAGAGGGGACATTTTTTTAAACCCACTTATAGTTCATGACAAATAAAATTGATTAAAATTAGAGAATTTAAAATATTTACACGTAGATGTTATTTGTATATAAGGCCAAAAAGTTTTTCCTCTTAATAGATATCTTTGGAGCGTGATTTTTTTTGCCTTTATATAGGTACAAATCATATCTATGGGTAAATAAGTTTCACTTCCCCTGTGAGCTTAAGTGGATAAGACTCACATATATTTTTTTAAAATTGGACGTACACCACTTTCAAAATAAACGGTCCTATTATAACTTTCAGTCTTTCAAGACCCACACACCGATGACTTAAAATCTCTGAAATTTCTTCATCTTCTCCTTATGGCGATGCTAGGGTCACTCCGGACAACAGAAATTGCACCTTTTTGCTTTAGAATAGACACTTATTTTCCTTAAATATTTCCATTCTTTCTCTCATTCTCGATTCATCATCATCATTGAGTATACAGTCCTAAGACTGGTTTGATGCAACAATCCGTCTCCACTCGACTCTGTCCCCCGCCAGCTGTTTGACCTCTCTAAATGTCTGGCATCCCATATCCCCAATTATTTGGTTGAAATATTCTAATCTGGGTCTTCCCTTTCCCCTTTTCTTTCTCACCTCCCCCTCCAAGATGTCCCTAAGCAGTCCCCCATTCTCGATTCATCGTTCTAATTTTGTTTGAAATGAGTCTTTTTAAATGGCATCCGATTATTATTTGCTACTGTATATCGAATATACATAGAAAGCACTTTATCCATTCGACTGGATCAATGCCGAGTCCATTGCTCCAACAACCAGAGAAAATAAAAACCCTGTTTTTCTTTTCTTTTACAATTCAATTAAATAAAATAATGAATCTGTTCTTCCTGGTTGATTGCTTTCTCTGTATTGTCCTCGGAAATTTTCCCTCAATAAAATAAATATTCATTAATCAATGGAAGTAATTCCCCTCACTCCCCTTCGACCGTGGGATTAATTAATCCATTCATCTGTCTCGTTACCCTTGGACTGGGTGTAGTCCCCTTTTTTAGTTTTTCCCTCTAAAATCATGAATATTTAAAGAAAATCATTTACACTCTAATAATAATAATTAACTGGGAAGAAATTTTTTTATTACTTAATAAAAATTTCCGACTATGAATATCTCATTCTTTTTAAGCTTTGCATTGTTTCCTACCAACCATACAATACCATGATTAATATAACTATCTATTTTATTCAAATTTCACACGCTGGAAAACAAAATTAATATAAACATCAATAATTTATCAAAAGTCTCTACATTAATATATATATATATTTACCTATTTTATTATTATTTTGCTTTTTTTTTTTTTTGAAAATTCAAATTCTTAAAAAACCTATTTAAAAATTTAGTAATTTTTATATATTTATTTTAATGATATTGATGTGAGAAGGAGATCACCAGAAGGTGCATCCCCTAAAGGCCTGTATGGGATGGCCCCTCCATCGTGAAAATAACAGAGTAGAAGGAAAGAAGCCGGGATCACGAGCCAAATCTCAGAAAGTTAGTGGTAAATTCTCCGTTCGATAAATTAGGTTTAAATTTATCTTCCACTTTAAATTTATCTCCCACAATATATATAAGGCATATATTTTATTCTTTAGCTAAAAATAATTGTTATTTATCACTTCATCCCTCTCTTGGCATTGTTATCTAGATCTAAAGGCTACTTTTGTTGAAGGTTTGGTGGAATATAAGTGCACGTCTTCTTGTATTTTCTTTTATTTTGAAACTTTATAAAATCTCATATTTATTTGTTTCTATCATGTTTTAGATCAGTGGTTCCAAACCTTTTGTTTCCCATCTCCCTTTTCTGGAGGTTGACTAACACCTATCGCCCCCTTTTCATTTTCATTGTATGCCTAATTTTAATTTGAAGTAAACTGTAAATAATAAAGCAGTTTTATTATTTTAAACAATTTTATTACCGTATATAAAAACAACCAAAGCAGTTTTATCCGGTCACTCTTAAATAAAATAGAAAAAAAATTAAAATGTACATTTTCACCCAGGCTAACTCGTGACCGCTCTGCTTGAAAACGATTTTCGCCTCCTAGTCATACTTCAGATTTAGAAACTCCGTCTGCAAAGAGTTATCAAGCTTATCCACGGCTTCAAACGAGAATGAATCTAGAATCCAATCCTGAATTTCTTCAAATCTTGATTCCTTGTCAGTTTTTAACTGGTCAAGGTGATTAGTTAAAATTAGGATTTTGTCTTCTGGGTGTTCAAGAGTCTCGTTATCTGACACTGAACACATTTTAAGGGTCGAAAACTGAATCAGTTCTTTACGGCCAATATATACCTTGTGAATATCAAACTTGGGGATGAATGGTGAAATAATTCCTTTGGCCTTGATAAGGTTCATCTTGTTTCCTTGAAGCTTTATATTGACAACTTCTACTGTACAGTACTATTTTAATTTTTCACCCTTTGAATACTCATCGCCCCCACTTATTTATTGCCCCCTGATTTTTTTTTTTTAATGCAATCGAATGCAAGAAGGGGTGCACCAGTAAAGATGCAGCTCCTATGGATCTCGAAAGACCCTTGCATTACCGAAGAGAAGGGAAAGTTGATTAAGTGGGAGGGTGTAGACGTAGGTATCTATGCACTCCGGTTTTGAAGGTTTGAAGATTATAGGTGGTGGGAAAGATGAAGGCTGGGAGAGAGTTCCAGTTCCTTGAAGTCATGGGGATATATGTATTCGCGAATGAAGTGGTCCGGCACTTTTCAAATTTGACCGCGAGAGAGTGATGGGAGTCGGCAAAACGCTTGCTACGTGCAAAGCATGCTTTGGGGGGAATTATTGATTTTATCTCATCAGAGCACCTGTCGTGATAGTATCTATAGAAAAGGGAAAGGGCAGAGACATTTCTTCGATGAGCCAGCGAGTCGAGGGAGTCGGTGAGGGTAGAATCGTCAATTAGCCTGACGGCTCGTTTCTGAATTGCATCCTTGCTGCAGATTTCCCCACAGCGGAGATGTGTTCATTCCAAGACAGGTCAGATGCGACAGAGACGCCCAACATGGATAGGCTGTAGGTTGATAATCCAAATCGCCCACTTGGGGGCGATCGCCCCCAGGTTAGGAACCACTGTTTTAGATAAACAAACCTTCATCTGAAATATTTTTCTTTTTGGAACACGAGGACAATTTTAAAGCTCCTCCAAGACCTGAGCATTAAAATCTGACTAGGTTAACTTAATTAAGAGATATTGAGATATTTAATTTTTTTATACAAATTCTTCTTTTCGTATCGAGCGTTGCAATTACTCTGGAAAGTATTCTTTCTATTCCCAATTATTTTTATAAAAAAATTTTCCCTTTGCTCTTCTTAATTATAATTATCGAAAATTCTAGATAGATAAATCCATGCCTTTGCAAGAAAGAATAAATAGCGATTATAACATTTTACAAAATTATATTTTGCTGAGTGTAGTAGAATTATAATTTCTTTGGAAAATCACGAAGGGTGAACCGCGATTGGAATTAGATGTACATCGTCTTTGGAATTCTTTGGAATTACTTTAGAATTCATTAGATAATGCCCCTTCATCTATTGTCTTCTACTTGGAAACGAAAGTGGAAGTAGGTGTACACAATTTTAGGTCGCTGTTCACCCCTCGGAAAATCACTAGTGTCTTCCCAAGGGGCTGAATTCAATCCTTCCGACATGTATTACACATTATCCATTACAACTCGAATTTGCTAGAAGACACCCTTCTGATTTTCCAAAGAAATTATAACATTTATAATACATTCTCCTCATGATGATAGAAGCAAATTATCCAAACTTTGATGGATAAATCCAAATTCATCGTACTTGGCCGTCTTTTATTTATGAAATGTAACTTCATTTTTCATTTCTGGGCAGCTATGTAAATAAAATAAATAAATTAAAAATAAAATAATTACAAATTTAGTACATTTTATATAATTAACTTATCTATTAATTTATTTGATAGAGTTTTTCTTTAGGAGACGGACTGGTATAAATATACAATTGGATGTTGATGAAGGCAGTCCAAGGTGGTTGTAAAAAAATAAAACTATCGGTTTTATTTTACATTTATTCGATAACCGACGTTTCGGAGATTTACTCTCTCCTTCTTCAGGGTAACGAAAAGTCAATGAAAGTATATCAACTCATAATTACTTCCTGTCTCCTTTGACAATGCCAAGAAAACATTATAAAATTTCATCTCGATAGACAAAGCAATTGATCAATTCTATCGAGATGAAATTTTATAATGTTTTCTTGGCATTGTCAAAGGAGACAGGAAGTAATTATGAGTTGATATACTTTCATTGACTTTTCGTTACCCTGAAGAAGGAGAGAGTAAATCTCCGAAACGTCGGTTATCGAATAAATGTAAAATAAAACCGATATAGTCTTATTTTTTTACAACCACCTTGGACTGCCTTCATCAACATCCAATTGTATATTAATTTATATTTAATCAATTTATTTATTGTCATTTCATTGAGTACTACTTATGACTGGTTTGACGCAAACATCTCCCTCCACTCAACTATATCACTTCTCTAATTTATTATAATTGAAATTTTTCTCACTATTCAATATGTGACACAGAATGAACTATTCTGCATAATGAGATAAGAGGGGGTTGTCAATCAAATGGAGTAGAATCGTGCTGTGCGGGTGAAATTTGCTATATTTTTTACTTAATTATATCGTATTATTTTTGAATTTCTTTATTCCAAGGAGCTAATTGGCCTTAGAACATTTGTATGCCATAAATATAAAAACAGCTTTGCGAAAACACTTGGCACCACAAATAGACAGCTGTAATTACTCTCCTTAAGTTAAACAAATTATAGTAGTTTGTTTTCATTAGAATAGTTTGTCATATTAAAATATCATTTTTATATTTGATGATCCTAAGAGTACCGGTATTTATAAATCTCACAAACGCTTTTCTTTAATTCTAATTGGAAACCTGTTTCTAATGTTATTTTCCCTTTCAATGACGCTTTATTTTTTTTTTTTTTTACTTTCCAAATGCGAGTTTTATCCCCGTCATTACACTTTAATTGCTTCCATATACTACATATATAAATATACCTTTAAATTTCATTCACTTGCTAGAATTCCATTTGGACTCTTAAAAAATTCCCAGTCTCATTTTCTCTTTCAATTCACACCTAAAATACATTTTATTATAATTTCTTTTTTTTCTCAACTGCCTCTTTTTCTCTAATTAAAATTTAACACCTTAACATAAAAGTCGTTATTTTTATTAATCGGACTGAAATTAAGTTCAAAAGAATTTGGTGAGATTTCTAATGAATAGTCTATTATAAAAAGAATCACAATGTGATATAATTCAGGCACACCAGTTATCCTTCTATTTCAAATACGAAGAGACAAATTTCTTCAGATGATCGATGACTGGCCCCATCAAGATTAAAAAAAGAAAAGAAAAGATGAATTCATTAAACCTCCCATATACTTGTAAATAATCTCAGGTTTCATTTCATACTTTTAGTCTTTGTTTTTTTTCTTCGGCTTGTGATTGATCTCTACCATGAAGAGATTGAGGTCATGAACCTGACAGAAATTCTCCTAGACTAACATCCTCAGCATTTAGAACTTCTACACTCATTTATTTAAAAAGCAGATGATTTCAATTTCTATTTCTTTCGACTTTTAAAACTCTCGGAAATTTTAATAAACATTTAATTAATTACAAAGTGTTTCTTTTCTTCAGATGATCTTGTTAGTGATAGCATTAAAATGTATTTATTTAAAGCTGTCCTAATTCCAGTCCTGTTGCATAAAACTTATTCATATATTATACTCTTCTCTATCCCTGGAAAATATTATAATATCAACTTTCTTCTTCACATTCTTATTGCTACTTTATTTACCCTCCAAAATATCCTTCAGCAGATCCTAGTATCTATGATAGTATCAGATGAAGGCTAAAAGTTTCGCCAAACCAATCTTTTAACTTGAAGATAATTACTATATTATAGGCTGTTTTACAAATTTGCTGGATTTTATTTTACCAGAATCAAGTTTTTTAAATTAAAGCCTAAAAATACACGGCGCTGCAGATTTAAATTTTCCAACGGTTTGCTCATACCTTCGAAGTATATTATTATTATTTAAGTTGTGACACTTAGGGCCAGTTGCATGTCGGTTTGTAAAGTCTTTGTTAAGTTGACAAACGGTTATTTGTCAACTTAACAAAGAGTTTACAAACCGACATACAACTGGCCCTTACTCAGCACAAGTGCTGGTAAACTTTAACCTACCCCTGTTGTTGATGACTCATGTAGTTTATTGCACTGTATTTTATTTATAATGCTATTAAATTTAAGCTTAACAAATTCTTAATTATTCAGAATTAGATTCTCTAATGACCTGGGCAATATAATAAAACCCCAAAAATTTTACAATAAAATTCAACAACACTTCAGCAAATAACAAGGATAGGATTATGTTTTGTATTATGTTTTAGAAAGAACAAGAGAATCAGTCTCAACTAAAATGTTCGCATCGAACTCTCTCTGAGCTAGACTATACATAAATATATTTTAATTGAAACAAGAATAATATATTTCAGATCCCTTTAGGCCCGAAACTAAAATATTTTAATGTTTTCTATGTCGAATTTATGAAAATGGATCTGAATTATGATGAATGTGTTCTTCGGTCATAATGCCCCCCTCAGGGGTCTTTCAGGTGATTTAAACCTAACGACCCTTGGGCTCAGTTTGTTTACAGCCTCCCCTTTCATTTCAGCTCAAATTGAATTCCTCTAAATTAAATTTAGAGCATATTTTGTGTTGCTTCACTTGTGACGTGCACACTCCAACCGGAAATGAACTTTCGCTTATTTGTCGTCTCCCTTATAGATCATTAAGATTGCAATTCATTTTGTTGATAAATGATCCTTTAAGGGTTGAAACAATAATAAGTGGAAAATTTGTATCTTGGAACCGATTAGCGCGGAAGATCCATTTTCTGTTTTTCTTGTCAGTTTTCTGAAGGGAACCGCTCACGTCCTTCCTTTCCTCCCTTCTTTTGCCTGGGGGGTGTGGAGGAGGGAAGTTGCTAATTGATTCAAACCAACTTGGGATAAATACACAAAGCTAATATTTTCCCAGCTTGAACTTCCCACGAGTAAATATCGTCTTTTTACTTGGTTGTTTTTCTTCTTTTCAAACTTTCTCTGTGCTAAATGGTTTTTTATTACTTTGCTACGCTCTTCGCGCACTTGATTTTTCTGTCTGGATTTCGATACCCACGATAATTCAGGAACAGAAGGTCGTATAAAATTCGTTCTGGTGCCTAAATCTTTCTATTTTCGAAACGAGAAAATGATTCCACTATGGAATTTTTAATTTTCAGTTGAAATATGAAAAAAATGGAATTTTTATAAGGGGTCTCTCGAAATGCTTAAGCCCCAATTAGCTAAAATCCGGCTCACGGCATACAAGTTTATATTTTTAACCGACTTCAAAAAAAGGAGGAGGTTCTCTATTCGACTGATTTTTTTTTTTGTGCCTATGTTACCTCATATCTCCGCCAATTGTGAACCGATTTTGAAAATTTTTTTTGCATTGGGTTCTACCTTCCGATTGGTCTCATTTTTTTCATAGGTATTAGACCTTTTTTGTTAGGTTTGCTCATGCCTAACTTCTTTGTTTATGAACCGATTTCGATGATTCTTTTTTTATTGGAAAGGGGGTATCTTAGGGATGGTGTCATATTAATTTGGTCAAGTTCTGATGATATGATCACTATTAATAACATCACTAAAAAGAGAAAAATAAAAATAATTTTTAAGAAAAAAATAAAACCGACTTCAAAAAAATTAAATGCAACAAATAAAATACACTAAAGGGTATAAAATAATTATTAACTTATTTAGTTACAACTAAACTACGAAATATTAACATGAAATTACTTTTTTAAGTCGGTGCCAAACATATACCTTTTATGAATCGCATTGGCACCGAGTACAAAAAGTAATTTCATGTTAATATTTCGTAGTTTAGTTGTATCTAAATAAGTTAATAATTATTTTATACCTTTTAGTGTATTTTATTTGTTGCATTTAATTTTTTGGAAGTCGGTTTTATTTTTTTCTTAAAAATTATTTTTTAAATAAACTCTTGAGATTGTTTTATTGTATAGATAAATGGGTACACTTTAAAAGTCAGAAGAAACGATTACTAATGTTTATGGACTGTTTTTTAAGATTCATCATGAATTTTTTCTTTGAAAAAGGAAGAAAAATTCGAATTCTTAAAAATGAAGCTCTGAACGATTGTAGCTAATGGGCTAAAATTTGGCACACAAGTTTGTATTTATAAACACACCTCTGATTTGTCTCGTCTTTATAGATCCTAATACTTATGATAACTCAACTAAAGAAAGAGAACTCATAGAAAGTTCGTTATCCAATCAAAATGTTTGTTGAAAGTTTCTTTTTGCCTAGAGTAGCAGAATTTTTATAAATTGAAGGAGACAATAAAAGAGTGTGTCTTCTGCTGAAATTATAAATGTTTAATTTATTTATAACAAGATTATAGTTTGCCCTCTTCATCAGTCTATTACAATTGATCCACAGGAATTAATGCATGTAAGTTCAGTTATAAATAAATAAACATTTAAAATTCCAGCAGAAGACACACTCTTTTATTGTCTCCTTCAAAATGTTTGTATTTCCAAAACGAAACATGATAAGGATTTGGCTTTTCCAGATTCAGAACTTCCGGTTGAAAAATTAATAAAATTTGAATTGTAAAATGAGAGCTTTGAAGTGAGCTGAAATTTGGCACACAAGTTTATATTATTAAACTGCACCTTTGGGCCTTAGTTTAAATCTCTCTGGGATCGAATAAAGAATTTATTTATTTTATTTTATTTATTTAGATAATTTTACGGACTAGTAGTCCACTTACAAAAATGTCAAATACGTGTATAATGAGTGTTATGTCAAGAAAAATAAAAAATGAAAATTTTTTTTTACAAAGAATTACAAAATAAAACATCAAAATCATATATAAACAATGCATTAAAAAATACAATAATCTATACTCGAACAATAAATATAATTAACAATAAAAGAACAATCACATGAAAATCATACAGAAAACAATAATGAAAGAAAAGCAAAAGATAAAAGAGAAACATACATAAATAGGTACATAATTCAGTATTACAATGTTTACGGAGCTAGTGGGGATGTTCACATAAATTCATTCAAAACAAAAACAAAATCTCGCAAAATTAAGTAAAGACAAAATTCAACAAAGATATGCCATTCAATAGTTTAATAATAATAAACCAAAATAAAGAAATGCAAATCACTCCCATCAGACTGTCATAAATTTTCGGAAAAAATGATCTTTGATTTTATTTTTAGAGGTGTTAAATATGTCTATTTCCCTATTGCTATTACCTGTTTCCAAGATGCGATTTGTGCACGAGTACTTAAGATATGAGAATCTCTGACAAGGAGTAAAAAACAGCAGTAGATTTCGTGTCCTGTGAATACCGACATTGAAAGTTACCAGCTCTAGAAGTTGAGAACTATTTATTTTGCCACTGATGAAATCATGAAGAAGGAGGAAATCAGATTGCTCTCTTCTTAAGTTAAGAGGCAAAAAATGCAAAGTGAGATATAGACGCTCATAAGACAAATCCATAGTTGGAACATGTAGTTTAAAGGCAACATATCTTAAGAATTTCCGTTCTACCCGCTCCAGTTTTTGGATATGAATCTTGCAATGCGGTGACCACACCGGACTTGCATACTCTAATCCACTTCTAACAATCGAACAATATAAATTTTTTAAAGTAAATATGTTAGAGAAATGCTTTGTATTGCGAATGACGAAGCCAAGGAGTTTCATAGCGTGATTAGATATTTTCGTGATATGATCAATAAAATTAAGCGAGCGATCAAATGTTACACCAAGATCTTTAAAAGTGGAGACGTCTTTTACTTCAGAACTATCACCATCAACATAAACATGCTTAATTTTTCTAGTACCTCTAAAGTAAGCATTTATTAAAGTTGACCTTTAGGCCAGAATCTTCATTAATGTTGTGATTTGCGATTAAGTTAGGTTACCTTCTAAGTGAAGTACCATTTATAAATTCCTACAGAAACAAATATTGATTAATGAAATAAAAATTTATAAATGGAATTAATTGCTTCCAATCTGTGATCCTCCCTAGGAAATTTTCTACAGGTTCGCCCATGCCTACAAACCCTTTCAGAAAATCTCTTGATTGATTTTTTTCTTCTTTCACCTCCTATACTAGTCAAACTTTTCTATATTAACCTAATTTATACTTTGATTTATTATATGTTTATAATTTTAATGATTTCAGAAAATAATCTGTTGTTAGTTTTCTTAATTTAAAAAATTTAAAAACTATCATTACTTATTCAAAAATAATATTTGATACTCTATGCATTATTTATTGATGAAGACAAATATAATATATACAGTGATTTGAATATTTTAATAAAAACTATGAATAAAATTGATTTCAAGATTCTCATTAAGGTATATTGTGCTTTTAATGAGAGAAAAGACAAATTACGTCAAAAATAAATTGATTCGATGACACGTCTAGACCAGGTAATTGGTCCATTAGTATGGGTGGCCCATATTAGTTGGAATCCCACAAAGTCATTTCCCGGGTGACACTCCCCTTCGTATTTTGATAAATTTATCTGGACTAAATTTAAAACATTCAAGAGGTTCCTATCTATTTCAGGAAATATCTGTACTTGAAAGTCTAGATATTTTTTTTTATTTTCCGACCGGAAGAAATCATCCAAGTGGATCTGAATAGATTATTTCAAAAAAATATTCTGGCTTTACTTATGCATGATGCCACGTGAATTTTACTCTCCACCCTATAAGGAAAAATTTGATTAGGAGAATTATTAAAATTGAATAAAGTAATGTAGGGGGCGGGGGGGTTTCACCCCCTACGATTTATCCTCGGACAAGCCTCCACTTGTAGAAGGCTGGGTTTCACCCTCTTCGCTCATAGGGGTGAAATTAAACAATAACACACATTCACTTCTTTATATATATTTATTTACAAAAAGGGGTTATATACAGATTCGTGTCTAGGGGTCGTCGTTTAAAACATCGTAATACACCTCGTTAATCAATACATCGTATCCTCTTAACTATCGCTCGTCTTCAACTTCAAACTATAAAACTAAACATATCGACAAACTTCACTTAACTTATATCTAAATCAAGGCGATATTAGGCGGGCTCTCATTGGCTCACAGAGCTCGAGCGTCTGTCTCTTTTCGTGTAAATATTTCGTGAACGTGTAACATCTGTCACTCTTGCTCCGGCATCTGAACAAAGAACCTCACTATGGGAAACCGCTCTCCCAGGCGACCCAGCGCCTGCAAAAGCCTTGGCACAGACATCAGCCTTGAAATGCTAGCAAGGCGGTCCTATTTTAAAGTAAGTGGATTTTTCATTATTTCATTGGCGAACACATATATATTGAGACATCATTCTTATTTTTAAAAAGCATTTTCATCAATTGTTCTTGTCAGAACTAAACTTATTATTTTAAAAAGCATTTTCATCAATAGTCTTTTTAAAGACTAACCCTGTTTCAATATACTGTATGTGTTTGCAACTTCTTTTAATTTTAACTTCCTACAGTAATAACAAAAAAAATTAATAAAAACAAAATATAATTATTCTAAGGCAGTGGTTCTCAACCTGGGGGCGATCTGGGTTATCAGGGTGGCGATGAGTATTCA
>JALMQS010000064.1:14401021-14415134 GCA_024734495.1 Forficula auricularia
AAATTAATATGACACCATCCCTAAGACACCCCCTTTCGGATAAAAAAAGAACCATCGAAATCGGTTCATAAACAAAGAGGTTAGGTCTAAACAAACCTAATAAAAAAGGTCTAATACCTATGAAAAAAAATCGAAAAAAAAATGGGACCAATCGGAAGCTAGACTGGACCCAATGCAAAAAAAATTTTCAAAATCGGTTGACAATTGGCGGAGATATGAGGTAACATAGGCACAAAAAAAAAAAAAAAAAAAAAAAAAAAAAAAAAAAAAAAAAAAAAAAATTCAATCGAATAGAGAACCTCCTCCTTTTTTGAAGTCGGTTAAAAACTATTATGAAAGATATTAATTTGCCGATGATAATAGATTCAAATTTACAAGAAATCATAAGTTGGTGTCATCTATTAAATTTGATGCCAGGTGGCCCGGATTGCTGTTACTGGCACTCGGGTTCGATTCCCGAGGGGGTGAAAAACAACCCCTCTGACATATAATTAAAAATATTCCATTCCATCGAATTTAATAGATGACACCAACTTATGATTTCTACCAAAACTATTATTATAATGCTGAGACTTGTTTGATTAGTGTGATTTTTTCTGTAAATAAACATAACAAAATAAATTCACGAAGTTTCGGCTTATAGAAATCATGAGTCGTTTTCAAATGATAAAACAAAGTCCTAATTGAGGTCTAAATTCATAAATCACTTGGCCTATTTTGTTACAAGGAAAAATGGCGGACAAACATTTAAGTCAACAAACGTCCCAGAGTTCTAATTCTGCCATTTTTAGTTTAATTTTTAATAATGTTGTATAAATTTGTGAAAATCAAACAATCATAATATAACATGCTGGGACTTGTTGGGTTATAGGTTTTTAGGTAAATAAACACAATCCAAAATAATTAATTAAATTGAAAGTTTCTTTTTGCCGATAGTAGCAGAATTTTTATAAATTGAAGGAGACAATAAAAGAGTGTGTCTTCTGCTGGAATTATAAATTTTTAATTTATTTATAACGAGACTATAGTTTCGAGAGCTTTACCCTCTTCATCAGTCTATTACAAATGATTCACAGGAATTACTGTATCTAAGTGAGGTAAGTTTAATTGTTTTATAATATTTATTTTATGAAAAATAGATGAAATTTTTCCAAAAATTTCAAAACATGTCACGAAAGCGTTCTATTGCCTCCTTTTTGAAATTTAAAAACTAAGAAAAAAGTGAAAGAAAGCCACATTAAATCTTGATGTTGGTAGATATCTATGTTTCTATTAAATCTATACTAAGATCTAAGATTTAAATTGGCCTTATTTCTTTTCAAAAATCACAAGTTTCGGCTTATTGATCATGAGTCGTTTTCAAATAATATAAGAGAGCAGTTAAACTTGACTACTGCTTAACATAACCTTTGATTCCAAATAGCTGTCAGATTGCTGCAATTTCACGTTAACTTTATATAGTTGCATATAATAGGACAGTACCTAAGCTGATTTAGCTGGCTGTCAAAGATATCTGGTTCTTTGACCGGATGTAGACAAACTGGTCTTTTTTCTTATCCTAGAATAAAAAATAAAGTTTATCATTTCAAAAATTGATTTTTTATGCCCCTAAATAAAGAAAGTCCCTCTCTTCTTTTATTGTAAGAGAACCTTCAACAATCGCAACAATAATAAATATCAATATGAATATATTTTCGAGTTCGGAAGGGATTTTCCTTCCCCCTTTGTCCTTGTTGAATGCACTGTCTTGATAGCAATGTCGGCGTCTCCTTTATGACCCTACCCCAGTGTGTTCCTTATCTCCATTTGGGAATTGAACCATCTCCATCCGGGCGTGGTGCCGTCTTTGGTATGCCTCGACTACGAGGAGTATCCAAGTATTATTGTAGGGAAATTTATTATTCATGAGGGCTGGCTGACAGGTGTGGGTGGCGGATCAGCACGGAGGACGATTTTGGCCACCCCTGGCGTTCCCGTAACTCACACACACTCACCAATTTGAAGGCAATTACTTTTTGGTCACGAAATGGTCCCTTCATCCATTCGAATCAGGTTTAATTAAAATTGACGGGGATTTCTAAATGAAGAACCAATCTCTCATCGAATGAGGATTTTTTGACCAATGTCTTTTCACGAATGAATATTCTATAAAATTTTATAACATTCTTCTTTTAATCATTTATGGCTTTACTTTGGGATCTTTTCGGACTCCCCAGAAAGCGAGACTTGTTTGACTAAATATAATCACCATGTTTGATTATATCAAAACAAGCAATCTCTCCATGGATATACATCCATTATTCCACACGATGACATTTTTCTTGTACTAAAACTAGAATAGCTTTCATTAGATCTGTGGACAGAAATTAATCTTCTATATAAATATCTTAGGTACATCCATATCCCCCCTGTCGTTATTTTGAAAAAATATAAAATTTATTTAAATCTTTTAAAATAATACTATAACTAGAATTATGATAAACTAAATTTTATATTAGATGAGATATTAAGAGGTGATTGAACTCAAGGTTACTCTATATGTCATTTATACCCCTTCCTGAAATTTTGTAAAATATAATGTAGGTATTTGATTTTGTTTTTAAATAATTCCTACTCTTTAACCAAGATAAACTAAAGATTAATTAAATAAATAACATATTTGCCGAAATTTTAAGGGGTATTTGAACTCCAGCCTAAAGCATTCGAATCTCCCCCCTCCCGAAATTAAATAAAAAAATATATATATAAAATTTTATTTTATTTATTTTTAATCTCTTATGATTCGCTAAAGTTTATTTACATAAATATTATATTTGCCGAAATTTCAAGGGCTGGTTAAACTTCACTGCTGTAGAGTACTTATAGTTTCCAAAGTCGTCCCCCGCAATTTTATAAATATAAAATTCACTTGATTTTTTTAAAATTATTTTTAATATTAGATATATATTTTTTATGGAGAATGGACTTGTAGAAATCGATGATGAATTGATAGAAAGGCAGCCCAATGATAATGAAAATAACTATTATTATTTTTAATGACTATCATTATTTAATTCTTAATCTATTATTAAGATTAACTTAAGAAATTTAGAAGGATTGAGCTCATGGCTTCAATTTTGAGAAGGGTTCTTTTTTAGACACCATCCCCTGGTTGAAAAGTCACCTCCCGCCACTGATGCATATGTTTATTTGCATCAAGCAGAGGACAACCTCCTTGTTTCTCTTTATGATTCAACAACTCTACTACTCTCGGAAAAACAAAATCTTTTCACTTAAAAGACTTGTTAATGCTATTTTTCTTCCTTGCCTTTTTTTCTTTTTAAATTTCACTTTATTTTGTTTTTATTAAATTCCTGGAAATGTTGATAAACAAACTCTCCCCTACCCCTCCCAAGGACGAAATTTGTAGGTCAGTTAGAATAATGAATGATTTATTGCTTTTTGTGTGGGTGTTTAAAAGGACAAAGGAATTTTTATTGCCTGCCATGAAAGGAAAAAAAACTATTAGATAAACACTATGCGAATAAATTAGTTCATTCATAAATGGCATGAATAAATAAAATGGCAGGTAGTATTTTAAAAATCCAAATAATTCGAAAAGTAATTGAGATATCGAATCGCGGCTTTCACTATTTTAATCTATATTCGATTCTTTGTTAATATTAAAAATTAAAAATTGAAAACTTTTTCCAAATTTTTCTTTACCCAAAGGTTTGAACTAGAAATTTGAAAATTGGCATAAAGGTGCGGTTTACCAATATAAACTTTTGTGCCATATTTCAACTCTTAAGTTACAATTGTTTAAAAACTTTCTATATAACAATTTTATTTATGTCTGATTTTCTGCATTTCTTCGTTTTGAAAATACAAGTTTTTTCGAGAACAAAGCCAATAGTGAACATTTTATTTTTATTTATATATATATATATAAAATTAAGATTTTGTCTGTACATTGGTCTAAATCACGGCAAATTTTGGTTGCACACGTTTCAAGCAAAGTTATGAGCGAAAACACCCTCAACAAAATTCCTGTCTGTATGTCTGTCTGTATGTTTCCGTGGGTTCCGCGGAAAGTTGCCCACAATTCAAGTAAAAACGGCTTAAGGGATTATTATGAAATTTCATATTTGCATCAGATGTCTTCTAACCTACGTTTATTGCTATATAACGTTTTGATATTTTGACCCCAAAAGGGGGTTTGGGGGAGCGCACGAATGGAAATTATCAAATAACTAAAAGTATTAATTCTACTGCGAATTTTCTTATGAACAATGTTATAGTGGATGTGATTTCTGACAACTTTTGTTTAAAAAAATTCCCCCACAAAACCCCCCAAAAAGAGGGAAGGGTGAAAAAAAATGAAAATTCTTGCCCTTGGAGCAAACTCAACCGAATTTTGCTGGGTGGATTTCGGGTGGTGGGAGTTCAGGGGGCGCAGCCCCCTATCCAACGAGAGGGCTGCCGAAGCCGGGGCTTGCAGCTACTGCGTATATATATGTAAATTGATGTATAGGTCAGATTATTGCCGGTCAAATTTTTGCAATGAGCCGGACTTGAACCTGGGCCTCTTGCAAGGACTCAACTATCTCGCCCAAAACCTGACCAGCATTTATTTATTATTTATTAAAAAATATTTATGACGATTCCTTTCATCTAATCAAAAAATCTTCAATCTCGATTTTTCCTATTTTTCAGATTTTTCTGAGTGTTTATTCATTTATAGGGGATGAAAAAGATTCTATGTACAAGGTGATTAAGGCGAAAGTTTAATTATTGGATAAATAAATATATTTGGAGCTCTATAATGAGTCATTTGTTGGTATTTAAGGAATAATTTGGTATCTCGCCAGAATGAAATTTAATTAATTTCCATCTTAAAACAAAATATTTCAAAGGATTTTCTATTATTAAAACTTCATTATTAATAATAAATTGGCTCGTATATTATTCAATAATTAGTCTTAGCTTATTGTATTTTTTCATAAAGAACGTTAAATCTGCATTTTTATTTTATATTTATAGGGCAATTCATTAGTGAGAAGAGAATAATTTTCTTTCTTCAAATAATTAAGCTTAAGAGTAAACATATTAAATTATGAATATGGTATTAATCGTAGTTTAAATTGATTTTAATAACTTACAACACGAATTTGATGTTACTTTTAAAAAAAAAGAATATTGTAGAAAGCAATTTGTTTTGGCCGCTTTGCTCACTTTTTGTCATCTACTATCTTTCCAACCTAATTCAAGATATCTTTTTATGTTTAAAAAACTCATATGGAAAAACATTCATCTAAATTACTAATTAATTAATAAAGTAAAGGGAGTGTAGTTTCACAGTGAATGAAATAAAACTCAACGAGGTTTATACTACAAACTCAATATATTTCGGATTATTAGTCCATCATCAGGAGTTTTTAATCTGTAAACTCCTGATGATGGACTAAAAATCCGAAATATATTGAGTTTGTAAAACCTCTTTGAGTTTTATTTCATTCACTGTGAAACTACACTCCCTTTACTTTATTAATTAATATCATGTTTCACCTAAAACCTATCCCACTTTCCCTAAGTTAATTTTTTTTTATGAAATTGATGTGAGAACGAGATACACCAGAAGATGCATCCCCTAAAGACCTGTATTGGCTGGCCCCTCCATCGTGAAAAGAACAGAGTAAAAGGAAAGAAGCCGGGATCACGAGCCAAATCTCAGAAAGTTAGATACAATCCAATATCCAATTTACCAAGTTTTTAGGGGCTTCGAGCAGTGGTAAATTCTCCGTTCGATAAATTAGGTTAAATTTATCTCCCACTTAATAAATTACTAATTGATCAATCACTTACTTAAATAACTTAATAACTAAATAATATTTTACAAATGATCAAATTGAGTATGTAGAATAGAAGGTACTTTTTCTTATTATTAATAAGTGATGCATAATTTAAGAAAATAAAGCAAATTCCTATCTTTTAATAAACGGCATATTTTGCTCATCTCTCTTTCACCTTCATTTTTTTTCTTAAATAAAAGCAATATTATAATAAAATGTAGAATATTTCATATATATTAATGAGCACATTCCAGAATATTTCAGTTCACCTTCTTTTTGAACTTTTTCTCTGCTTTATATATATTTTATCATTGACTTGATCTTCTGAAGAGCTATCCTACCACCTCACATTAATCATCAACCTCCCATTCAGTTTGGACCACCTGTCGATCATCTTCTCGAGTTTAGAGATGAAATAAAGACTGCCTCCATTTTAGAAACCTTATCTGTACAAGTCTCGAGTTTTTTTCCCTATAAAATCCAGCCCTGTACTCATCATTATATATTTTTCTCTTTAGTTTGGATATCGTTTATTTTTTTATTATATTATATTATTTTTTTTTGTATCTAATTTATTTATATTTTGTACTCTCGTCTAAAATAATATTTTCTTGATACTCGTATTTAAAAGCCACCCTCGAGGTTCAAATTTAACAAAGTTATCAGCAATTATACAGGGGTGCCCTCTAGGCTCATGACTCACCCCTAGTTTTAAGAAAAGTACCCCCCTCATTTCATTTAGTTCTAAAGAATTAGAAGAGGTTTTTATTACTTTTTGTTGAAATTATAAAACTTGACCTCTTTTATTTTTAGCATATAATCCTAAAATGCAACAATTTTGTAATGTGGCCACCCCTGAATTATTGGATGTTTTTTTTTTAAATTTTTGTGATATTTGAGAGAGGTTAATATTAACAAAGCTATCAAGGGTTCACTTTTTCCTGAATTCATTCTATTAAATCGGTTCATTATTTGATATGTACCTACTTGTTGTCTTAATTAGGTTAATATAGTCAAATACATATAGATAGTATATATATTTTTGCAAATATCAAAAAAGTTAATAAAGTATCAAAAATAAAATGAGAGAGTCTTCTGTTTTTTAAATAAAATAATTTTAACCTAAAATAAAAACAATTCTGTTACCATCGACAGTGAAATCTTTTATTCAACTAATATCAAAAATAAGCCAGAATTTCACATGTCGGGATTTTGGGCGCCACCCCTAATAAATATGTCCTCTCATGAGAGGATCTAAACTGATATGCTCAGTTTTCAAAGTAACTACCGCTGTACTTGAACATCAATTCTTGTTCGATTTGAAATAATAAATACATTGGTGGCAATCAAAAAGTCTCAATTCCATTTATTTGTGGGGATACCCGATTGAGATATCAGAATAGATCTTACTTAATAGGACTGAAAAACATTGATATCCTGTGTAATGTTATATGTTCCTGCGTTCTACTGCATTTAGATCTATAATGTAATCATTTTATTGCTTGAGATATATAAAAAATTGAATTCTTTTCATTTGAGAAGGCGGATTAGGTAACAATCCCGCAATAGTTGTTATTTAACGATCTAACAGTTTTGAAGTTCTAAATGCCGAAAATAAAAAAAAACAAGCAGAAAAAGATATTATTTTTTAATTTCCCCATCAATCGCCCACCAGTGTCATTCACCTTAGTACTTTATCCGCATTTAAAATCCTTTTCCCAAGTTGGTCTTTTTGATAGGTATCCTGATGTAATCTTGATATAGATTGATACGAGAGCTGACTCCATGTATCACGAGCGTGTTTTTCTTCTTTTCTCGTTCATGTTGTTCGTTCTTTTTTACACTCCCTTTCCCGTCAAAAGAAATCGACATATGTTTGGCGGTGGTGTTTATATTTTTGGAAATGTAAGTAACGATCATCGATCATTCTGAATTCGGGAACTCTCTCAGTGACACGCGATTGAAGATTATCGGAATTAAATGAACATTTCTCATCCCATTTTATAAATAATACAAATCTCGACGTTTTTTTTTTTTCTCTCTCTTTGTGAAATTATAAAAATATTAAACTTTATCACTTTGACCACAACTTACCTGATTAAAGTAATAACATACATTCATAATCCTTTTCTGTTGATTATTACTTAAGTGTGTATGTTTGTTTGACTTGAATAGTTTTATGTGTGTGTGTTTGAAAACTTTTGTCAGGGTTAATATACATTTTTGTTTTTATATTTGCAATTCGAAAAATATTCATAGCTTTACAAATTTTGTCGATCGGAAAGAAATAACAAAAATCCATAAGACTTTTGTTTTATTACTGCGTTCATATGTTTAATTAATTTTTTATATAGGTCTTATATGAGGATATGCCGAAACTTTCGCATATATATTCTTTCTCTTATGTCATACTTGCTTTGAACTTTAGGATTACAATATTACATTTAGCATAAAGTGACTACTCTTAACAGTCATTTACCCAGATATTGATTTTGTAGGATGGGGGGGATAAACTACAAATTTTGAATTTCATAAAAATAATGTAGGTATTTTTAGTTATGTTAAGTACATTTTTTAAATATATTTTTACTTTATCCTTAGTGTATCATAGCGAAAAGCTCTTTGGGATAAAATATTGTTTATTACTTTTTCATGAATTACAATTATATTTAGTGTCAACTAGAAAATTTCGTGGGGCTGATGTTCCCGCTCCATAAAAATATGATATAAAATTTGTTAAGTTAGCTACTTCCTCTTCCACTTTCATTTCCAAGAAGACAATAGATGATTGGGCATTATCTAATGAATTCCAAAATAATTCCACATAATTCCAAAGACGTGGACACCTAATTCCAATCGCGATTCACTCCTCCCTGCCAATTCTTACATTCTTTGGTTCTCGAAAAAAAATTGCTGACCAGAGCTATTATCTATCGTTTCAAGTCCACGCTCATGGTAGCAGACACTATTTGGGGTTTAGAATTACTTTTGTGGCGCTTATATTATTTATAATTCATAACTAAACAGATTTTAAATTCAATATGTATCCAATATGTTGAGGAAGCAATCTGTTTATGCAAAGAGTTAATTTACACGTCACATTAAAATTCATAAATAGATTGAAACCAATCAATCAAAAGAATTCTAGCTTCGTATATGAGGTGTCAACTTAATTACCATAGTAGTCGGGTTGCCATCAATCTTAAGGGAATCTTTTTGTTGAAATCCATGCCTGGACGGTTGTTCAGTAATACAAACGAAATGAATTCTTTATTATTTTTCAATTTTTTGTGCAATGTTTTTATTAAATATCTTTCAAAAGGATCATTCGAGAACATTGTTTATTTGATCTGTTTTGATCTTTATACTTTTAAAAAATGGGGTCACGTAACATGGTTAACTTAAAAAGACAGTGTTGTCTAATATCTAGGACCGTTGATTGTATCTCTAAGACTCGGACCATTTCTTTGAAACTCCGCAAGACTGTCATTGTTTAGTGTCTTGAAATAACTACCTACATTACTTCTGTTGCAGAAATTTGACTCTTTTATTAATATCTACTATCTTCCTCCTTCACTAAGCTTCTTGCAGCTAAATTATATACAAATCTAACTAACTCGTTGGTCCCTAATGACTTCCAGAGAATATCTCCCCCTGCTTTTTTCTTTCCCGGATCTTACAGCCTTCTTTTTACCGCCCACTTTTGGAAGTCAAATTAGAGACAAACTAAATCTAAATCATTAGTCAATTCTTTCGCTCCTATGATTTCTCGAGACTGGAATTCCCTTCTTGCTTTCATCTTCCGCGGATCCTGCATTACTTGAACCAACTACATCTATTATCAACCTGACGCAACTCCAGAGTTATAGAAGCCGAACCATCATGTAATTTTTAAATAATTCTCATTTCAATAAGTGGGTGTGTTCTTTTGTTGGGCAGATTCTGAAAATAGTCTATATTATTAAAAATTATAGGTGTTCCATTCCTTAAAGAGATGCTAATATGTGAGTGATTTAACGCAAAACAACCTCTCAGATGAGGATAGTTTTATGATTGACTATAAATAATTTCGTGTAAATTACTTTTTTATTCCTTTGGTTAGGATTTGAATAAAAAATTATAAATATTCATATAGTTATCACTTCTCGTTACGAGAACATCGTTTCAAATTGATTTTCTTATTAGAGATACATTTTTTCATTGTGGTGTTGACCTTTTATGGAAATCGGGAAGAAAAGGATCCGGTTTGAATATCACCAAAAATAAAAATATTTCCCCGCGTATATGATCTGTTAATGGCTGAATATCAAATGAACTGCACGGTTATGGGTGAAGAATTCAAGTCTGCATGTTAACAGGCCCTAAGTGGGTAGATGTGGGCGCTGGCTAGGCCCTTAATGAGAGTCCTAGGCTCCCTGACATCTCAATAAGAGAAAGTAAACCTAATCACGAAATACGCCACCAAGTTCATTCACTTTCAATGACGAAATTAGAGTCAAAAACACAATCAATTATTTGCCTTCAATTAAAAAAAAATATAGATATTAGACAGGATTATTAATGTTCTAAAACTACTTCGGAACATAATGTTTCGGCTAAAGCTTATCCGATTTATTAGGTGTATTGTTTTTTAACTTAGTCTGCCAGATATTTATATTGAACTCTGTTTTTAAATATAGAAATATAGTCCAACTCATGTTTTGATATCATTTAGCTGACGCCAAATTTGTCAACATGTGAATGTTATTAAATCTGTTCAATGTTATTTGGACTATATTGTAACGATTATTTTCGGAGTACTTACGTATTTTATTGATTTAATTATTTTTTTAGTAAAATCCATTAAAAGTTTATTCATTGAGCTAATTATAGGGTTTTCTGTTGGACTCGGCACTATAGATAGATATTGGAGTTATCTATTCTAATAGTATTAGTACATATATTTAGGTTTCTTTCGCACGTATGCTGGAAATGTGGACTAAATATCTCAACGGAAAACACTCTTACGCCAACCAGACTTAAACTGAGATAGCACTTAAATTAACCGTAAACCAATTTTTAAGGTAAATCATTAAATTTAAATTAATTCATTTCAATTCAAGTAAAACTAGGCAATGTTTTCCCCTATTAAGTATCTTTGGAAAAATACAATTTACTCTAAAAGTTTTTTTGAGGTTAATTTAAGTAATTCGCTTGGAGAAATCGGGCGTTTGTTACTTGAGGATAATCGATTTTATGTTATCGAAATTATACAAGTTAATTAAAAAATAAATAATTGCTGATACTCTTAAATGCACTCATTTTATAGGGTGAAATGTTAAAAACTTGCTGCAATAAATAATAAAAAAAGACTATCAAAATTTGACACTTGAAACTCTGCAAACTGACACGATTTGTTGTGCAGTAACTTTGAGACTTATAACCACTAAGATAATATATTATTTTTGGTGACATATTCCATTAGAATACACAAAGTTTTCAATCTTCCATACTTGTTTTCGTATGTTGCCAGTATCTATGTCGAACAAGCACGGCGGAGCGATCTTAGGCCAGGAGGGTCAAAACTTGGAAAGTGATGTAGGCCTACCGGTGGGTCTGGGGGGTATGGAATACATAGACAAATTCCCAGGGGGTCAGCTGAAACCCATGACCCCACGGTTCCGCCGTCCCTGATGGCGAATATTCTCTTTTTTAGTTCCGAGATGAATATTTTCTGATCTGAACTGAAATCGATTCCAAGTCATGTGATTTTTGAACGATTGTCAATTAAAACTACGCTAGTACCGGTTGACAAGTCAACTTGGACCTTCTGACCCTTACTTGGGTATTACGTATTTAAAGGAACTAAGTTTAAATTGTCGTTCTGTAACATTGATTTAATTATTCGCTATAAAATAGAGATCAATGTTCCATTACCACTCCGCTCTGTTCATCTCACTGGTTTCGCATTAGTATTTATCGATAAGGCGCTGTTTCATTAATTAGTAACTCGGAAGAGGGGAGTGATGGGATTTGATTCCGGATTTAGTGAAAAAGTTTAGGGGGTTGGGGGGGATGAAAAATGACGTTAGCTGTCTGTCACTCTCCTAATTGTCCTCTATTGTTGCTTGGTAAATTAATTACAAATTCATGAGTTGGGAGGCCATTCTTTGGGAACAAAGTTCCCGTCCGGGGTCATTTCCCCAGCTCGAGAAGGTTTATGCAAATGATCCATCCAACCCACCCCAAAGTCGATTAATTAGTCGTTTCGAACAGGAGCAATTTGTTGGATTTCGCCTAGTATCCTTTCTCTATACAATCTTGCAATTCCCTCTCTATTTACATTTCGGAGGTCGAAGTCCTTAGAATGAATATTTGTTCTATATTTTGAGGGAAAATAATTTCAGACAAATTATTTTACAAAATTTTAAATTAATATAATCTATGACATATATATATACTATCTGCGAAGCCCGCCTTCGGAGGGCCTTTTGTTAGGCAAGGGCAAGTTTATTTTCCCTACTTTCCCCACTTCTTTTCTCTCCACTTTCTTAAATTTTCATCCTTAAAATAATTATGAATTACTATAATAATATTATATCACGATTTTGTTAAAACCCTTATTTATTAAGATATAACCCGACAGTATAAAACTAAAGATTTGAGCATCTTTTTTTGAAAATATAATAGTTGGAATATTTTTAACCAATGTATTTTAAAAGAGAAAGAATTTAATCATAAGGACAAATTCTAAGATTTTAGTAGAAATATATATATATCAGAGAAGTTTTTTGTCTCAGGGGTGTGAGCTGACTGCCCGCAAAGCATGTTAGTTGGCAGATTCGACTCCTTAGGGGATGAATTCCCTCTGATATCGCAATTTAATACTTCTACTAAAATCTTAGAATTTGTCCTAAAGATTAAATTCTTTCTCTTTTATAACGCGGCCGGTTTAAAATTATTGAGAAACTCGGCCAAAGAGTTTGAATTGATCTTTTTACCAAAATAACTTTTTTAACAGCCATTAAGAGGACCGAATCTGACAATGATATATATGAATCCTATTAAAAAAAATTGCCAGAATACCGACGCCCAGGTCAAAGGGTGTAGGATGTTAATATTTCGCCTGGCTATTTTTCGCCTGCCACCCAAGAAAAAAACCCTCGTAAACATTTATTATATTTTTGATATATTATGCAATTTTTATTCAAATGGTCTAAACTTATTAAAAAATATATATAATAATAATAAAACTCGCTTTATTAATCTTCACAGTAATATATTACCATGTCTCTTCGACACTTTTTGAATTACTCGCCTTTCTTAGAAACTCAAAACGCGTTTAACCTTAACAATACTGAAACTTCTTCCCTATTTTTATCTTCCTTCCCCCAATATCCATTCCCCAAGTTTAAAAAGGACACAAATTCCTAAAACTTTACCCTTTCGCATCTCTAACATAAAAGAAATCTTCTCTAGTACTTATTTTAATTCAATTATGCCCAACCATGTCTATTCTTCACATAACCCTTTATTTACTTGTGAAATAATTACATTTTCAATAACTACGTCCATTAATTCTATAATCTGTCTCAAGATGAGTTTAATGCCCTTTCCTTGCTTGCATGCCAAATTTTAAGATATTTAAATTAGCAAATATGTTTGTTTTTTTATTAAATGACATCAACCTGAAAAAATAAAAATTCATTTTTTATTATTACTAGTTTTTGTGTAAAATAAATGAATCTCTAATTTTTCATTTTCATTTAATTTTGATGAGAACGTCCCTCGTTGTTTGA
Source organism: Forficula auricularia (assembly GCA_024734495.1). NCBI lineage: Eukaryota > Metazoa > Arthropoda > Insecta > Dermaptera > Forficulidae > Forficula > Forficula auricularia. Next base: position 14,414,631 of record JALMQS010000064.1, read on the forward strand.
TTGGCCCAACGCCAATTACGTCATCAGAGTTAATTTTAAATGATAAATCTGAATAATGACAACTTTAATAATGATTAAATATATAATTAATCAAGTTTTATTCAACTAGTTAAATATACTTGATAGTTTCCCATATTTATTCTAAGTTTCTTGTTTTTAATTTTTTTTTATTTTTATTTGTTTCAGGTAAGTTTCTATTTCATTCATCTAAGCATTTCATCAACCGTGAGTAAAAAGTCAGAGCTTAAAAAAAACTTTTCTTAAACAAATTTCAATTAAAATATTTACGTTTCAAGTCAAGATATCATTGAGGGAGCAGGAGGGCCACATTCCCCCTGGGATCGAATAACAAATTCTGTAATAGACCGGCCTCACTAAATTTTGTTTAATGTATACCGTGTGTGTTTTCGTATTAAGCACAACTATATCAGTGTATTTTACTATTGAAAAAAAAAACTCAAAAAATTAAATATTTAATAATATAATTATTTGTCTCCAAGGTTT
>JALMQS010000064.1:14429004-14449580 GCA_024734495.1 Forficula auricularia
CAAAATGTAACAATTTATTTCTTATTAAACTGTAATAATTTTCCTAAATTATGACACCTTTTTTATTCTAATCCGATTCCCAGAACCTGAATTAAGTCAAGTCTTAGAAAAAGAGAGTAAGTTTAGGTGACTCAATTTTTTTGTCCTCACGTGTATTTAATAATATAGATCAAGAGCCCACGACTGCCAGACCTTCGTTATTTTATAAAAGCTGAAAGTTTTTCTGTGCATGTCCCCTATACAGGTAAGAACGACCAGCGACTATAGAGTTTGGATTGTGGTTACTTTGGTAGGTAACAGGTAATAAAGGTGTATAAAATAGTACTTTTAAATTCGTTAAAGTATAAAGCTCAATTTTTTTATATTTTCTTTGGGATAACTTTAGAAATCTCGTCATCCATTGCCGGACACTTATGACAGTTGCTACCCCCTGCCAGACACCCTAAACTTTAAGAAACTCAAGCTTGGGCTGGTACCCTGGCGGGCGGCGTCTCGGTCCAAAAATTTTATTCCTCTTAAAAAACCACACTCCAAATGTATACCTGTAAACTCCCGAAAATACATAGTCTCTTAAAAGTTTCACCTCATTTTCGTCCTGACATAGCTACAGAAATGAGGCTCTAGATATGAATCTGGTAGTATTTTTTTCTATAATCTACAGCATTGTGATATTTTTTGTGTGGAAATATGTAGATTTATTTAAATAAGTGGGATCGTGTGAGGAGGAGAATTATATTATATCATTTTTTTTAAATTTGGGATCGATAATCGATATAAGGCTCCAAATATTTAAAAGAGATCAATCAGGTGTTGTTTGTATGACAGGCTGCTCCCTCCACTATTGCCATGAGAAACTCATATAGGCATGCGTGCCTTAAGTCGTTCAATTTTGTAAAAATCAAAAAATAAGAATAACAAAATTTAGATTTTTAATAAATTATAAAAAAGTGGCAAATTTTAAAAAAATAAACAAATAATATATAAAATATAAATCAAATAAGATGTGATTAATTTCTTTTTCTGTGCGCAAAGAAAAGCGAATTGAATATTTAATTTTTGAGTGGTGAGGGGGGGGAATAATTATCAATAAATTTAATGTTTCTTAATTTAAAATCAATTGGAGTCTTTCATTCCAAAATTCGAGTTTCAATTACAATTATATTTCAAATTTGCCGCAAAGACGGCATCAGCGCTCCCTGACGGCAGCATTACGTCAGCGTTGCGGCAAATTAATCTAGATAAATATCATAGAGTATTCTTGAGTTTAAATGGAGCATTTTTTGTTAAAGACAGAATTGAAATGGTCTTAATTTATGGTGAATGTAAAAGAAGTGTTATGGGGGTGCCATTGAAATGGATGCCGAGCGTTTTCCTGATAAGAATACACCCTCCCAAGCTTCATTTTATTGTATTGTAAACTGTTTAAAAAAAAGTAAATCTAAAGGCTAGGAAGAACTGGAACAGGCCAAAATAACGAAATTGGAACTGAAATTCATCCAGAAGACTTGCGGAATGTCTCAGAACAGTGTCGAAAAATGATTAAATTTTTAATTATTATTCAATTATTTATTTAATAATTAATTATTTAATCATTATTATTTGATCATTATGTTGAATGATTGTTAAAAATAATTATTAGGATTTTTTTGAGATCTAATTGATTCATGTATTTTATTTATTTGATGTACATATAAAAAATAGTTTCTATGAAAGTTGTTCAGTTTTTTGTAGATTCAGAATATGAACAAGAAATATATAGGTTTCTATTTAAAAAACAGAACTTGACCTCGAAATACCCTTGAAAGCTTGTTCTAGGTCGACAAACAATAGCGTACTTTAGTTTCACCCTTGATATAAATAAACTTTTATTTGAAACTTTTTTCATATAATGCACTGTTTTTGAATTATAAGACTGTCTCAAGATAAAAAACTTACCCGGTATATACCTATATAACGATTTCGATAAAAAAAATCGATTGAATCGAAAACCACACCGGTTACAAAAAAACTATTAATAATTTTAGTAAAAATTATATTATTTATTTATTTCAGAAAAAATATGATCACTAACAAGAAACGAATTCTGCAATGGGGATTCATTCTTTGTTAAGGACAACATTTTTCATTTGAATAGAATATATATTCACCGAAAAGAAAATACATTGAAAACAAAATTTTTGAAAAAAGAAAAAATGTTTTCTAGCTTTGATCAAAACTAAAAAAAAAAAATAAGCTGACATGTTCTGATGTGGCCATCCACTTGACTTTACCATACAACCTGGCCCCTAAAATTATTTATAATCATGTAAGGGGGGGGTTAGTTTTTGGCATTTTTATACTTCTGGTGTCCCACTGATTATGTATACAAAATTTGGTTGAGTTTGGTAAATGGCCAAGATTTTCATTTTTTGACCCCCCCCATTTTGGGAGGTTAGTTTTTGCATTTTTAGACTTCTGGGGCCCCACTGATTATGTATACAAAATTTGGTTGAGTTTGGTAAATGACCAAGATTGTCACTTTTAACCCCCTCCGACCCCTAACAGACATTTTGACAAAATAATTGTTATCTCTAAAAATATAATTTTTTCGATGTTCACTTATTAGAGATTTTTTGTAGAGCTAAATGCCATGGATTCGCTCAATTTTTTTAATCAAAATAGTTTCAGCCGTTTTTGAGATATTTTGAAAAAAGAAGCAAAAAAACACTTTTTTCATGCACGATTATAATACTTGACCATACCCTGTATGGTAAAGTAAATAAGCTGAGGTGTTCGGATGTGGGTATCCACTTGACTTTACCATGCAACCTGGCCGCTAAAATTATTTATAATCATGTAGGGGGTTACTTTTTGATTTTTTATACTTCTGGGGTCCCACTGATTATGTAGGTATACAAAATTTGGTTGAGTTTGGTACAAGAGCCTAGATTTTTATTTTTTTACCATACCCCCCACCCTATTTGGGCGGTTAGTTTTTGCATTTTTAGACTTCTGGGGTCCCACTGATTATGTATACAAAATTTGGTTGAGTTTAGTAAATTGCCAAGATTTTCATTTTTGACCCCCTCCCTCCTCCCCACTTAATTTTGGGTCGATATGCACCAAAATCTAATCAGCTCTTAATTTCAATGGACCAAAACTACGTGTGAAATTTGGTTCTGATATTCACACTAGTTTTTGAGTTAGCTCGTCCACAAAAATTTGGTAACGCAAAGACTAACGGACAGACAACCAGACAACCAGACAGACAGAGCTAACTAACAGACATTTTGACAAACAATTATTATCTCGAAAAATATAATTTTTTCGATGTTCACTTATTAGAGCTTTTTTGTAGAGCGAAATGCCATGGTTTCGCTCAATTTTTTTAATCAAAATAGTTTCAGCCATTTTTGAGATATTTCGAAAAAAGAAGGAAAAAAACACTTTTTTCATGCACGATTACAATACTTGACCATACCCTTTATGGTAAAATAAAAACATAAGGGTGGCTTCTTGGATATTAACTGAAAAATAAATTTCAATTTTCTCCAGTAATTTTATTTTTTTCAATTTAATAAAATAAATATAATATTTATGAAAAAAATTATAAATAAATAAATAAAATTCACAACGGCATATTTATTGGAAAATTTTTAATTTTAACCGATAAACTTTTAGTCTCGGAAATTTTCCTTTTTTTTAAATTAAAGAGAATAAATGTTGATGAAAATATAATTTTTACGAAGAAATCTGGTTTAAAAAATCAAGTTTATTTTTGTAAATTTCTTTCTATATACATATCCAAAAAATTTCTTTCGTTTGAAATTTTTATTAATAAAACGAATATTCTTCGTGAAACGTTTAAGATTTAATTAAACATATTTTTAATGTTTTTAAAATATGGAATCTACTACGTATTATATAGTAGTTTAAATTTTAATATAAAATTTCTATATAAAAAACAATTTTAATGCTAATTTGGAAAATAATCAGTGGAGGATTTCGCATTTGAGGAATTCTCGACTCGGAGAGAGGAAAAATATAAAAGACAAACATTCTGAATTTTTAATTTGAAATTTATTATAGTATAATTTTATAAATGTAACTATTGTGTTAATATGTATATGATTTAATAACAGGTTTTTGAAATTTTCCGATCCCGAGACTCCTTCTATCTTTGCCAAAGTAATGAAATATTTTACAAAATAAAATTAAATATTTCTTTTTATAAAGGTGTCACGGGACTTGTAGCAAGATATTTCTTAATGGCTGGAAGGTTGTTAACTTTATCTACGAGGGCTTTTAGAGTTGGTCTTCCTTCATAAATATCCAGACCGCACATATGACTTATATAATCAGTGCTTGCTGCTAAATGGATATCTGCCCATGTTAACTGAAAACAATTTTTAATTATTATTATTATTATTCAAATTTAGGGAACGAAGAAAAGATTATTTTTATTACAGACAAAAGGATCAGCCGGGGCTCGAACCCGGGATCTTTGCATATGTACTGCAATGCTTTGTCATAAGAGGTTTACCTCCTATATCCACTAAGCTACTGATCCCCGAACCCAAACTAATACCTTTTGTCTATATGAATTATGGAATTTCTTTTTTTAATCCTCTCCTCGTTCATTTTTCGCAGCGTAGGCCTTGATTCATTAATTAAACAATTAATTATTCCAGCGCCTCCCAATCGATCGCAGACCCCAAAGATCGAAAATAATTTCTCTTCACCCGGGGCGCGACCACAACGAGGCCGTGTAAAGACAATTAATAACAAATTCAAATTTAGGGAACGAAGAAAAGATTATTTTTATATCAGTAGCTTAGTGGATATGGGAGGTAAACCTCTTATGACAAAGCATTGCAGTACATATGGAAAGATCCCGGGTTCGAGCCCCGGCTGATCCTTTTGTCTGTAATAAAAATAATCTTTTCTTCGTTCCCTAAATTTGAATTTGTTATTAATTGTCTTTACACGGCCTCGTTGTGGTCGCGCCCCGGGTGAAGAGAAAATTATTTTCGATCTTTGGGGTCTGCAATTATTATTATTATTATTAATTGTTCAAATTTGATCTTTTAAAAAATTTTGTATACCATTTGGTCTATAACTCTTATTTAAATGCCATTAAAAGAAATTGATTTTACCCTGAAGAAGGAGAGAGTAAATCTCCGAAACGTCGGTTATCGAATAAATGTAAAATAATAAAACTGATATAGTTTTATTTTTTTACAACCACCTATGACTGCCTTCATCAACATCCAATTGTATATTTATATCAGTCCGTCTCCTAAAGAATGAACTTCCATCCAAATTTCAGGCAAACCCGACTCTTGGTCTTCGTTCTTTATGGATCCCAATAACTGATACTCCTTACTCTTTATTTCCTTTATGTCTTCCAATCTTTCTCTGCTTTTTGTTTGTCTCTCTTCTTCCCCCATAAAATTTGTGGATGCAGCGAACTCTTTTGCCAAATTTGTAAAATACTATTGTTGCTAAATTATGTATAAACACTAGGTGGGACCTAAGGTCCATATGTTTGTATACTTTGTTAAATAAATAAATAAATAAATAAATAAAAACTCTATGAATTGATTTTATTTTTTGATAAAATTTTTATTTACACAATTGGATGTTGATGAAGGCAGTCCAAGGTGGTTGTAAAAAAATAAGACTATGTCAGTTTTATTATTTTACATTTATTCGATAACCGACGTTTCGGAGATTTACTCTCTCCTTCTTCAGGGTAACGAAAAGTCAATTAATTTTTATTTACTACGAGGATGGTTTGATAAGTTTCCGGCTTGATAAAGAATTTTTTTTTTTTAAATTGTATTTTTCAACATAATCTTTATCAAGCCTAATACATTTTCATAATTGTGCTCCAATGCATGATACCATTTTTATAGTGTGATTTGTCAATTCCCTCAAAATACTGATTGACAGCATTGATGACTCAAAAGTTTTTCCTCCCAGCCATTTTTTGAGATTAGGAAACAGATTAAAGTCGCTGGGGGCTAAATCTGGTGAATACGGTGGTTGGGGAACAATTCGAACTTCAATTCGTTGATTTTAGCTATCGCAACAACTGAAGAAAGGGAGGGTGCATTGTCATGGTGAAACAAGATTCTTTTCTTTGCCAGATGCGGTAGTTTTTTCTTCACTTCGTCACTCAAACGTTGTAATAACCTTGCGTAGTATATACCATTGATGGTTCTACCCTTCTCAAGGTAATCAATGAAGATAATTCCTTTCGAATCCCAAAAAATATTCGCCATAACCTTATTCGCAGATAAAATTGTTTTTTCCTTCTTTGGAGGCGCTTCAACTGATTTTGTCCATTGTTTGGACTGTTGTTTATTTTAAAGCGTATAATGGTGGACTCAAGTTTCATCAACAGTTAAAAATTCGCTGGAATTTCGCTTATACAGTGCCAAATTCTCGGTTGAATCAATCTTCCGGCGCAACTTATGATCGATTGTTAGCAAACGCAGCACCACAGAGAGCTTTTTCATGCACAAATGTTGATGTAAAATGTTGTGTACTTTCAGTTGACATCCCAGTAGTCTCAGTTATCTGACTCATTTTCAATCTGAGATCTCCTAGCACGATTTCATGTTTATTTTCGAACATTTCGCCAGTTGGGACCTCAATCAGGCGTCTTGAACCTGGTTCGTCATCAGTTCTTGTGAGACTTTTCTTAAATTCAGAAATCCACTGTTTGACCGTTGAATATGATGGAGAAGAGTTTTTCAGTGTTGAATCTATTTCTTCGTTGATATGAATTGGTGTTAAGCCTTTCAAATAGAAGTATTTTATAAGCGCGCGCTTCTCCAATTTTTCTATATTCACACAAACAACTCAGATTTTTTCTTCAATAGGTTCTCAAATCTATACTAACTGAACAGTCGACCTAAAAATTGGTATGCAAGTTAGTTTAGGTTAGTACTATAGAATACGAGTCAAAAATTGACTCAATCTCTGGGTCAGGCCGGAAACTTAGCAAACCATCCTCGTATGTTAGTACTAAAAAAAAAGATTACAATTCTTGATTAATCCAAAAAAATGTATTTCAAAATGAAATATTCTCAAGATAATGAAACTGACTGTTTTTTGGATTATGAAATTAAAAAAAAATTTAAAAATTAAATAATTTTTTGTAAGTATGTATTAATAAAATAGACCAACGGATTTTATATTGTAATGATAAAAATAACTTATTTCTTATTTGTGAAATAAAAATATTTTACTCTGTTCAAAGCAAGGTAGCCTTTGTTTTCTTTGGCTTGATTTTCCAAATAATTCATGTAAGTGGGTGTTGTATCTGAAATCAGGCCGGGCTTTTTCGACTCTTTTGAAGCCGGCGAGTCATTCCAGAAATAAGAGGTACATGCTGAAAAATTAATCAATTCTTATTATAACAATAATAATTAAGAGATATATATTATCATTATACTAGATTAAAGAACTCTAAAAATATGGCATAGATATTTCTTTCTATGATTTTTGTTGGACTTAAAATCTATATATACTGTTTCTTGAACAAATCGCCATGTGAGCCATGGTCATCTGAATGCAATGTTTATAGTCACCGAATTCTGGAGTCGTTTTCAAGTGTTTGCATCCTTCCTAAAGGTAGACTGAAAGTGTGGACAATACAATACTAGTGGATTTCAACTTTCGTTTTTCCTTCTTGGTGACCAGAACTGTACTGTGTACGGGATATGTTCTCAGTTTTTGGTATTGGCTTTCGTGAACGATTGAAAGCGAAGAGACCATTACAAACTAGTGCTGTAAGTTTCGAATTTTAATAAATTTGAAAAATTCGAATTCCGAATTTAGAATTAGAATTTTGCAATGCATATGCGTACAATCAAGTTGGCGCGAACAATTTGATATCGCACGCACGCACTAACGCACTAACATATATTTTGACAATACAGATAATATCTCGAAAAATATAATTTTTTAGAGTATTTTTTGGTAGACTGCGTAACGGCATGGTTTCGCTTAATTTTTTTTAATCAAAATAGTTTCAGCCGTTTTTGAGATATTTCGAAAAAAACGAAGCAAAAAAAACACTTTTCTCATTCACGATTACAATACTTGACCATACCCTGTATGGTAAAGTAAAAACAATTGAAAAATAAAAAAAAATCGAAATTTTAAATAACAAAAATTCACTTAACAAAAGGTCAGACATGGACTGTTTTTCTAATATTTATCAAAAAATTTTAGGGAAAAATAATTTTTTATAAATATTTATTTTTATTATATTATAGTTATTTGATAAACGGAGTTATCTCAATGATTCATGATATTTCCCCCTCTTAATTTTGGGTCCATTATCAATTAATAATATCTCCTTTTAATTATGAGATTATTTTATTAGAAATATCAGCTTTCTTCCATTTTTGTTTGAAAATATTTTTAGTCCCCCCCCCCTTTTTTTGGTCACTATCAATATCACATAGTGAGTCATTTTCATAAGGGTATATATTTTTTTTTTTTTTTTTTTAATGCAATCGAATGCAAGAAGGGGTGCACCAGTAAAGATGCAGCTCCTATGGATCTCGAAAGGCCCTTGCATTACCGAAGAGAAGGAAAGTTGATTAAGTGAGAGGGTGTAGACGTAGGTGTCTATGCACCCCGGTTTTGAGGGTTTGAAGATTATAGGTGCTGGGGAAGATAAAGGCTGGGAGAGAGTTAGTTCCAGTTCCTTGAAGTCATGGGGATATACGTATTGGCGAATGAAGTGGTTCGGCACTTTTCTAATTTGACCGCGAAAGAGTGTTGGGAGTCGGCAAAACGCGTGCTACGTGGAAAGCATGCTTTGGAGGGAATTATTGATTTTATCTCATCAGAGCACCTGCCGTGATAATATCTATAGAAAAGGGAAAGGCAGAGACATTTCTTCGATGAGCCAGCGAGTCGAGGGAGTCGGTGAGGGTAGAATCGTCAATTAGCTTGACGGCTCGTTTCTGAATTGCATCTAGGGTAGCAAGAGAATATTTAGAGGCTCCTCTCCATAGATGAGAGCCGTATTCGAGACAGGGGCGGATTTGGGCCTTGTAGATGGTGAGAAGTTGTGGGGGTTTGTAAAATCGCTTGGGCCTGAATAAGAAGCCAATCTTCCTTGCTGCAGATTTCGCCACAGAGGAGATGTGTTCATTCCAAGACAGGTCAGATGCGACAGAGACGCCCAACATGGATAGGCTGTCACACATTTTCAGGGTATTCGAATCGAAGTGAATATCAGGGAAATTTTTATTTTCGCGCCTAGAAATTAGACAACATTGAGTCTTGTTTGTATTAAAGTTAACTAAATATTGAGAGCCCCATTTATTCAATTTGACTAGGTCGAGAGTAAGAGTTGAGGAGGCAACATTGATTCGTATATAGGGTGCATATACGAAATATCGTACAAATCGATTAAACTGTCTACAACTTATATATTAAATTGAAAGTTTTTTGCTGAGAGTAGCAGAATTTTTATATATTGAAGGAGATAATAAAAGAGTGTGTCTTCTGCTGGAATTAATTCCAAATTAATTCCTGTGAATCTATTGTAATAGACTGATGAAGAGGGCAAAGCCCTCGAAACTATAGTCTCGTTATAAATAAATAAAATTTATAATTCCAGCAGAAGACACATCTTATCTCATGTGTCTCCTTCAACTTATATATTGATAGTTTTATTTTTTTGAGTCTCCCCAATTTCGGCCCCCGAAGAAAATAATAACTCTCTTTTTTATTATAGGTTCATTTTACAGTATATTTCATTTTTCTTGTTTTTTTAGTTTGAAAATCTTATAATTTTAATTCCCCCCCCCCCCCACCCCTCTTAATTTTGGGTTCGATTTCAACCAAAATCTAATTAGCTCTTAATCTCAATGCACCTAAACTACATTTGAAATTTCAATTTATATTCAGATTAGTTTTTGAGCTAGTGCGTGCACATAAATTTGGTAACGTTCTAACAGACATTTTGACAAAATAATTAATATCTCAAAAAATATAATTTTTTTCGATTTTCACTTTTCAGGACTTTTTTATAGAGCGAAATGTCATGGTTTCTTCTAATTTTTTTAAATCAAATTAGTTTCAGCCGTTTTTAAGATATTTCGAAAAAAAAGAAGCAAAAAATCTCTTTTTTCATGCACGATTACAATACTTGACCATACCCTGTATGGAAAAGTAAAAAAGTAATAGACAAATTCGCAGCAAATCCGAGAATATTATTGTTTAGATAAAAAAAGTTATATAAGATTGACGTAGTTTTTGGAGACGGGCTGATAAGTGAATTGAATGGATTTTGATGAGGCAGTCCAAAGTTCAAAAAAAGAGAGATAATTATAACTATCTTATTTTAATCAAATTTAGGGAACGCGGTATTGGTTTATAGTGAATTATATTAGGTTGGAGTTGGTGGTGTTTCACAAGGAGAAAAAATTAAAATACAAAGATTTTTTTAAATTTACTTACTCTATATATTTCGAGCTCTTAACTCATCATCAGGAGAACGTTGACTGAAGATAAAATGATGAACAAAATTTATTTAATATGATGAACAGTTGTTTGTGAGTTAGTGTGGGTATGAATGAATTATCAGAGAATGGAATGGTCTCAAAGTGGGAAAACCCAATAAACAGGTGAAGTGAACAAGCCCTAACCTGAGAATAAAGAAAGAATATTTATACTTGGATGAGTTAAGAGCTCGAAATAATATAGAAGAAATTTAAAAAAATCTTTGTATTTCAATTTTTTTCTCCTTGTGAAACACCACCAACTACAACCTAATTTAATTTTATATTTTTTTATTCAAATCCGATGTTTCGGAGGTTTATTCCCTCCTTCTTCCGGGGTTTGAAAGGTCAGTGAAGGAAATACACTGTAACATTCCCCTCTGTCTCCTCTCTCAGTGGCAATAACAATATTATACAGGATTTCATTTTGATCAGAATTTAATGCACTTTTTATCCCCACCCCCTCTTCCTCGAAACTAATATGAGCTGCCCCCGCCCCCTAGGTGAAATCCTGGGCAAGCCCTTGTAAATACATATACAATCAATAAAATTAAATAAGTTGAGAAAAACATTTATCCTTAAACAGTACCTAATAATTATTTAAAATAAAAGACATAAACATATTAAACTAAAATTATGTTATTAGTTGAATAAAAGATTTCACTGTCGATGGTAACAGAATTGTTTTTATTTTAGGTTAAAAATAAAATGAGAGATTCTTCTGTCTTTTAAACAAAATAATTTTTAATTATTTCTAGAGACTATAGTTTCGAAGGCATTGCCTTCATCATCAGTCTATCACAAATATTTCAAATTAGTTACATATTAAGATTTATACATTGAAAATTTTGAAAAATATATAATGTCTTTTTCTTCATGTTTCCTCTTGGGAGATAAGAATGTAACTGGAGCAATATCTGGGTTACTCTTTTGTTTAGGCATTTTCTAAAGAATGGATGGAATGTTTTTAAAAAAGGGTCATTGATAATTTCTAGTTTTTCATTTAAAGATTCAATTGGGCTTTTTTCCAAGGATTTTAAAATTTCAATGAATTCTTTTAAAGAAAGAATTAAGGGGTCATTAACTATAGTCTCTAGAAATAATTAAAAATTATTTTATTTAAAAAACAGAAGCCTCTCTCATTTTATTTTTAACCTAAAATAAAATTATGTTCTTAATGCCTTCGATGATTTTAGGTCATCGAATTAGAAATTTTCTTAATTTTAGACACAGTATTGGACAGTTGAATTCTGTTATCTGGTGTTGCATCGACCCTATGCATTTAACATAAAACCATATTATATCTTAACCAAACAGTTATTCATTTTCTGCGGAGTTTGAAAAACCCTTGATTGACTCTTCCAGTTTGTCAAAGGGGAGACGAATGTTGAAGTTTTATGTAAATATTTTCGTTAAATTTCTAATTTCATTAATTCAATCTATAATTTCGCTTTTTACATACTCCTACCTGCCATGTAAGTCATTTTTTATTTTAAAAATTATAAAAAATGTAGTAACAAAATTAGGTAATTCAAGTACTTATTTTAAAGATAATTTTCTAACCAGCTCTGAAATCGCATATAGTATCAACAGTTGAATCAATAAGAAGATTTTCCTCGTCAGTATTTCCACATAATCCTAGGGGTTTGGCAAGATAACGACAAATAGCTAAGCTTTGATTGTAAGTTTTGCCATCAATTTCGAGTACAGGAATTCTTTTACACGGATAAGCTAAAAAAGAAAAGAAAATTAACAATAATAGACTTTTGTGATAAAATATAAATATTTCTTGTTAAAAAAAAAATAATAATAATAATATATAGCTGAAGAACAGCAAAATTTTAGAAAACATTATTCTTAAATTGAAAGTTCCTTTGCCGAGGGTAGCAGAATTTTATATATTGAAGGAGACAATAAAAGTAGTGTCTTCTGCTGGAATTATAAATTTTATTTATAACGAGACTATAGTTTCGAGGCCTTTGCCCTCTTCATCAGTCTATTACAATTGATTCACAGGAATACATCCATTCATTATTTCCTAAGAATCCAATTGTAATAGAGGGCAAAGCTCTCGAAACTATAGTCTCGTTATAAATAAAAATTTACAATTCCAGCAGAAGACACACTCTTTTATTGTCTCCTTCAAAACATTATTCTGTTATGTCTGAGAATGTTTAGTTTAGTATTTTACCAGAACTTTTGGCAGGCCAGGTCTCATTAAATTCAAGTCGAATATCCTCAAATTCATGGTTGCCATAAGCCAATAGATAACGAATAGGTTCTGCAATTCCTTTTATTTTGAAGTACGTTAATTTATAGGTGGGCATCTGAAAATGAATTGAATATTAATTTATCTGTAGACCGTAAAGATGCAGCAATTTTCTTATGATAGATACTTGCATTAATTAAAAAAAGTAAAAAGAAATTGTTGATAGGAACCAAAGTGTTTGTGAACTAAAAATTAAGATTTATATATTAAATAGAACAGAGAACAGCCAATAAATAGAGAAATGATCTGAAAGATCTTACAGACATAGATGGAAAGAAAAAAGAAGGAATTGTAAAAACTTATAAAGGCCAAACTGTTCATCAAAGGATAATACAATTTTTTGTAAAATTACTAATTGATATTGTAATTTTTATATGTATTAAAAAAAGCTGATGAGTTATTTCAAACCTGTTGAACTGTTTAAATCTCTTGATAAAGATCAGATAAAAAGTGACCGAAACGTTAATTTGTTTTAAAAATTAAAAATTGTTATTATATATGATTATTTTACAAATAGATTTATTCTCAAAAAATGAAAAAAACAAAAAACAAAACAGTTTTTATTCAAATTCATGTTTTTACCTTATACTTTTAGTTTGCAAAATATTTGAATCAAATTAGTCAAATTGATGATATAGATCAGTGGTTCCCGAAATGGCCCACATGGACCCCCACCATTTTTGGAAGGGTTCATAAATGTAATTTTTAGGAGAGATATAAAAATAAATATTATATTCGAGCTCTGTATATAATATATTATTAGAATAAATTAAAATTTCTTGAAAATTAAAACTTTATTTTCTTAAATAAATCCGAAAATTAGAGGTAAAGGGGGACCCTTTGTATCACTACTTCATTTCCAGATTTATTTGTTGAAATATTAAATATTAATATATATATCTAAATTTTTTGAGGATATAATTATCTTTTAAGACTGAGTGTTTTATGATAGAGTCATTGAATTTGAGTGTTGATGTAAAAATAATTGTGGGGCAGAGTGATAATGGTACATATATTATGATAATTTCGAAGTGAGGGAATTTTTCCCATCTTAAGATTGTTCCAAGGCTGAAGATGACATATATGTAAATGTCGAAACGTTCCTGGTTGACAATAGAATAAAGAAAAATAAAAGATAAAAATGTGTTTTTTGTCAAAAAAGATAAAAAGCAACACCTATTTAAAAGAGAATTGTATTCTAAAAAATTTTAGATATATATAAATAAAAAATTCTCAGAATTAGTCAAAAAATTATTAAAAATTAAATTTCTTAGATCTCTTTCATAAATTATTGTAAAGACGAAGAAAGAGGAATTCTCTTACCTCCCCCCGCCTATATATCCCCTTTCAAAAATTATGGAAACAGCTACATATTTTTATAGGGACTTGATGAATAGACAATAAAATCTTGTATAATACCTTGTATTTGTATATGAGTAAAACTGTGCTGGGGCTATTGAAATCTTGAAAGGTTATGTTAATACTTAGAACGTTAAGAGCAGAATGATTTGAAGTTGATGGAAATTGAATCCTATAAGCAGATAAGCACGTTGCTCAAGGTCGAATAAATCATTCTAAGCAAGGGGTCGGGAACCTGCGGCTCTTAAATTTTTAACAAAAATCTGCTGCAGCAACCGTATTTTTGAAAAATCTAAGAAATTATAGATTGAATTTAAATCTAGAAAAAATTGTTTGCAAAATATTCGCTGAAATGATTAATTATATTTTAGTTTTGTTTTCAAACAGATTTCAAGATTTTAGAAAAGATCAGGAGATGATGAAATTTATAGGTATTACATCCGCTGAAGTATGATTTAAAATTAATAGACATCAAAATTATTCCTGGGTTATCTATTGCAGATCTACAAATGGAGATTCTAGAAATTCAGAATATAAGTATCTGGATGCAAAAATTTCAAGAAATGGTAGCACATGTTGAAAAAAATAAGACAATTAACGAGGAAATATCACAGTACATTATATTTAAATGCTAGAACTCTTTTCCAGCTAATTATTCAAAGGCGAGGAGAATAGCTTTTGGAATTTTGAACTTATTTAGATCCACATACAATTGTGAAAATTCGACTCCAAAATGATATTTATTCCCTTCATAAATGAATCAAAATCCAGACTTGTATGTGTCTGGATTAAGGGCCATTTCTTAGTCAGTACCTCAATCACCCTCTCATTTTTAACATTAGTATAAAGTGACTCCACATCAAACGATATCAATTTAAATCTTATCTATTTTTTTATTTTTTCAACAAAATCAAAGGAATCCTTGTTGTGGAAGTCACCTTTCCCGATAATGTTATTTAATATATTGGCGTAAAATTTACATATATTTTGGAAGGCGACTGACAATTATTGACCACAGGTCGACATGGCATACCAACCTTATGAATTTTAATCAACCCATAAAGTCTAGGTATAAGTGCTGAAGAGGTGTAGTATTTTTTATATTCTGTAGTGGTAATTAAATTTTTATTCAGAAGTAATTTAAAAAAGTCATTGGCCTTTTTCATTAAGCAATTTGTTCTATTTTTAGTCATCCTAGTGAAAGTTTCTCTGTCATTAATGATTTTATATAATTTAATAAGATATTCATTTTTATCTATGAAAACAGAACAATTGCTTTTATCAGCTCTAACTAAGATAATATCATTATTTTCTTTAAGATAACTACTAATAATAATTTTATTCTGAGGATGGTTACGTTGATTTCCGTTAGCGGATTTTAGGTGTTTTTTTCTGTATTTGTAATTATTAAGTTGATTAGTAATTATATTTATGGATCTAGTTCTTAGGGAAATTTGTAGATTGGCCTCATGGTGGTGGATAGTATTTTCTACTGCTGATATTAATTCGGAAATTTCTTTATCTCTTGGAAGGCTTGGAAAAGAAAATTTTTATATTTTTTAAATTTAATTTGAATTTATTATATATATATTTATGTATGTATGACTATTTGCACTGTGTCCTAAGCAACATAGGCATTATTTTCCTTAGCTTGATTTTCCAAAAAAAGTAATTTAAGTGGGAATTTCATGTGAAATTATTAATCCTGGCTTTTTAAACTCTTCGATGCTGAATTTTGTTTGCAGAAATACAAGCTGAAAAATAATTAAATTTTAAAATTATTTTTAAATCAGAGTCAAATCGAGACTGATTTATTATTATTATATCTAAATTATTCGAATCGTCTTTTTTATTCAATCCATCAAGACCTACAAATATCACAAATAGAAAAAGACAAATTGGTTTTTAGAAAATGTTCGTGTGTAAACAAAATGTTGCCTACACCGATGAACCCATAATTTTGAAATTTTAAAACTACTAACTTTGGCTAATTCATAACAAATATTTTTTTTTTAGTACTTTAATCCAGCGTTTCTCAAACTATGATCCTCGGTCGACAAATGGTCCGCGAGCTCTATCTGTCCTTGTAATCCTTCAAAAAATAAGAAAAAATTTAATTGAAATAAATTGAGTATTTCAAAAAAGCTTAAATTCTCAGAGTATGGAAATCACACATGGCAATCGACTTTGACGTTTCCCTGAGATTTTATCAAATTAATAATTAAAAAAAACGATTGAAATAATTAAAAAGACCCCTGGATTTCCATCCCATCCACGTACCCTTCCATTGCACCCCACACCCTATCCCACCACCAGAACCGCGCTCCACTACTGCACCATGCACCTCACACCCGCACCCAGAATTTGCTTGAGTTTCTAGCCTTCTGGGCAAGAATTTTGATTTTTGACCCCCACCATTTTGAGTGGTTAGTATATACATTTCTGTGGCCCAAAAAATATATACAAATTCGGTTGAGTCTTGCCCCAAGGGCAAGAATTCCCAATCCTCCTTCCCCCACGCCTTTTTTTAGTGGAATTTTTTAAATAAAAGTTGCCAGAAATCACATCCCTAACAACTTTGTTTATAACAAAATTTTCCGTAGAATTATTAGTTTAGCAGTTATTTGTTATTTGATCATTTTCATTCGTGCGCCCCCCCCCCCCCAAACTCCCTTTTGGGGTCAAAATATCAAAACGTTATATAGCAACAAACGTAAATTAGAAGACATCTGATTCAAATATGAAATTTAATAATAATCCCTTCAGCCTATTTTATGTGAATCGTGCGCAACTTTTCGCGGAACCCTACGGAAACAGACAGACAGACTTACAGGAATTTTGTTGAGGGTGTTTTCGTTCATAACTTTGCTTGAAACGTGTGTAACCAAAATTTGGGGTGATTTGTACACTTAAATAAAACATTTTAACATTAGATACATTTTATTATTTCATTTTACAATTGATAAATTTCGATATTTTTCGGTTCATCTTTCTTTTGCAGTTTCCAAAACTTATAGAATTAATATCTCTCAGTCTTCAGGTTTCTTGATCTGGATAAACAAACCAGTACTTCAAATGGAATTATATCTTTAGGTATTTTGTCCTTCGTTTTTTCAGCCAATTTTTTAAATAAATTATTTCCACTTGACAGGCCTTCTCCATGCATATTATTAAATTCATTCTCTAGTATTTTAGTTGCAGAATTTACCACTGCTCGAAGCCCCTAAAACCTTAGTAAATTGGATATTGAATTGTATCTAAGTTTCTGAGATTGGCACGTGATCCCGGCTTCTTTTCCTTCTACTCTGTTCTTTTCACGATGGAGGGGCCAGCCCATACTGGCCTTTAGGGGATCCACCTTCTGGTGTATCTCCTTCTCACATCAATATCATAAAAAAAAAAAAAATATAGCATATTTTCATTTGGATGTAACAGATTTCCTCTTGATATAAAAGTTAGCCAATTTTGAGATGGTTCGTCTATTTCTATAGTTTAGTTAATATAGAATTTCAATAACATGTTTTTGAAAATTTCCATTGCCGATAATCATATTTTTGCTATCAAAAATGCTGGTACAGAAAATAATACAGTTTGAAAAATCATCCCATTTTACTTTTTAAAAAGGTGTCACGGGGGGGTCTTGTAGAAAGATATTTCTTAATTGAAAAGTTTTTGTTTTGCCGAGAGTAGAAGAGTTGTTGATTCACAAAGAGAAACAAAGAGGTTGTCCTCTGCTTGATGCAAACAAACATACACACATATATATATATCGAGATGATAGATCTGTATATATATTATTTATTTGTTTGAGACTATAGTTTCGAAGACTTGGTCTTCATCATCAGTCTTTCTTCAATTATAAATGTTTTTCATGGAGTCAATATCATATGATATTGACTCCATGAAAAACATTTATAATTGAAGAAAGACTGATGATGAAGACCAAGTCTTCGAAACTATAGTCTCAAACAAATAAATAATATATATACAGATATATCATCTCGATATATATATATGTGTGTATGTTTATTTGCATCAAGCAGAGGACCTCTTTGTTTCTCTTTGTGAATATTTCTTAATGGCTGGAAGGCTGTTAACTTTATCTACGAGGGCTTTTAGAGTTGTTCTTCCTTCATAAATATCCACTTATTTTTAATGTTTTTAAAAATATGAAGTCTACTACGTAGGTATTATATAGTAGTTTAAATTTTAATATAAAATTTCTATATAAAAAACTATTTTAATGCTAATTTGGAAAATAATCAATGGAGGATTTCGCATTTGAGGAATTCTCGACTCGGAGAGAGAAAAAATATAAAAGACAAATATTCTGTATTTTTAATTTGAAATTTATTATAGTATAATTTTATAAATGTAACTATTGTGTTAATATGTATATGATTTAATAACAGGTTTTTGAAATTTTCTGATCCCGAGACTCCTTCTATCTTTGCCAAAATAATGAAATATTTTACAAAATAAAACAAAATATTTCTTTTTAATAAATTGTCACGGGTCTTGTAGAAAGATATTTCTTAATGGCTGGAAGGTTGTTAACTTTATCTACGAGGGCTTTTAGAGTTGGTCTTCCTTCTAAAATATCCAGACCGCACATATGACTTATATAACCAGTGCTTGCTGCTAAATGGATGTCTGCCCATGTTAACTGAAAACAATTTGTAATTATTATTATTTTTATTAATTCTTTAAGTTTGATCTTGTTTAAAATTTTGTATACCATTTGTTCTATAACTATTATTTAAATGACATAAAAAGAAATTGATTTTATTTTTTGTTAAAAATTTTATTTACTATGTTAGTATAAAAAAATAATATTAAAAAAAAACTAAAAACACGCTTCTAAAAAAGTACAAAATAATGTAATACTTAATCAAAAAGTGTGGGGCGCAGAAACATAAACTTTTAATTAATTTCGACCAAGTACCCCACGCTTTTTGATTAAGTATTACATTATTCTGTACTTTTTATTATAGTGTTTTTTAGTTGTTTTTTTCAATATTATTTATTTTTTTACTTTTTAGTCTTAATTATTTGTATAGAGAAATGTTTGCGGAATTTAACAGAAGAAAAGGGCACATTGATATATATATATATATATATATATATATATATATATATATATATATATATATATATATATATATATCTATATATATAAAATAGAAAAGTATGTGGATATATATGTATGTGGAAACGATCTGATTGGCCAGTGCATAGCCAATGCCAAAGCGTTAAATTATTAGAACGATTCTGATTGGTCAGATAGTGATCGTGCTTTAGGCAATGTGTTAAATAAATCTTTCCTTATTCTTCCTTATTTTTGAATCAATTTCATTCAAAAGTCACTAATCTTTCGATACTTACAGTAAGATTTTAAATTTCAATTATTAAATTGGTATGAACGAGACGCTCCCGCCAGGGGCAAGTGGACAAACGCCGGGCCGAAGGCCCGGTCGTCCGCTAGTATATATATATATATATATATATATATATATATTTATATATAAATTTACTACAATGCTCATCTGTCTGATTCTTTGGGGAATCGAAACAGATGAATTTTTGTTCAGTTTTTCAATAATAAATTTTATTTAGAATGTTTATATGTTAACATTTAAATGAAAAGCGAAAGTTAAACCTTTTATCCGGTCACTGCCCTTATTATAGGATCTAGTCGGGGGATCCATCGCCTAAATGGAGAAGCGCATTTGCGGGCTTAACGCAGAAGATGTCGGATCATACCCGGCTGGGTCCTGTATCTCTTTTTTCAACTCTTGGTTCACTATCAAAAACGAGTCTGGTCCCAAGTGCACCAAAATAGGGCAGTGACCGGATTAAAGTTTTAACTTTTCGCTTTTTAATTTAAATGTTAACATATAAACATTCTAAATAAAATTTATTATTGAAAAACTGAACAAAATTCATCTGTTTCGATTCCCAAAAGAATCAGACAGGTGAGAATTGTAGTAATATTATATATATATATATATATATATATATATATATATATATATATATATATATACAGAATGAAGCTAATATAAAGAGTATAAAAAAGATTAAAATTCTTGATTAATCCAAAAAATTTTATTTCATGACAAAATGAAATATTCTCAAGATAATGAAACAGAATGTTTTTGGATTATGAAATTAAAAAAATTTAAAAATTAAATAATTTTGTATGTAAAATAGACCAACGGATTTCATATTGTAATGATAAAATTAAAATATTTTACTCTGTCCAAAGCAAGGTAGCCTTTGTTTTCTTTGGCTTGATTTTCCAAATAATTCATGTAAGTGGGTGTTGTATCTGAAATCAGGCCGGGCTTTATCGACTCCTTTGAAGCCGGCAGTCATTCCAGAAATAAGAGGAACATGCTGAAAAATTAATCAATTCTTATTATAACAATAAT
>JALMQS010000064.1:14449680-14492604 GCA_024734495.1 Forficula auricularia
AGCAGCTAAATCGACTCAACCTCTAAGCGCGCATACAAAGTTGTTTTTCTTTTTAAATGGCCAAGCCGATATTTATAAAATAAATATATCTTTAAAGCTTATTTATTTAGCTTTATATTGATATCAATTTCAAGCCAATCGGCTCATTACTTTTTAAATTATGTGATCCGAATGGCTGAACTGGAAAAATTGCTGTTCCTAGCTGCCGCTACTTGGTAGTTACAATTTCCTTATAAAAACCAATGTAACCAATTATTCTTATTAATCGATTTTCAGCAATTGACCTGAACACATCTACGCAAATTGACACAATTGTTTTTAGAAAATCATTGATACTAAGCCAGAAGTTGCCGCTCAAGTTGTTGCTCTGTTGGAACAGAGCCTTAGCCAAAGAAAGTCGCTCTTCAATTGAACTTAAGTCAGTCTACTGTCTCAAGGGTCTACAGAAGGTTTCAGGAGACTGGTGCCTTCACTCGGAGACCGAATACCCGCCGCCGCCGGTGCACGTCTGAGAGGGATGACCGTTTTATCGTCACGACGTCTCTCCGAAACCGCCACCTCACTGGTGTCGATGTCCAGCAGCAGCTGAGAGAAGTTCGAGGTCTGGCTGTCAGTCGGTGGACAGTCAGAAGACGCTTGAAGGAAGCCAACCTCACTTGCAGAAGACCTGCCTCTGGACCAAAATTAACCTCACGTCACCGTCAAGCTCGACTTCAATTTGCTCGAGAGCATCTCAATTGAAGTATCGACCAATGGCGGGCTGTCCTTTTCACAGATGAGTGTAGAGTGTGCATTCATGGAAGTGACAGGAGAAGTCGGGTCTACAGGCGTCAGGGAGAGCGATTTTCTCAATGCTGTTTCTCTCAAACAGTGTCACATGGTGGTGGTTCCTGCATGATTTGGGGTGGCATTTCTCTGGAGGGAAAAAAGATATTGTTTTTGTGCCTGGTGGAGGCCGGGGAGGGGGTCTAACAGCTGACCGTTACATTGCTGACATTCTCCTGCATCATGTTGTTCCTTATAAAGGATTTATTGGGGAAAATTTTTTACTGATGCATGATAATGCCCGGTGCCACACTGCGGTGGTCACTCGGCAATACATGACCGAAGACGCTATCCACACCATAGAGTGGCCAGCGCTCAGCCCAGACATGAATCCCATCGAACATATGTGGGACCACCTCAAACAAAGGGTTCGAGCCAGAAATTCGGTACCTTCGACCATTGATGAGCTTAAGACAGCTTTGTTAGATGAATGGGAAGGCATCCCTCAAGATTTTATAAAAAAACTCATCGGGTCGATGCAGAATCGCATGCGGGCTGTTATAAAAGCTAGGGGGCAACACAAATTATTAAGAAAATAAATTTTCTTTGTTATGTTTAAAATGTCAATTTTATTTTAATTTTGAACATCCCTACTTTTCCTTTCCTTTACACCCTTTTTTCCTTTCATTGTCATTCAGATCACATAATTTAAAAAGTAATGAGCCGATTTGCTTGAAATTGATATCAATATAAAGCTAAATAAATAAGCTTTAAAGATATATTTATTTTATAAATATCGGCTTGGCCATTTAAAAGAAAAACGACTTTGTATGCGCGCTTAGAGGTTGAGTCGATTTAAGGCCCTCCGGGCGGGTTGCCCTGGCGGGCGGCGTCTCGGAATGAAAGTATGAGGTGTCCAAAATTGATTACCTTTTATGTAAATTGTTTTTTTTTTTTTTTTTTATATATATAGCTGACCCGGCCACGCGTTGCTGTGGCTAAAGTTTTTGTTATATTACATTATAGTAAACAATCTAAGAGAAACGATAAGAGAACATCAGTCACGGAGTCCACTATGCTTTTCCACACAGATAGTATTTGTAAAAAAATATGGTGATCTCCTTATTTGACTTTCTACTACTATAACCCTTTAGTACAATGAAATTATTTACGAACAAAGACGAAAATGTTGATGTTGGTATACAAATTCACTGGATTGAGATTTGAAGGGGAAGTACGTTGAACACAATTAATTAAAATGTTCTTACACTTGATATTAAGCAGAAATCAATACAAAATAAAAATTTATCAGATTTATTATTTCCATTTAATTTTATAACAAATAAGTATATTACAGTATAATACAGTAAATAACATGTGACGCTTAAACTCATGAATGAGGTAGGCAAGGCAGACAGTCTTAAACTTTTAAACATTAATATCTATTTTTTTGAATTATAAATACTTTCAATTTCAATTTAATTTAACACCAATCGGTGCACAATGTTTTTGGTTAACCTGTCTTTAGCTAACACAAATAGATTCGACGGTTTCCCAACACGTGAACACGCAACATATAGTTGCCCATGAGAAAAACATGGATTTTCCAAATCTAAACCACAAATGGACATTGTTTGACCTTGAGATTTATTTATAGACATGGCGAAAGCTAAACGAATTGGAAACTGTAGCCTTTTGAAGGGTATGGTAGAATCTGATGGTATCATCGGAATACGTGGCAGCAGGACCATTTTTCCTTTAAACTTCCCAGCCAAAATGGTTGCTTCAAGAATGTTTCCGGTGATCTTTTTGATGACCAAACGCGTACCGTTACATAATTGAGGTGGATTCAAATTACGGAGGAGAATAATAGGGGAACCAATCTTTAATCGAAGATTATGTGGTGGCATTCCAGGGATATCTAATGAATTTAAAAATTCAATCGGAAAATTTACACTTTCATTTTCATCAACAACAGTATCGATTGATTTAAAAGACATCAGATCGCCTGGTAACAACTGTTGTATCTGGAAGTTAATTTCGTCAACATCAACGTTTTTGGCTGCCAAAATCGCCCGTTGACTGAGCCATTCATGATTCAAATAATTATTCTGTATATCCGGGAAAATACTCTGAATCAATTCATTTTTATCCTGAACAACAGTGCAAAAATTGTCTGGTAGTTTAATGCATCGCGTATTTGGTTGCAGTTCTATTTTACCGTTCCCAATTTCTAGTAGTTGTTCGGAAAATATTTGTGCTGATGGATCATTTTGCAATTGTACTCGCATATTTATGGTCAATCGAAGTGTTTCAACACTTCGCCATAAGAATGATTGTTTCAAACATGCATTAATCTCATCCGCGAAAGTAGAGCGAGGTATAACCGGTAAGGTCTGCCGGAAGTCACCAGACAAAAGTAAGATAGCACCACCGAAAAGTTTATTATTGCTGTTTAAATCTTGCATAGTTCTGTTTAATGCTTCAAGTGAATATTTGTGTGCCATTGTGCACTCATCCCAAATTATTATAGAACTCTTCCGCAACACTGCAGCTATTCCACTATTCTTTTTGATGTTACACATTGCATCTGGTTTATTATGAACGTCCAATGGCAGCTTGAATGTTGAATGTGCTGTTCGCCCACCATCTAGTAAAGTAGCCGCAATGCCTGACGATGCTACTGCTAATGCGATTTTTTGTTGCGACCGTATTTTGGCAAGAATCAACGATATTAAAAATGTCTTACCGGTTCCACCGGGTGCATCTAAGAAAAAAAAACCGCCTTGTTCAGCAGCAACAGCCAGCATAATCCGATCATAAATAATTTTTTGTTCTGCTGTCAGTAATGGTTCACTGTTCATGATAATTGTTGCTAAACTTCCATGGTCATATTGCTTTTCTCGTTGTAAATCGGTATTGACTAAGTCGGTGGCTGGACGATTAGGTGATGGCATACCATAATGATTAAGTGGTAAATTTGAAATAAGAACACATAAATCCTCGATCAAGACCAATGCTTCATTGTACATCTCTGGTGTATAATCTATGTTTTGGCATTGATTTGTTTGTCTAATTCGGTGCAAGATGTCTTCTGTCATACAATTTTTATATTTTTCCCACAAAGTTTGTGCTTGCGAGGGATAACATGTCGTCAAAATAATTGCAAACAACTGACGAATGTTATTCGGTGTTGATGTCAACGCAGCATCAGCAAGCGTTAAGTCCCAATGGTTATCGTCTTCTAGCAATTGCAGTTCACGACATGCATCCTGGTATGTATTGAATACTCGACCATTAACTGTTCGTAAAAATTCAAAAGACGTTGGTCCGGGAACATTCACCAATAACAAACGTAAATAGAAGCACTCACGTTGCTTTGGATGTACCGTGTAAAGTCTCCCCAATGTCTTAGCTTTGAATATGCCTGTAATGGAAGGATGTGGTTTTCCTTGTTTCCGTGGCTCCCATTTTTTACTGGATTTGTTCCATGTGAAATAACGTGGAACATCACCATACACCAATGTCTTCGCGAATTGGCCAAAAACATCAGGTTTTTGACACAATGTAAAAAATTCAGTTAGAGTCGTTTTCGGAGCTTCGAACGCTCTTTGGAGAACATTTTCTTCAGTGAAGTATACACGTTGACCGTTTTCAAGATGTATTGCCAGATGTTGGACAGCAGGATCTCTTTCGTGGATGGGAAAGCTGAGAATATGCCAAATAGCTTCATTGCTGCTAATGTATCTGCCCATTTGGTATCGTGCTATTTCGTCATTTTTATTTATGTTTTGTACTTCAAATATGGCCAAATCACTGCCTTTGTTTACATATTTACAAATATACTTAATTGATTTAACAGAATTGCAAAGCTCAACATTGATATGAGCTTTGTAAGTTTTTGAAAGTAGTGGTGAGTATGGTACCACCCACTGATTATCAAACTCAACTTGATTTGGAAAGTTCGGCAGTCGCATTGTAAATGTGTGGCCACCATTCTCAGTACTTCTGCGGCGATACATTGGATAACCATCAATATCCGTGATCGTGTCATTCGTATGCGGCTTTGGGAAGTTTTTTTTACATTTTCCATTTTCCATGCACGGTGACTTCATGTTGAAAGCACCGCATGGCCCATGGATCATGTGTTTGGTGACAATATCAAATAATTCTTGATCAATTAATGGGTCTGGAATTTCGGCTGAAATTATTTGATCGATTTCTTCAGGACGGATTCTATCTTTAAGCCAAACCAAAATGTGGGCATGAGGCAAACCTCGCTTCTGCCACTCTATCGTATACAGCCAACAACGTGTGATACCAAAAATTGAATATTTAACAATAAAATCAATTAAGGATTTCAATTTTTGTTTAAACACACGTGCAGTTAAATCATGACGATGAATGGCTTGTTGTCCTGGCAATAGTAAAGTTTGTATCTCTTGCCAATTCGGATTACATGTGAATGTAATAAATAAATCCGGTCGGCCGTAATGACGTACGTAAGTCATCGCATCTTGCATGTATTCCTGCATGTTCCGTGGACTGCCGATGTAGCTTGAAGGTAAAATGAAAGCATTACCGATGTCATTGGGATTTAAATTTCCATCGATGTTTCCAGCAACAGCATCTCGTAAGTGAATATATTCTTCCGATCGTAGTTTTGCCTGGTTGAATCGAAGGAATCGCAAGCGTTCGCTTTCGACCTTAGCATACATATCAACAATGTATTGATGGAACAGCTCACGATATCGAAGGATATAATTGTCTTGATGTTGTCTAACCATTATTCGGTGTGCGTAGTAGTTCATTGAGCTAACTTTATTATTTCTGTAATCACCTAAAAAATAAAAAATAAAATGCAATACGAAATTAAAATCTATACATACAGTAAGAAAGTAAATAGATAATTGTCAAATTTACCGGTATTTGGATCATACTGTTTGATATTAAGGTGATATTCATCTTGTCCTTGCCAAAATATCAATGGATATTGTAGTGCGTCATATGAACGGTGTAGATCCGAAATCGTACTGACAGTGTTGTCTCGCCGTGTAATTTTTATAGATCTTTTGTCAACTGGATCACCAACCATGATAACAGCAACCTCATCAACAGTTGGAGCGTTGAATCTACCAGCATGTTCACCTAATGGTACTTTGTCGGCTTTTATGACGATTTGATAATTGTCATTTTGCAGTCGTGGCGAAACTCTTTTGATCAATTGAATTAGTTGATTGTGATCTTCTAAAAAATTTTCCAATAATATCACAATTGCTCTTTCCTCTGCTTGTTCAATAAAATTATACAGGCACCGAGTCGTCACGCGCTCTTCACAACCGCCCATAAAATAAATTTGAAGAAATTTCGGATTGTTATCAGGCATTGGCATCAGCGATCCGATTTTATGGTACACCTGGCCTTGAATTTTGAATGTAGTTTCAAAATTACGTCCATCGGATGCACGATCGCAAATTTTAGTTGCCCCAAATGACGTCATTTGGAAGCAAGAATTAAATTTGCGTATCTTACGCAAAAATAATTTGGAATCATCTGAATTGTCAGTAAGAAGGGATAATAAAGGCTCCGGCGGAGCGGGTAGAGGTGACAGCACAACTTTTCCTGATGCGCAGCACATGCCGGCTGCTTCATTCCGAAATTTCAATGCCTGACAATATTGACATACTTTATCCATTCCACCGATAGCAATTTTTGAATGCGCTGAGTAGTTAATATCTGGTGCATATTCAAAGGCAAGCCGAACGAATGATGCACGTGTTAATGAGCGGCTGATCCGTTGCCTTTGTCGATCTAGTGCTCGCACTGCAGCTATGTTTCGTTCTCGTGCCGCTCTTGTTCTCGTAATATTCTGTTGCAGACGTTCGTCTCGCTGTTCTTGAGATTCTTGTGCACGACTTTCTGCAATCCTGATTCTTTGAGCTGCATTTCTTGTTTCGATTTGTTCTGGTAATTGCTGAGCTCTTTCAACACGTCTGCGTCGTGCCGCTTTGCTGCTCGCGTTGTTGAGGTTAGATTTTTTCGGTGGCATTTGACTGAAAATAATAATTTAATCGTTTAAATATTAGAAAGAGGAACTGAAAAACATGTTATCAAAGCACATTGAAATAATAAGTGCAAAATAATTTTCAATGGAGGTTAAATAAAAATAATATAAAAATTTTTGTACAATTATTGAAAAAGTGTGGGGAGCTTTGTGCCATTTTCTCATTGATATATTAATTAACTTTTATAAAACTATGTGATATTACTTACATGTATAAATTGAAATTATTGTTCCTAAATATTTTTTAATAGAGGTTAAATAAAAACAATAAAAAAAATATTTGTACAACTTTGCATTGACATTTTAATTAAATTTAATAATTATGTGATAATACTTACATACATATATTCAAATTAAATTATAAAGTTTTGATCAATGAAGCACAAATAAGTAAAAAACAGGATTAATTTCACTGTATTATCTTCATTATAATATGAATGCAATTTACACTTCAGTCTAAGTAACACGTGGCCGGCTATGCTAACACCAAAAATTTAAAAAGTGGAAATAATCGAATTATACGGTATTTCGTTCATTACAAAATAAATTTAATTAATTTTATAGCGTCAACAACACGTGGTAATTATGCTGTTAAAATGTAGCTTATATGACACGTTCGTAGATTTACCATAGCAGCGCCATCTATTGACTACTTACTCAACCCAGTCGAAAGGTATCGACATCTGTTAGAATCATTTGGAAATTGTGACTGTCAAATAATAACAGACAAATAATTAGCAATAAATTAAAATTGAGACTATAATTTGAGATTTAAACTATCCTACCTCTCAAGTTGGATCGAACTGCACATGGTGTGCGAATTTTATTATAATCGGTTCAGTGGTTTAGGAGTCCATTGAGCACATACATTGTGACACGAGATTTATATATATTAAGATATATTTATATATATAAATTTACTACAATGTCTCATCTGTCTGAGTCTTTGGGGAATCGAAACAGATGAATTTTGTTCAGTTTTTCAATAATAAATTTTATTTAGAATGTTTATATGTTAACATTTAAATGAAACGATATAAATATTATATCGATTTGTCACCCTTTTATAGGATCTAGTCAGGGGATCCATCGCCTAAATGGAGAAGGCATTTGCGGGCTTAACGCAGAAGATGTCGGATCATACCCGGCTGGGTCCTGTATCTCTTTTTTCAACTCTTGGTTCACTATCAAAAACGAGTCTGGTCCCAAGTGCACCAAAATAGGGCAGTGACCGGATAAAAGTTTTAACTTTCGCTTTTCATTTAAATGTTAACATATAAACATTCTGTAATAAAATTTAAACTAATCTTGAAAAACTGAGACAAATTTAAACATACCGATTTCGATTCCCAGATAAATGAGACGGTGAGAAATAGACGATATATATATATATATATATATATACATGTATGTATATGCATATATATATATATAGAGTAAACTAATATAAAAGTATTAAAAAATTCAAAGTATTGATTAGATCCAAAAAATTTTATTTCATGACAAAATGAAATATTCATAAGATAATGAAACAGAATGTTTTTGGATTATGAAATTAAAAAAATTTAAAAAATTAAATAATTTTGTATGTAAAAATAGACCAACGGATTTCATATTGTAATGATAAAATTAAAATATTTTAATCTGTCCAAAGCAAGGTAGCCTTTGTTTTCTTTGGCTTGATTTTCCAAATAATTCATGTAAGTGGGTGTTGTATCTGAAATCAGGCCGGGCTTTATCGACTCTTTTGAAGCCGGCGAGTCATTCCAGAAATAAGAGGAACATGCTGAAAAATTAATCAATTCTTATTATAACAATAATAATTAAGGGATACCAGATCACTCAATAAGTCCCCGGTCTGACACATAGATGGCAACACTGTTGACAGACCCACGTGATTTCCGGGTAGTACTAACCTTCAAACAGTACGTGTCAAAATTTCATGGCATTCTGACCGTTAGTTTAGAGGTTACAGTCGTTTTAGTGACCCCAGTTTTGTAATTTTCAAGACAATGGATAGAAAGGAATTTCGTGTGTTGATTAAACACTGTTTTTTGATGGGGAAAAATACTGTTGGAGCCAAGCAGTGGCTTGATAAGCATTATGGGGACTCTGCACCAGGGAAATCAACTATTATTGACTGGTATGCTGAATTAAAACGCGGTCGTACAAGCACCGATGATGCTGAACGCTCTGGTCGCCCAAAATCGGCAGTTGTTCCGGAAAACATAAAAAATGTCCACAAAATAGTTTTAAAAGACCGTAAAATGAAGTTGCGTGAGATAGCTGACACCTTGAAGATATCAGAAGGTAGTGTCTTTACAATTATACATGAAAATTTGTGCATACGCAAGTTACTTTCGAAGTGGGTGCCGCGTTTGCGATTCAGAGCGCTGTTTGGAGCTGTTCAAGCGAAATAAAAGGATTTCTTGCGTTGGTATGTGACAATGGATGAAACATGGATCCACCACTACACGCCTGAATCAAAAAGATCGTCAGCTGAGTTGACAGCAGCCAGTGAAAGTCGTCCAAAGCGACCAAAAACTCAAAAGTCGGCTGGCAAGAAAGATTATGGCATATTTGGGGACGCGGATAGAATTTTGTTCATCGATTATCTTGAGAAAGGCAAAACTATCAATAGTGAATATTACATGGCATTATTGGATCGATTGAGTGCAGAAATCAAGAAAAAACGGCCCCACATGCAAAAGAAAAAAATGCTGTTTCACCAGGACAATGCCCCATGTCATAAGTCGATGAAAACAATCGTTAAATTGGATGAATTACGATTTGAATTGCTTCCCCACCCATCGTACTCTCCAGATTTGGCCCCCAGCGACTACTGGCTTTTTGCAGATATGAAAAAGATGCTCCAGGGAATGAAATTTGGTTCAAATGAAGAAATGATTGCCGAAACTGAGGCTTATTTTGAGAGCAAAGACAAATCGTTTTACATAAAGGGCATCGAATAGTTAGAGGAGCGTTGGAATGAATGTATCACTCTAGAATGAGAGTATGTTAATGAATAAAGTGGAATTTCTAAAAAAAAATTTGTTTTTCTTAGTTAGATCGGAGACTTATTGAGTGATTATGATAGATTAAAGAACTCTAAAAATAGATATTTCTTTTTATGATTTTTATTGAACTTAAAATCTATATAAACTGTTTCTTGATCAAATCGCCATGTGAGCTATGGTCATCTGAATGCAATGTTTAGTCACCTAATTCTGGAGTCGTTTGAATTTGAAAAATTCGAATTCCGAATTTAGAATTAGAATTTTGCTAGCACATGCGTACAACCGAGTTGACGCGAACATGTTAACATTCTAACATTTTTTGTACAAAACCATAAATTATTGAATACATAAGTTTGTATTTTTCTGTTTTCTTTTTGTTTGTTATTTAAATAGTTAAAAAAACAATTTGTTATGTATTAAACAACATCTACGTTTGATTTTTTTATGTATTTTTATAAAAGTAGGTATTATAAATATCGTTCTTTATGTACTTATATGTATCTGGTTTCCTAATTTACTGGAGTAAATAGGAATTTCTAAATAGCATATAATATATATTCTAATTCATATTTTTCTAATTTCGAATTTTAAAACTTTGAATTTACATAAAAATTCGAAATTCGAATAATTTTTTAATGAATTTTCGATTTTAATTTTGCTAAAAATCTACAGCACTATTACAAACCAATAATTTCTTATTGGAATATAGCTATTATATCTTAAGAAAGGGCGGATCCAGGGGTGGCGGAGGGCGACCGCCCCCCCCCATAGAGGCCCGTGCCTGGCGGGAGTGCAACACGTGCGTCGCACGCAGAGGCCAAAAAACGGCGGCCAAATCGACAGGGAATTTATAACAATTTTTATTTTTATTTTTTTATTTAAATGAACTTAAAATATGAGATATGAAATTTGTAAAATTTTTTTTAAAATAAAGTTCTATGTGTGTGTGTGGGGCGGCGTCTCTGACCCCCGCTTGGACAATTCGATCGCGACACACTTTCGAGATAAAAAGCAGATCTTATATACATCGGGCACCTTATATACATTCTCCCCCTCATAAAAAATTCCTGGATCCGCCCTTGATCTTAAGCGACAAGATAAGCAGCTTTTGTCGCTGACCCATCGCTGTTGCTTTCAATCGCTCACGTTAGCCAAAGAGTAACACTGGATAACTTAACAAGCGACTGCAGAAACTGTGGAAACCTTTCTGATGAGATTATCTCATTAAAAAAATATCTAATCTACAGGTTTTCAACCTAAATTTCTATTTTGATAAACTCAGCCAGCGAAGCATTAAATCTACAATTCATCTAGTACTTATCAATCGAAAACAAATTCAGAATATGTCAATTCCCGAATAAAGTAGAAAAATTGAATGAGTTTTTTTAATTTCGCTATCAGTCTATACTAGGGTTTCTCAAACTTATTCTACGACAGAACATTTCAGAAATGGTGAAATTTTAACGAAGCATGTTATTTACATATGGTACAATGAAATACAATGTAACATTCCCCTCTGTCTCCTCTCTCATTGGCAAATAACAATATTATACAGTATTTCATTCTCATCAGAATTTAATGCACTTTTTATCCCCACCCCCTCTTCCTCGAAACTAATATGAGCTGCCCCCCCCCCCTAGGTGAAATCCTGGGCACGCCCTTGTAAATACATATACAATCAATAAAATTAAATAAGTTGAGAAAAACATTCATCCTTAAACGGTTATAATTATATTTAAAATAAAAGACATAAACATACTAAACTAAAATTATGTTCCTAATGCCTTCGATGATTTTAGGTCCTCGAATTAGAAATTTTCTTAATTTTAGATCCAGTATTGGACAGTTGAATTCTGTTATCTGGTGTTGCATCGAGCCTGTTGCATTTAACATAAAACCATATTAGATCTTAACCAAACAGTTATTCATTTTCTGCGGAGTTTGAAAAACCCTTGACTCTTCCAGTTTGCCAAAAGGGAGACCAATGTTGAAATTTTATGTAAATATTTTCGTTAAATTTCTAATTTCATTAATTCAATCTATGATTTCGCTTTTTACATAGACCTACATGCCATGTAAGTCATTTTTGATTTTAAAAATTATAAAAAATGTAGTAACAAAATTAGGTAATTCATGTACTTATTTTAAAGATAATTTTCTAACCAGCTCTGAAATCGCATATAGTATCAACAGTTGAATCAATAAGAAGATTTTCCTCGTCAGTATTTCCACATAATCCTAGGGGTTTGGCAAGATAACGACAAATAGCTAAGCTTTGATTGTAAGTTTTGCCATCAAATTCGAGTACAGGAAGTTTTTTCAAAGGATAGGCTAAAAAAAAGAAAATTAACAATAATAGACTTTTGTAATAAAATATAAATATTTCTTGTTAAAAAAAAAAATATATATGCTGAAGAACAGCAAAATTTTAGAAAACATTCTATTATCTCTGAGAAAGTTTAGTTTAGTATTTTACCAGAACTTTTAGCAGGCCAGGTCTCATTATATTCATGTCGAATATCCTCATATTCATGGTTGCCATAAGCCATTAGATAACGAATAGCTTCTGCAATTCCTTTTCCATTAAAGTACGTTAATTTATAGGTGGGCATCTGAAAATGAATTGAATTTATCTGTACACCGTAAAGATATAGCAACTTTCTCATGATAGATACTTGCATTAACGAAAAAAAGTAAAAAGAAATTGTTGAGAGGAACCAAAGTGTTTGTGACTAAGAATTGAAATGGATATAATAAATAGAACAGCCAATAAATAGAGAAATGATCTGAAAGATCCTCCAGACATAGACGCAACAAAAAAATAAAAAATTGTAAAGACTTATAAAGGCCAAGCTGTTCATCAAAGGATAATACAATTTTTTGTAAAATTACTAACTGATATTGTTAGAAAATCATAAGATGGTGTCATCTATTAAATCCGATGGACTGGAATATTTTTAATTATATGTCAGAGGGGTTGTTTTCCACCCCCTCGGGAATCGAACCCGAGTGCCAGTAACAGCAATCCGGGCCATCTGGCTCACCTGCGGGATACGAGACCTCTCGTCCCATCCCGCAGGTGAGCCAGATGGCCCGGATTGCTGTTACTGGCACTCGGGTTCGATTCCCGAGGGGGTGAAAACAACCCTCTGACATATAATTAAAAATATTCCATTCCATCGGATTTATATAAGATGACACCATCTTATGATTTTCTAGTAAATTTGAATCTATTACCATCGGCAAATTAATATCTTTCATATTAAATTAGGAAAAGTCATTCCATTGCCCTTCGAATTTTGAATTTCTTCAAAATTCGAAACACTCAACCACCTTTATTTAAATTATATGGCATGGCTATATGTTTAAATTTAGAATCACTATATCGCGAAATTTTACAAATTAAGATAACAATCTTTGAGTAAAATATTTTACGCGTTTACATATGTCAGAGAGGTTCGTATCCCGCAGGTGAGCCAGATGGCCCGGATTGCTGTTACTGGCACTCGGGTTCGATTCCCGAGGGAGTGAAAAACAACCCCTCTGACATATAATTAAAAATATTCCAGTCCATCGGATTTAATAGATGACACCATCTTATGATTTTCTAGTAAATTTGAATCTATTACCATCGGCAAATTAATATCTTTCATACTGATATTGTTATTTTTATTTTTATTACAAAAAACTGATGAGTTGTGTCTAAGCTGTTGAACTGATTGAAATCTCTTGATAAAGATCAGAGAAAAAATGACCGAAACGTTAAGTTGTTTCTTTTATCAGCCGTTTGACTATTTCTTCCGTTTTCTCCATCCCTTCGTTATTTTCTTCCACCCCTTTTAAAATAAAATTTCTTTCTCTATCCTTGTCTTCCATGGACTCTATTCTCCTTTTGAGATCTAAATTTTCTTGTTTAATCTCTTCTATTTCCTTTCTTCATGTCTCTCCTGTCTTTCTCTCTCAGTTCTTCTCTCAGATTTTTTAATTCATCATTATTTTTCTGTATTTCCATGATCAAAAGATCTAGTTTTTCCCTAGATTCTCCATTCCTTCATCACTGTCTTGTTTTCTTCTTTTTTCTTCTTGTCCTCTCAACGCTTCTGGTGGAGAGCGTATCAATCTATTTGTAGGTGAGAAAGGTTCTCCTCCTGCCTGTAGGTATTGATTTATTCCCTTTTGTGATTGTTTTCCGGTCATTTGGGCAGTATTTCTTTTTTTCATCAATTATTCCAAGTAAAACTATCTCAAAATAAACTTTCAATTATATACATATATTCAGAAATAGTAAAAAATAATTTTTAAGAAAAAATAAAACCACGACTTCAAAAAATTAAATGCAACAAATAAAATACACTAAAAGGTATAAAATAATTATCTTATTTAGTTACAACTAAACGACGAAATATTAACATGAAATTACTTTTTGAAGTCGGTGCCAAACTAACTATACCTATAAGCGAGCATACCCGCCAAACGTACTAAGTAAGATCCGTCGAGTGCGATTCATAAAAGGTATATGTTTGGCACCAACTTCAAAAAGTAATTTCATGTTAATATTTCGTCGTTTAGTTGTAACTAAATAAGATAATAATTATTTTATACCTTTTAGTGTATTTTATTTGTTGCATTTAATTTTTTGAAGTCGGTTTTTATTTTTTCTTAAAATTATTTTTATTTTTCTCTTTTTAGTGATGTTATTAATAGTGATCATATCATCAGAACTTGACCAAATTAATATGACACCATCCTAAGACACCCCTTTCGGATAAAAAAAGAACCATCAGAAATCGGTTCATAAACAAAGAGGTTAGGTCTAAACAAACCTAATAAAAAAGGTCTAATACCTATGAAAAAAAAACGAAAAAAAATGGGACCAATCGGAAGCTAGACTGGACCCAATGCAAAAAAAATTTTCAAAATCGGTTGACAATTGGCGGAGATATGAGGTAACATAGGCACAAAAAAAAAAAAAAAAAATTCAGTCGAATAGAGAACCTCCTCCTTTTTTGAAGTCGGTTAAAAACAAGTTGTTCACCTCTTAATCCAGGCTAATCTGCAGGAGCTCCCGTAAAACACGTCTTTACTGCTTGAATGCACTGACTCAACTCCCGTTAAGTTGTTTTAAAAATTAAAAATTATCATTATATGATTATTTTACAAATAGATTTATTCTCAAAAAATGAAAAACAAAACAAAACAGTTTTTATTCATATTCATGTTTTTACTTTAAGCTTTTAGTTTGCAAAATATTTGAATCAAATAAATGTAGAAAAGTTAATTAAATTTCACTTAGCCGATTAGTCAAATTGATGATATAGATCAGTGGTTCCGAAAATGGTCCATATGGACCCCCAGGGCTCCACGATGACCTGCAAGGGGTCCATGCCATTGAAAAAAGGGTTAATAAATTTAATTTTTAGAAGATATTTAAAATCAATATTATATTAGAGCTCTGTATATAATATACTAGTACCTGGAACACCGAGAGATGCTCGGTAAATTTTTGATTCAATTAAA
This sequence comes from Forficula auricularia, assembly GCA_024734495.1. Classification (NCBI taxonomy): domain Eukaryota; kingdom Metazoa; phylum Arthropoda; class Insecta; order Dermaptera; family Forficulidae; genus Forficula; species Forficula auricularia. Next base: position 14,465,044 of record JALMQS010000064.1, read on the forward strand.
AGCGATATATTAATATTATTTTTATTTTTAAATTCAGGTTAAAAAGGTTGATTTTTAATCCCAGCCAAAATAAAATAAAATTGAAAAAACTTAATTTATATTTTTATCAACGTTTTGACCCGCTATGGCCTGTATCAAGACGTATCAATGTCACAACATTTTGAATGTAATTGAAATTAAAAATAATATTAATATACATACAACGATGTTCTTTCTCAGACTCTTTTAAATCCTGAAGAACGAGTAGACGATCCTTAGAATTGTCGGATTTTTTAAGAGAATGAAATTGATATTCTAATAAATTATTTTATAGAAAAATATCTTTAATTAATTAAATTGGAAAATTCTAATGTATAATAATATTTGTAATGATCTATTAGTGGATTTTAAAATAAAAAAAACAATTAATTTTATTAACAGAAGATTAAAAAATAATTAACTAATTATAAATTTTTATTCAAACAACCTCCTGTGAATAATTATTTCAATTAACAAAAAACACATAAAAAACAACTTAGCCGAAGATGAGACCGTAACAGAACGAAATATCAACACAACGAGCTCTAACCCGTGAATTTCATCCAAATCGTTTAGCCGTTTTCAAGAAACCCATTCTATATACGAGGTCTGTTCAAAAGAAAAGGTGAAGTTTGAATTTTTTTGAAAAGTATTTATTTATTCATCAATATCTATTTTGTCCCCTTCAAAGTAATCCCCCTCAGATATAATGCACTTATGCCAGCGCTTCTTCCAATCCTCGAAGCACTTCTGAAATGCGCTTTTCGGTATGGCCATGAGCTCGTTCTTCGATTCTGACTTTATCTCATCAATTGTGGCAAAACGCTTTCCTTTCATTGGTCTCTTCAGTTTTGGGAATAGGAAAAAGTCGCAGGGAGCCAAATCTGGTGAATAAGGTGGTTGAGGCATGGTTAGGGTGTTGTTTTTGGCCAAAAAATCACGAACAAGCATTGATGTGTGAGCTGGTGCATTATCGTGATGCAGAATCCATGATTTTTTTCCCACAATTCCGATCGTTTGAGCCGTATTGCTTCACGCAAACGTTGCATAACTTCCTTGTAGTATTCCTTATTAACCGTACGACCTGTTGGCAAGAACTCATGATGCACCACGCCATTGTAATCGAAGAAAACAGTGAGCAAAACCTTCACATTTGGCGTGCTTTTTCGGTTTTGGCTCATCTGGCCGCTTCCATTGGGATGATTGGACCTTGATTTCGACGTCATAACCATATACCCACGTTTCGTCACCAGTTATGACCCTTTTGAGCAAACCTGGATCGTCGTTGACGTCATTCAACAACTCCTGAGCGATACTAATGCGACGTTGCTTTTGCTCAAAATTTAGCAATTTTGGAACAAACTTCGCTGCCACACGTTTCATGCCCAAAACATTCGAGAAAATTGCATGGCATGAGCCGATTGATATGCCAACATCCTCTGCAACTTCCCTAATAGTGATTCGACGATTTTCCAAAACAATTTTTTTCACTGTTTCAATGTTTTCTTCACTTGTTGACGTGGTTGCAACTCCAGGACGCTCATCGTCATCAACATCTTCTCGGCCTTCTGTAAAGCGCTTGTACCACTTATAAACACTTTTTTGAGATAAAGTGGACTCGCCGAATGCCACAGTCAACATTTCAAGTGCCTTGGAGCACTTTATTCCATTTTTAACGCAAAATTTAATACATATTCTTTGATCCATTTTTTTCAAAAGTCAAAAATCGAAGAACACACACAAACGTGACTAACCTTTCAGTTGTCAACAACAAACTACTAATCCAAATGGGCTGATAATGCCAAAATATGACTAACACATGTGTACCAACATAACAAAAAAAAATTCGATAATCGAATCTACACAGCCCGCGAAAATTGAAAATTCACCTTTTCTTTTGAGCATACCTCGTATATACTCTTGTTAAGGCCTGCTTTCACTATGTCTTAAAATTTATTTATTAAAATTGCTTATCTTCTCCTTTTCAAATATTCGCGCCAGTGTTAATATAGGAACTTTATCTCTTTGATTCTTGCGTTAGCAAAACTTGTTTTGAGACTAACTTCCCACTAATTTTGAGCCCAGTTTGCAAAGAAAATTCATATTCTCTCTGTCTTTTTGGTTTGGTAAGTTGAGAGGTAAACATATACTTTTTTATGGTTAGAAAGAAACTTATTTTTCTTCAATTATTATACTCATATAAAAGATTTGATATTGTTAAATATACCGCGTTAGAATCAATTTGGTTGAGCTCTGAAATTCCGATATATATTAAAATTTCAAATAATATTTTTCACCTTAGCAATTGATTACAATTTTAGGTAATCCTGCTATAATCTTTTTACCTCTTATCTCACAACTAAAGGACCTAATTTTAATAATCTTTGAGCTTTTGGCATAGGCAAAACATTGAACTTTTTCATATAAGCTAATTTAAGGTTTATTTTCACGCGTTTTTGGTTCACTTAAATAACCTCAAATTACAGGTTTATATTGGTTATTGGATTTGCACTGCGGTTTCTTATTTAGAATTTAAAAAGTATTTTATTTGTTTTAATTAGTTTTGAAATAATAAAGTTTCCTTAAGAAACATTATTATCTTAAAACCTAAAGATTTTTATATATTGATATATATAAACATTGTTCTTTTGAAAATCATTCTTTGTAGGTATTCACCTTATTTAATTTTTACATATCTAAACACTGCTTTTAATTATCATTTATTTTTGTAATAAAATTATTTCTTTTATTTATATAAAATTAAAATTCCTAAGTTAATTTTGAACTTAGGTCAAATACACAACTTTCTGTTTTTATATTATTCCTTAATTCCAATTCAAACTATTTTCAGATAAAACAAAACCAGCTCGGTTATTATATATATAGAAATATATATTATAATAATCCTCGAACCTTCTTTCTTCGGATCAAACTAAATAGAAGGATTAATAATTATTTTAGTATCTTCTTTCAGATCTGTTGTTAATTATTCTTTTAAGGATTTTTAACTGGCGACCACCTTTGAGAATCAATCACGGTCTAGTATTCTCAACATTATTATAAATTCAAATTAAATTCACTAAATTCATTTTCGGGTGTTTTTACCTTATTCAGGCGTTAACAACTCTCACGAGCAAAGAAATGGAATCCCTCTCTTTTCATTAATTCAATGATAGTTGGTATGTTTCTTTGTAATTTATTAGAAATTTAAATATTTTTTCTACAAGGTTCATTTTTCAGCATTTAATGTGCCCTCTACACTATGTCCCAACGTGAGCCAAACATGTTGACCATGTTGGCCGCCAGTAAAAAGTGTTAATTTGACGGTGCCTCCACACAGTGGTCCAAGAGTTGGGCCAATGTCTATGGCCTTATGGAAACGACAACTAGCCACTGGGCACTTTCGTGGCTTAACATTGGCCCTCTTTGATATATCAAAAAAACCGCTCCCAAGGCCAACCATCGCCAATCTCATCGCCAGCATCAACCAATGAACAATACAAGATAACCCCCTCTACACATTGGCGTTGGGTTGAATTGGCCCAAGTTGGATCATAGTGTAGAGGAGGCATAAAATAAATGTAGAATGATAACCTAATGGAAATATTTATTTTTATATTTGAGAATTACATTTAATACTCGCAAGGGAGGTGATTCCATTTTTTTGCTCGTGAGTATATATATATATATATTTATACAAAAGAATGCTCGTTTAATATAATAAGATAAGATAAGATTAGAATAAATTAAAATTTCTTGAAAAGTAAAACTTTATTTTCTTAAAAAAATCGGAAAAGGTAAGGGGCGACCCTTTGCATCAATTTTCCATTTTTGGAAAGGTGCATGAATGTAATTTTTAGGAGAGATATAAAAATAAATATTATATTCGAGATCTATATATAAAATAATATTAGAATAAATTAAAATTTCATGAAAAGTAAAACTTTATTTTCTTAAACAAAAGCGAAAATGAGAGGTAAGGGAGACCCTTTGTATCAATTCACCATTTCCAGATTTATTTGTTGAAGCATTAAATATTAAATTTCTTAGATCTCTTTCATAAATTATTTATTGTAAAGACGAAGAAAGAGGAATTCTCTTATCTCCCCCAGCCTACATATCCCTTTTCAAAAATTATGGAAACAGCTATTTTTATAGCGACTTAACGAATAGACAATAAAATGTTGTATAATACCTTGTATTTGTATAAGAGTAAAACTGTGCTGGGGCTATTGAAATCTTGAAAGGTTTATCTAATGTGAATACTTAGAACGCTAAGAGCAGAATGATTTGAAGTTGACGGAAATTGAATCCTATGAGCACGTTGCTCAAGGTCGAATAAATCATTCCTAGCCAATGGCCTTAGAAAGGGGGAATAAAGACCTTGATAAATGTTTATTTAAGTCGAAGGGAATTTCAGTGCAGAGTTTTTTTTATAAATAATTAAAGGTTTTAGGATTGGGAAAAAGTTCGAAAAAGTAAGGGAATTTCAATCATCAGATGTCAAAACTGTTTTTCTATGTGAACTCCCGAAGATGGGCCCGTAACCCGAAATTATATACAGAGTCTCGCTCATAAGCGATATTTCTTTTATTTGTGAAACCTACCTAGTAATTTATATTTTTACTTTATCTAATGCGAAGCATGGGGAAAGTATTGTAATCGGTCTCACGGCAAGAGAGGCTTCAAAGGGTCCTCAGGTAAAGACTACGGAACCCATGAACTTAATTAAAGTCACAAATTGTAGTATTCAATTAGGTTGAATTTTAGCACGTGACGGTTTTGCCAAAAATTACATGGAGTCTCGCCGAGAGGCCAAAAAGTGCGATTTTTTCATTTAGTGCGTGCGGATGTATGTATGTATGTATGTATGTATGTATGTATGGACGGATGGATGGAGGTTATCGTTTTTTTGGCCCACGATTTTTTCCACACCGTTGCACCGATTGAAATGAAATTGAAAACCTACCATTCTTTTAACAAAATGAAGCGCTGATTAGTTTTTGGTACATATCGGTCCACAAACATTAGTACTTTATTTCAGTACTTTTTTAGTTTTTTCTAAATATCTTGAAAATGAAATAACCAATTTTGATGACATTTAATATCCTAATTAAGTACCTTGGGGACCACAAAAAAGGTTAAATAATGTTTTTAGTAAAATTATATTTTAAAGTACTTTACTCTAGAGTAAGATAGGTAGTACATTTCTTTTATTTTTTTATTTTAAATTCTTTAAAATTTATTCATTTGATCGTTTTAATATAGCTCATTTAACCTTGCTTAAGTAAGAATGGATAGCCTTCCCTCTGTGAAATGCTAAAAATTTGGGAGGAAATTTTATAAGTAACAATATCCACTGCGTTGTTTTCTTATCCGTTAGCTTTGCTGAAGACATAGAGGAATCGAGTTGAAATCAAAAATAGCGATTGATTCTCATCTAGTACTTGAGGAATAACCATTCTATATTGGATTTTTACGTTTCGGTTTTTATTGGTAACCATTGCTGAAGACACAGAGAAATCGACTTAAAATCAAAACTAGCCATCGATTCTGATCTAATACTTGAGGAATAACCATTCTATATTGGATTTTTACGTTTCGGTTTTTATTGGTAACCATTGCTGAAGACACAGAGAAATCGACTTAAAATCAAAACTAGCCATCGATTCTGATCTAATACTTGAGGAATAACCATTCTATATTGGATTTTTACGTTTCGGTTTTTATTGGTAACCATTGCTGAAGACACAGAGAAATCGACTTAAAATCAAAACTAGCCATCGATTCTGATCTAAAACTTGAGGAATAACAATTCTACATTACGTTCTACAAAATGCATTATGTAATTGAAATTAATCTCTTGATAGAGATCACCTTTTTGATAAGAATGCAAATAAGTGTAATTATCACCACCCGCAGCTTGAGAGTGAATCTTGTTCCCTCTAAGAAATAAGCTGACGTGTTCTGATGTGGCCATCCACTTGACTTTACCATACAACCTAGCCCCTAAAATTATTTATAATGATGTAGGGAGGGGTTAGTTTTTGCATTTTTAGACTTCTTGGGCCCCACTGATTATGTATACAAAATTTGGTTAAGTTTGGTAAATGGCCAAGATTTTCATTTTTTGACCCCCCCCATTTTGGGCGGTTAGTTTTTGCATTTTTAGACTTCTGGGGGTCCACTGATTATGGATACAAAATATGGTTGAGTTTGCTCAAATGGCCTATATTTTTAATTTTTAACCTCCCTCCCTTAATTTTGGGTCGATATGTACCAAAATCTAATCAGCTGTTAATCACAATGGACCGAAACTACGTGTGAAATTTGGTTTCGATATTAAAACTCGTTTTTGAGCTAGCTCGTCCACAAAAATTTGGTAACGCACAGACAACCAGACAGACTAACTAACTATTTTAACAAACATTTTGACAAAACAATTATAATCTCAAAAAAATATAATTTTTTCGATGTTCACTTATTAGGGCTTTTTTGTAGAGCGAAATGCTATGGTTTTGCTCAATTTTTTTAATCAAAATAGTTTCAGCCGTTTGTGAGATATTTCGAAAAAATAAGGAAAAAAACACTTTTTTCATGCAATACTTGACCATACCCTGTATGGTAAGGTAAAAAGAAGGTCAGTGAAATTTGGGGATATTCAAGGGTGCTCGCAAAATGAGAGGCCCAAGAAAGGGTTAAAGAATAAATATATAACATATATGAAACGGTTTAATCAAAAGATTTATTTAAAATAATATAATTACTAGCTTCGGCCTCTTGCTAGAAAATTTCCGTTGCCGATAATAATATTTTTCAATCAAAAATGCTGGTACAGAAAATAATACATTTTGCAAAATCATCCCATTTTTCTTTTTAAAAAAGGTGTCACGGGGGGTCAAGGGGGTGAATGTCCATAAGGTGCCCGATCTATATAAGATCTACTATAAGGTGTGTCGCGATCGAATTGTCCAAGTGGGGAGGGGTCAGAGACGCCGCCCCTACACACATAGAACTTTATTTTCAATTTTTAAAAATTAATAAAAAAAAAAATGTTTTTTTTTTACAAATTTTTTTGGCAGACACGGGCCTCTATGGGGGGGGGGGCGATCGCCCCTCCGCCCCCCTCTGGATCCGCCCTTGCGGGGGTCTCGTAGAAAGATATTTCTTGATTTCTGGAAGGCTGTTAACTTTATCTACGAGGGCTTTTAGAGTTGGTCTTCTTTCATAAATATCAATATATTTTTAATGTTTTTAAAATATGGAATCTAGTACGTATTATATAGTAGTTTAAATTTTAATATATAATTTCTATATAAAAAACAATTTTAATGCTAATTTGGAAAATAAAATCAGTGGATGATTTCGCATTTGAGGAATTCTCGACTCGGAGAGAGGAAAAATATAAAAGACAAATATTCTGAATTTTTAATTTGAAATTTATTATAGTATAATTTTATAAATGTAACTGTTGTGTTAATATGTATATGATTTAATAACAGGTTTATGAAATTTTCTGATCCGGAGACTCCTTCTATCTTTGCCAAAGTAATGAAATATTTTACAAAATAAAATTAGATACTTCTTTTTAAAAAATTGTCACGGGTCTTGTAGAAAGATATTTCTTAATGGCTGGAAGGTTGTTAACTTTATCTACGAGGGCTTTTAGAGTTGGTCTTCCTTCTAAAATATCCTGACCGTACAAATGACTTATATAACCAGTGCTTGCTGCTAAATGGATGTCTGCCCATGTTAACTGAAAACAATTTGTAATTATTATTATTATTAATAATTCTTTAGGTTTGATCTTGTTTAAAATTGTGTATACCATTTGGTCTATAACTTTTATTTAAATGACATAAAAAGAAATTGATTTTATTTTTTGTTAAAAATTTTTTACCATGTTAGTATTAAAAATAAATAATATTAAAAAAAAAAAAAACTAAAATCATTCTTCTTAAAAGTACAAAATAATGTAATACTTAATCAAAAAGTGTGGGGCGCAGAAACATATACTTTTAATTAATTTCGACAAAGTGCACCTACGCTTTTTGATTAAGTATTATTATTATTTTGTACTTTTTAGTAGTGTTTTTTTAAATATTATTTATTTTTTAACAGAAGAAAAGTCATATACATATATATACAGGGCCGGATAAAGGGCGATTGGAGCGATTAGGCTCAATCGGGCCCCGCATTTGAAAGGTTCCCGCGTTATCATCAAAATGAACAAAATTTTTTCGAAATTTAAAGCAAATTCCTTTTGATGATAATGGATAAATTATGAATTATTCAAATAATTAAAAATATATTTATTTTAAGCTCGCATTGCTGGATGAAATTTATTAATTTGTTTATTATTATATAATATATACTTTATAGGAAATGGATTGGGACTTCAATATGGAATTGGAATAATTATCGGAAAAGAGGTTTTTTTATTTAATTAGTTTTTTCCTCTTATTAAAAACAAGGACTAAAAAGATGATCAAGGACAGTCGATGGTTGAGAAATAATCTCCGGAGTCGAAGCTCAAATACAATGTATACATTAATTCATGTAAAATAATTGGTTTAATAAAATTAAAAAAAAAAAAAAATATATATATATACTTTATAATATAGAAAACTGATACCCGTAAAAGTTAATGTCAAATGTATTGAATTTAATCGGGTAGTCCTTTATTAGAGAGATTTTGCACTACGTACTAATCTGATGATCCATGACATTTGATATATTTATATATATATATATATATACTGAATTTGAATTTTATTTAAATATAGGGTGTTTTTTTTAGAGGTATAGAACTTCGAATTGAAATAAAACACAAGAAAATCGTTTTAATGTCCATCAATTTGGCTTTATTGGAAGGATAATTTTATGCCATTAATGTTTAAATATGATTTCGGGCATGTGGTCGCCGCGGCTGGCTCGAATAAATCCAATTCTACAGGTCCAATTTTCAACCACTTTTTCGAGCATATGGGGCCGTATGTTGGCAATAACGCCACGAATGTTGGCTTCCAAGTCCCCTAACGTTTCTGGTTTGTTGGCGTAGACGAGCGACTTCACATATCCCCAAAGAAAATAATCCAATGGTGTCAAATCACACGATCTTGGTGGCCAATTGACAGGTCCATTCCGCGAAATTATGCGCTCATCGAATGTTTCCTTCAATAAATCGATTGTGACGTGCGCTGTGTGGCATGTAGCGCCGTCTTGTTGGAACCACAACTCATCCACATTCATGCCATCCAATTCGGGAACAAAATAGTCGGTTATCATGGCTCTATACCGGTCTCCATTAACGGTAACTGACTCTCCAGCATTATTTCGGAAGAAGTATGGCCCAATGACTCCACCAGCCCATAGAGCACACCAAACAGTCAGTTTTTGTGGATGTAATGGCGTCTCAAGGGTCTCATGTGGATTCTCTTCACTCCAAATGCGGCAATTTTGCTTGTTGACGTAGCCAACATTCGTGGCGTTATTGCCAACATACGGCCCCATATGCTCGAAAAAGTGGTTGAAAATTGGACCTGTAGAATTGGATTTATTCGAGCCAGCCGCGGCGGCCACATGCCCGAAATCATATTTAAACATTAATGGCATAAAATTATCCTTCCAATAAAGCCAAATTGATGGACATTAAAACGATTTTCTTGTGTTTTATTTCAATTCGAAGTTCTATACCTCTAAAAAAAACACCCGATATTTAATATATAGAGAGGGCTCCCGCAAAAAAATCCAACTCGGGCCCCGCACCTATTCGATCCGGGCCTGTATATATAAAGGGTCGCAGCAGGGTGGGGCATATACGAGATGCGTTATCAAGAATAGGAGTCCCTGCATACCTTAGAAGAATGCTGTCAGCCTATCTTAGTCAGAGAAAGCTGAAATATGATACGACTGAGGGCACTAGATCGTATGAGGTGTCGGGGGGTGTACCTCAGGGATCAGTACTTGGCCCATTATTATGGAACGTCATGTATGATGGGGTGTTTAATCTTAATTTGCCCAATAATGTTGAGATTGTTGGCTTTGATTAATCCAAAAAATTTTATTTCATGACAAAATGAAATATTCTCAAGATAATGAAACATAATGTTTTTTGGGTTATGAAATTAAAAAATTTTAAAATTAAATAATTTTGTAAGTATGTAAAATAGACCAACGGATTTTATATTCTAATGATAAAAATAACTTATTTCTTATGTGAAATTAAAATATTTTACTCTGTTCAACGCAAGGTAGCCTTTGTTTTCCTTGGCTTGATTTTCCAAATAATTCATGTACAGGGGTGTTGTATCTGAAATCAGGACCGCCTTTTTCGACTCTTTTGAAGCCGGTGAATCATCAAAGAAATAAGAGAAACATGCTGAAAAATTAATCAATTCTTATTATAACAATAATAATTAAGAGATATAATCTTATTATATTAAACGAAGAATTCTTGTATATATATCCAATCGGTTTCTCGAAAACGGCTGTAACGATTTGGATGAAATTCACGGGTTAGGGGGGGGGGAGTGTTGGCGATTCGATCTGTCACGTCGATTTCAAGTGTTTGCATCCTTCCTAAAGGTATACTGAAAGTGTGGACACTACAATACTAGTGGATTTCAGCGAACTTTCGTTTTTCCTTCTTGGTGACCAGAACTGTACTGTGTCGGTATATATGTTCTCAGTTTTTTGCATTGGCTTTCGTGAACGATTGAAACTAATATGAGCTGCCCCCTCCCCCTAGGTGAAATCCTGGGCACGCCTTTATAAATACATATACTATCAATAAAATTAAATAAGTTGAGAAAAACATTCATCCTTAAACGGTTATAATTATATTTAAAATAAAAGACATAAACATACTAAACTAAAATAATGTTCCTAATGACTTCGATGATTTTAGGTCCTCGAATTAGAAATTTTCTTAATATTAGACACAGTATTGGACAGTTGAATTCTATTATCTGGTGTTGCATCGAGCCTATGCATTTAACATAAAACCATATTATATCTTAACCAAACAGTTATTCATTTTCTGCGGAGTTTGAAAAACCCTTGACTCTTCCAGTTTGTCAAAGGGGAGACCAATGTTGAAGTTTTATGTAAATTATGTTGATTAATGTCCATTATAATTAGTAAATTAAAAATTCACAGTTCATTGGACATGATATGTAAATATTTTCGTTAAATTTCTAATTTCATTAATTCAATCTATAATTTCGCTTTTTACATACTCCTACCTGCCATGTATGTCATTTTTGATTTTAAAAATTATGAAAAATGTAGTGACAAAATTAGGTAATTCATGTACTTATTTTAAAGAAAATTTTCTAACCAGCTCTGAAATCGCATATAGTATCAACAGTTGAATCAATAAGAAGATTTTCCTCGTCAGTTTTTCCACATAATCCTAGGGGTTTGGCAAAATAACGACAAATAGCTAAGCTTTGATTGTAAGTTTTGCCATCAAATTCGAGTACAGGAATTTTTTTCAATGGATAAGCTAAAAAAAAAAAGAAAATTAAAAATAATAGACTTTTGTGATAAAATATAAATATTTCTGGTTAAAAAAAATAATGCTGAAGAACAGCAAAATTTTAGAAAACATTATTCTATTTTCTCTGAGAAAGTTTAGTTTAGTATTTTACCAGATTTTTTAGCAGCCCAGGTCTCATTAAATTCATGTCGAATATCCTCATATTCAATGTTGCCATAAGCCAATAGATAACGAATAGCTTCTGCAATTCCTTTTCCATTAAAGTACGTTAATTTATAGGCGGGCATCTGAAAATGAATTGAATATTAATTTATCTGTAGACCGTAAAGATGCAGCAATTTTCTTATAATAGATACTTGCAGTAATGAAAAAAAAGTAAAAAGAAATTGTTGAGAAGAACCAAAAGGTGTTTGTGAACAATTCTTAAATTAAGATTTATATAATAAATAGAACAGAGAATAGACAATAAATAGAGAAATTATCTGAAAGATCTTCCAGACATAGATGGAAAGAAAAAAGAAAGAATTGTATAGACTTATAAAGGCCAAGCTGTTCATCAAAGGATAATATTTATATACGAGCTTTTCGTGCGTGCCTTCGGCACGCCCTCGAAGCTCGTCCCTCCGGGCTGCAATGCCCTGGCGGGCGGCGTCTCGATCCTAAAATTTTATTCCTCTTAAAAAACCACACTCCAAATGTATACCTGTAAACCATGCGCGGATCCAGGGGGGGTGGACGATGGGGGCGACTCCCCTCACCAAAAAACATTGAAGATCAACATTTTTTATAACGTCTCTGACCCCCCCCCCCCCCGCTTGGACAATTCGATCGCGACACACTTCCGAGATCAAAAGTAGATCTTATATACCGGCGACCGCCCCCCCAAATCAGAGGTCTGGATCCGCGCCTGCTGTAAAGCTGTAAACTCCCGAAAATACATACTGTCTTAAAAGTTTTTTCGTCCTGACATAGCTATAGAAATGAGAATCTAGATATAAATCTGGGAGTATTTCTTATTTCTTATTTCTATAATCTACAGCATTGTGATATTTTGTGTGTGGAAATATGTAGATTTATTTAAATAAGTGGGATCGTGTGAGGAGGAGAATTATATTAAATCATTTTTTTTTAATTTGGGATCGATAATCGATATAAGGCTCCAAATATTTAAAAGAGATCAGGTGTTGTTTGTATGACAGGCTGCTCCAGTATTGGCATGAGAAACTCGGGCGTGCGCTCTTTCTGTGCGCAAAGAAAAGCAAATTGAATATTTAATTTTTGAGTGGTGAGGGGGGCGGGGAGGAGGAATAATTATCAATATATTTAATGTTTCTTAATTTAAAATCAATTGGAGTCTTTCATTTCAAAATTCGAGTCCAAATTACGATTATATTTCAAATTTGCCGCAAATATGCCGACGGCGCTCCCTGTCGGATGCATTACGTCAGCGTTGCGGCAAATTAATCTGGACTAATCTATATAGTATTTTTTGTAAAATTACTAACTGATATTGTAATTTTTATTTTTATTAAAAAAGCTGATGAGTTGTTTCTACTTTAAGCTTTTAGCTTGCAAAATCAATTAAATTTAGAAAAGCTAGTTAAATTTCACTTAGCCGATTAGTCAAATTGATGATATAGATCAGTGGTTCCCAAAATGTTCCACATGGACCCGCAGGAGTCCACGATGACCTGCAAGGGGCCCATGCTAATGAAAAAAGGGTTCATAAATTTAATTTTTAGGAGAGATATAAAAATAAATATAATACTCGAGTTCTGTATATAAAATACTATGAATTAGAATAAATTAAAATTTCTTTAAAAGTAAAACTTTATTTTCTTAAACAAATTCGAAAATGAGAGGTAAGGGGGGTATTTGTATAAATTCACCATTTCCAGATTTATTTGTTTAAGCATTACATCCAGACCCACAGAGCAGTGTGTCAGCCAAATTCGGAAAAACGGGCGACGCACCGGCCTTGTATATTTACACGAACCATTTCAAGCTACTTTAGACCCCCCCCCCCATAACTCAAAAACTATTAGACTTGCATACTTGAAATTTTGCATGCCTAATAAGACCCACTAGAACACCTAGAATCCCAAATTTCATGAATAAATCTATTATAGTTCTTGAGTTGTTAAACTCTGAAAAGCGCCATTTTTAACACTGACTCACTCACTGACTGACTGACATATCAAAAACCCAAAGTACTTCCGCTGATCCTAGAATGCTGAAATTTGGCATACTGTCAGAGTTTGGGCTACAATTAAAGGGAAAAATCGAAAAAGAGAAACTTTCCCTTTTTCAGGACCTAAAATGAGGGGGTGAAATTGATTATAGGCTTAATTAACATATAGTGAAAATACAATCAAGCTAGAATTCAGAAATTTGGCATACTGGTAAATCTTGGAACATTAATAAAGGAGGAAATTGAAAAACCGAAAATTTCCCTTCTTCCGGGTTCGAAATGAAGGAGTGAAAAGCCGACCGTGTTTTTAACAGATATTTTATGAGAAATATTTAATTATTATTAATATAAATGTTTAAATGTAATTATTTAGATAAATTAAAGGATAAAACTTTTCAAAAATTAATGATATCTGACCAAAAACATAAATGTGAAAAAATTTTTAAGAAAAAATAAAAACCGACTTCAAAAATTAAGTGCAACAAATATAAAATACACTAAAAGGTATAAAATAATTATTATCTTATTTAGTTACAACTAAACGACGAAATATTAACACGAAATTACTTTTTAAAGTCGGTGCCAAACAAACTATACCTATAAGCGAGCGTACCCTCCAAACGTACTAAGTAAGAGTCGCATAAAAGGTATATGTTTGGCACCAACTTCAAAAAGTAATTTCGTGTTAATATTTCGTCGTTTAGTTGTAACTAAATAAGATAATAATTATTTTATACCTTTTAGTGTATTTTTATATTTGTTGCACTTAATTTTTTGAAGTCGGTTTTTATTTTTTCTTAAAAATTTTTATTTTTCTCTTTTTAGTGATGTTATTAATAGTGATTATATCATCAGAACTTGACCAAATTAATATGACACCATCCCTAAGACACCCCCTTTCGGATAAAAAAAGAACCATCGAAATCGGTTCATAAACAAAGAGGTTAGGTCTAAACAAACCTAAACAAACCTAATAAAAAAGGTCTAATACCTATGAAAAAAAATCGAAAAAAAAATGGGACCAATCGGAAGCTAGACTGGACCCAATGCAAAAAAAAATTTTCAAAATCGGTTGACAATTGGCGGAGATATGAGGTAACATAGGCACAAAAAAAAAATAAAAAAAAAAAAAAAAAAAAAAAAAAAAAAAAAAATTCAATCGAATAGAGAACCTCCTCCTTTTTGAAGTCGGTTAAAAAGGGGCCAAGTTTGGTACAAACGGCTTAGTCGACAAAAGAGTTATACGCGTACTAAGTTCCATAACAGTTCGAAAAATCATAGCTATAGGGATGAACAACGATCTTCAATTGATTTAAAAGAAAATTTGTTACGTTCTTTGATATTAAATTTATAACTAAGTTTTATATCCAACTAAATTGTTTGTAGTATAAAATAAAAACAACTAGATAAATTTTAAGCTTGTATTAAATATCATCACGTTAAACCTAAGTTATTGACTATTATAACTTGCAGAGTTATAAATTTAATATCAAAGAAAGTAACAAATTTTCCTTTAAATCAATTGAAGATCGTTGTTCATCCCTATAGCTATGATTTAAGCAACTGCTATGGAACTTGGTACCCGTTAAGATCTCAACTCTTTTGTCGACGAAGCCGTTTGTACCGAACTTGGCCCCTTTTTCACATTTATGTTTTTGGTCAGATATTAAGTTTCTTAGATCTCTTTCATAAATTATTGATTGTAAAGACGAAGAAAGAGGAATTCTCTTATCTCCCCCGCCTACATAACCCCTTTCAAAAATTATGGTAACAGCTATTTTTAACCGACTTCAAAATAATTTTTAAGAAAAAAATAAAAACCGACTTCAAAAAATTAAATGCAACAAATAAAATACACTAAAAGGTATAAAATAATTATTATCTTATTTAGTTACAACTAAACGACGAAATATTAACATGAAATTACTTTTTGAAGTCGGTACCAAACAAACTATACCTATAAGCGAGCGTACCCGCCAAACGTACTAAGTAAGATCCGTCGAGTGCGATTCATAAAAGGTATATGTTTGGCACCAACTTCAAAAAGTAATTTCATGTTAATATTTCGTCGTTTAGTTGTAACTAAATAAGATAATAATTATTTTATACCTTTTAGTGTATTTTATTTGTTGCATTTAATTTTTTGAAGTCGGTTTTTATTTTTTTCTTAAAAATTATTTTTATTTTTCTCTTTTTAGTGATGTTATTAATAGTGATCATATCATCAGAACTTGACCAAATTAATATGACACCATCCCTAAGACACCCCCTTTCGGATAAAAAAAGAACCATCGAAATCGGTTCATAAACAAAGAGGTTAGGTCTAAACAAAACCTAATAAAAAAGGTCTAATACCTATGAAAAAAATCGAAAAAAAATGGGACCAATCGGAAGCTAGACTGGACCCAATGCAAAAAAAATTTTCAAAATCGGTTGACAATTGGCGGAGATATGAGGAAACATAGGCACAAAAAAAAAAAAAAATTCAGTCGAATAGAGAACCTCCTCCTTTTTTGAAGTCGGTTAAAAAGGAGGAGGTTCTCTATTCGACTGAATTTTTTTTGTTGTGCCTATGTTACCTCATATCTCCGCCAATTGTGAACCGATTTTGAAAAATTTTGTTTGCATTGGGTTCGGTCTACCTTCCGATTGGTCCCATTTATTTTTCATAGGTATTAGACCTTTTTTTGTTAGGTTTGCTCATGCCTAACTTCTTTGTTTATGAACCGATTTCGATGATTCTTTTTTTATTGGAAAGGGGGTATCTTAGGGATGGTGTCATATTAATTTGGTCAAGTTCTGATGATATGATCACTATTAATAACATCACTAAAAAGAGAAAAATAAAAATAATTTTTAAGAAAAAATAAAACCGACTTCAAAAAATTAAATGCAACATAAAATACAACTAAAAGGTATAAAATAATTATTATCTTATTTATTACAACCAAACTACGAAATATTAACATGAAATTACTTTTCTAAGTCGGTGCCAAACATATACCTTTTATGAATCGCATTGGCACTGAGTTCAAAAAGTAATTTCATGTTAATATTTCGTCGTTTAGCTGTAACTAAATAAGATAATAATTATTTTATACCTTTTAGTGTATTTTATTTGTTGCATTTAATTTTTTTGAAGTCATTTTATTTTTTTCTTAAAAAATTATTTTTTATAGCGACTTGATGAATAGACAATAAAATGTATAATACCTTGTATTTGTATGAGAGTAAAACTGTGCTGGGACTAATGAAATCTTGAAAGGTTATGTGAATACTTAGAACATTAAGAGCAGAATGACTTGAATTTGATGGAAATAGAATCCTATAAGAATGTTGCTCAAGGTCGAAAGGAATAAATCATTTTAATCCAATGGCCATATAAAGGGGGGATAAAGAACTTTAGAATTGTTTATGGAATGGATTGAAGTCGAAGGTAATTGTAGTGCAGAGTTTATAAATGATTAAAGGTTTTAGTATTGATAAAAAGTTCGAAAAAGAAAGGGAATTTCAATCACCAAATGTCAAAACTGTTTTTCTATGTGAATTCCCGAAGATGGGCCCGTAACCCGCAATATACACTCAGCGGCACAATTAACCGCCCACCTCAAGTCTTATTAAATATTTTACAACGAGCAGTACCTAGGCGCGCCTACGGCACGCCCGGCACCACTCGGCCCTCCGGCTGTGACCCTGGCGGGCAGCGTCTCGAGATGTGATTATTAGCTGTCCGTAATTATATGTTTTGAAAAAAATATTTTTTTGAATAATGAATATTGATCAAAGAAAGATGAAAAAATATCATTAAATGCTCTATAAATACTTTATTAGAGCATGCAACCATTTCTCTCGAAATTCCCGATCGGTTGGAAACCTATTTATTTTTTAATAATACATTTCAATATTTAAATTTATCTAAAAAGTGTCTCTAAATTAATTATATATAATAATTTTAAAATTAATTTATCTACTAAAATTTCAAATGACCCGCGCAGTAATAAATTAAGAATTAATCTCATTATCCCATTAAATCATATCTCATTAAAACTTATATTATAAATTAAATATATATATTTTATATATATATTAAAATTTATTTGTCAACTAAAATTTTAAGAATTTATATTTTTCTTAAATTCAAAAAAAAAAAAATTAATTTTCGCGGTATGAATTATTTCCAAAAATTAAATACATATTAATATATAATATATTTAAAATTAATAAATTTGTCTACTAAAATTTCAAATGAGACACGCCGTAAATCTAATATTCTAAGCTATATAGAGGAATATATTAATATATAGAGATATTATAGATATATAATATAGAGAATAGATATGTTTTATTTGAAAAATTTGACAATATAACAACTGTCATTGAATATTAGTTGCTTTTTCTCCCACATCGTACGCTAAGGCGCCACAGGTACTGTCTGACAAGGGCTTTTATATATAAGATTAAACAAATGTTTCCTTAATTCATTTATTAGGGGAAGGGGGGGGGTAAGACGGGGTAGCGAGGCAAGATGGGGCCCCACTATATCTCAAAAACTAAAGTTAGTTCAAGTAAAACTTTAAAGGCCATCTTATGGTTTTATCTCGAAACTTTTCATTGGGCCGATAGCGAAAACCTGAGCGGAGCTTAATACGTTGCTATGAGTAAAAAAACGATTTTTCAATGATTTGATGTTATTTTTAGTGTCTTTCGAGTGTGACTGTCAGAAATACATAGGTTTTTATGTAGACAACAAAGTTTTATAGCAATCCCTGTATTTTAAATTTGATTTTAGACAAAATATTTAAACAATTGCTTGTCAATTTAAAACCTCAAAAAAAATTTCAGCTTACAAAGTCCAGTTGGGTCAAAATGGGGTACAGGGTAGAGCCAAGAAATCAGTCAAGTGCTTCTCAAATTAATGCCCCATCGCATGTTCAATCATCTGTGCTTAATCAGCCATCCACAACGTCACTTCAGCCACAGGACCAGCCAGGACCTAGTACTTCATTTCATATCGTTAATCCTAAGCTTATGATGCCAATTCCGCGAATTAACCAAAGAAAAAAAAGACAAGTGCGCAAAAGGGGAAAAACAGCCATAATAACTTCTTCTAATATTTTTTTTATATTTAATTTTAGTATTATTTGATTTTTTACTTTATCCAATGCGAAGCATGGGAGAAAGTATTGTAATGGGTCTCGCGGCAAGCGCGACTTCAAAGGGTCCTCAGGTAAAGACTACGGAACCCATGGACTCAATTAAGGTCACAAATTGAAGTATTCAATGAGATTGAATTTTAGCACGTGACGGTTTTGCCAAAAATTACCTGGGATCTCGCCGAGAGGCCAAAAAGTGCCATTTTTTTGGAAGTGCGTGCGGATGGATGGATGGATGTATGTGTGTTATCGTTTTTTTCGTCCACGAATTTTTCCACACCGTTGCACCGAATGAATTGAAATTGAAAACCTACCAGTATTTTAACAAAATGAAGCGCTGATTTGTTTTTGGTACATATCGGTCCACAAACATTAGTACTTTATTTCAGTACTTTTTTAGTTTTTTCTAAATATCTTGAAAATGACTTAACCAATTTTGATGAAATTTAATATCCTAATTAAGTACCTTTGGACCCACAAAAAAGGTTAAATAAAGTTTTTAGTAAAATTATATTTTAAAGTACTTTACTCTAGAACATATTAATATTTCAAATGAATTTGGATAAAGTTTAGCAACGATCCGTTGCAGTTTATTTGCAAATGTATACCATATTTTCGGACAATAAAATCGCGAAATGTATACCATATTTCCGGACGGAGGGAGTAATTGTTTTAAAACTTTCCATGTAAATTAAATCTCAACAAAAACACTTGTGTAAAAAAGGCCAAGTTCGATTAATAAAATCCGTTAGCCAAAAAAGTAGTGAGATCTGTTTACCGCCAAGTTCAACATCATCAATTTATTAAATGAGTCGAGAATATATTAGTAACTTCAATTAAAACGATGTTTTCCATTTTACATGTCCATCTATATTTTTTATTGATTTCACATTTTTAGTTGAAATTATTTTCCTAAAACTTGTCTTTTATGCATTAAATTATTATTATTTTTGTTTGATAGGGCCTCCACCTCTCCCTTTTAGCCCTTCCATCCTCTCTTATTAAGATCTCATGATATGGTAACTAGTAATTCGTGACATACATAATAATGCGTAAAAGCCAAGTTTTAGGAAAATAATTTCAACTAAAAATGTGAAATCAATAAAAAATATAGAGGGACATGTGAAATGAAAAACATTCGTTTTAATT
Organism: Forficula auricularia; assembly: GCA_024734495.1. NCBI lineage: Eukaryota > Metazoa > Arthropoda > Insecta > Dermaptera > Forficulidae > Forficula > Forficula auricularia. The sequence continues at coordinate 14,485,058 of JALMQS010000064.1, forward strand.
GAAGTTACTAATATATTCTCGACTCATTTAATAAATTGATGATATTGAACTTGGCAGCACATTAGATCTCACTACTTTTTTTGGCAAACGGATTTTATTAATCGAACTTGGCCTTTTTTTACACAAGTGTTTTTGTTGAGATTTCACTTCTTTTTGTAAGTTGGATGGGAATTTAGCCTGCAAGATTCACGCATTTATTTTAAAGGCTGATGAAGATCTTTTTCGATTTCTCACTTTATTAGTGATTCAAGTTATTGCACTATGTCAAATTTTAGCATTCTAGTGTCGTTGAATTTTCACTATTAGTTAATTTAGCTCATAAGTTTCACTCCTTCATTTTAGATGCTGATTAAGGGAAAGTTACAGTTTTTCGATTTCTCCCATTGTTAATGCCCCAAAATCTACTAACATGCCAAATTTTAGCATTTTATACCCTTTGAATTTTTACTTGATAAGAATTTATATTATAAACTTCACACCTTCTTTTAAGATGCTGAGGAAGGAAACGTTTCGTTTTTCGATTCTCTTCTTTATTAACCAAGCTCTACCAGTATGTCAAGTTTCATCATTCTAGAGTCATTGTATTTTCACTATATGTTAATTTAGTCTATAAATTTCACCCATTCATTTTATGTTCTGAAGAAGGGAAATTTTCGGTCTTCGATTTCACCTTTTATTAACGCCCTAAAATCTACCACCATCCCAAAAATAATGAAATTTTATCGCACAAATAAATACACCCCCTTCATTTTATGCCCTGAAGAAGGCAAAGTTTCGGTTTTTTGATTTCACCCTTTATTAACGCTCCAAAATCTACCACCATCACGAAAATAATGAAATTTTATCGCACAAAAAATACCCCCCCTTTCATTTTATGTCCTGAAGAAGGGAAAGTTTCGGTTTTTCGATTTCACTCTTTATTAACGCCCCAAACACTACCACCATCCCGAAAATAATGAAAATTTATCGCACGAATATCACCACTTCATTTTATGTCCTGAAGAAGGGAAAGTTTCGGTTTTTCGATTTCACCCTTTATTAACGCCCCAAACTCTACCACCATACTGAAAATAATGAAAATTTATCGATCGAAATTCACCCACTTCATTTTATGCCCTGAAGAAGGAAATGTTTCGGTTTTGCGATTTCATTCTCTTATTAACGACCTTCGCGTGCCTTCGGCACGCCCTCGAAGCTCGGCCCTCCGGGCTGAAAGCCTGGCGGGCGGCGTCTCGGTCCAAAAATGTTATTCCTCTTAAAAACCACACTCCAAATGTATACCTGTAAACTCCCGAAAATACATAGTCTCTTAAAAGTTTCGCCTCATTTTCGTCCTGACACAGCTACAGAAATGAGGCTCTAGATATGAATCTGGAAGTATTTTTTTCTATAATCTACAGCATTGTGATATTTTTTGTGTGGAAATAGATTTATTTAAATAAGTGGTATCGTGTGAGGAGGAGAATTATATTATATCATTTTTTTTAAAATTTGGGATCGATAATCGATATAAGGCTCCAAATATTTAAAAGAGATCAGGTGTTGTTTGTATGACAGGCTGCTCCATCCAGTATTGCCATGAGAAACTCATATGGGCATGCGTGTCTTAAGTCGTTTAATTTTGTAAAAATCAAAAAATAAGAATAACAAAATTTAGATTTTTAAAAAATTATAAAAAAGTGGCAAATTATTAAAAAATAAACAAATAATATATAAATCAAATAAGATGTGATTGATTTCTTTTTCTGTGCGCAAAGAAAAGCGAATTGAATATTTAATTTTTGAGTGGTGAGGAGGGGGGGGGGAGGAATAATTATCAATATATTTAATGTTTCTTAATTATCATCTTAAAATCAATTGGAGTCTTTCATTTCAAAATTCGAGTCCAAATTACGATTATATTTCAAATTTGCCGCAAATATACCGATGGCGCTCCCTGTCGGCAGCATTAGTCAGCGTTGCTGCAAATTAATCTAGGCAAATATATATAGTATGTACCTACCAAATTCTACCAATATGCCAAGTTTTAGCATTCTAGGATCAATATATTTTCACTGTATGTTAATTTAGTCTATAAATTTCACCCCTTCATTTCGGGCCCCGAAGAAGTGAAAGTTTCGGTGTTTCAAGTTCCTCTTTAATTAATGTACCAATCCTAGCAGTATGCCAAATTTCAGCATTATAGTTTCATTGAATTGTTAGTATATTAAGTCTATAATTTTCACCCCTTCATTTTAGGTCCTGAAAAAGGAAAAAGTTTTGATATTTGGATGTTTCCCATAAATTGTATCCCAAACTCTACCACAATGCCTAGTTTTAACATTCTAGGATCAATATATTTTCACTGTATGTTAATTTAGCCTATAAATTTCACCCCTTCATTTGGGGCCCTGAAGAAGTGAAAGTTTCGGTGTTTCAAGTTCCTCTTTTATTCATGTGCCAATCTTTACCAGTGTGCCAAATTTCAGCATTCTAAGTTCATTGTGTTTTCACTATATGTTAATTTAGCCTATAACTTTCACTCCTTCATTTTAGGTCCTGAAGAAGGGAAAGTTTCGATTTTTGGATTTTTCCCATTAATTGTACCCCAAACTCTACCAGCATGCCAAATTTCAGCATTCTAGGATCAGCGGAAGTACTCTAGAATTTTGATGAGTGAGTGAGTGAGTGACGAAAAAGCCTATCTTTGGCTTCTTGTAACTTGGACGGTATAAAAAATATAAATATGAAAATTTGTAATTTAGTTAAGCTTATGGACCAGTATTATGGAAAAAAATTTCAGCCATGTAGAGGTTTCCAGTACGAAGTTACAGAGCCGTCAAAATGGCCTGAGTTGTTTCCTGTAAAGGGTAGTCTGGCAGTGCACGCCGAATCGAACTTGGCTGGGGCACTGTCCCCCGTGCCCTGAGATTTAAGTCCATTCACACAATGTATCATATATGATAGAAGATTTATATTATGTTTATTTTTCTCTAATTCTTGTTTTAATTTTTTTAAATATTTTTCCCTATAAATAAAACACAAAAACTGACCTAATTTCAATTTTTTCATCCCAATTAAAAAAATCATGCAGTGAAGGGTTAAGTCAGTGTTTCCCAAACTTTTTGGGCCATGCCCCACTTTAACATTTCTAAAATCATCATGTCCCCCCATATAATAATTTTAGTTAAAAAATTTATTTTTGTTCTTTTTAGTAATATGAATAATAATTTTGAAAGCGATTTCTTACAACTGTTGTCAAAACAAAGAAACGAACTTTTAATAAATAAAAATAATATATTTTTAAAACTTAATTTAATGTGATTTGTGGACTTGATGCTTTTTACACAGCGATTTTATATCTGGCTCAAGCTTAGTTAGCTTAAGTCTCAAATATTTTTATTAAATCAAACCACGTAATAGAACCGAATATGTGCAAAGGACTCCGCTTCGGTTAATATACGATATATTCAGTTCAAAATTTGCAAGTGCGGATCCAGGAATTTTTTATGGGGGGGGGGGGGAGAATGTATATAAGGTGCCCGATGTATATAAAATCTACTTTTTATCTCGAAAGTGTCGCGATCGAATTGTCCAAGGGGGGGGGGGGCAGAGACGCCCCCCACCACACACACACACACATAGAACTTTATTTTCAATTTTAAAATTAAAATAAAATGTACTTTTGTTTTACAAATTTCATATCTCATATTTTGGGAAACACTGGGTTAAGTAAAAAGATGGAAGCCCCTGAAAGCTACGCAACCCTGCTACTTCTCAACTTATTCTTTGCGCCACTTTAGGCGTTGACGAGTGCTTAATGCTTATTCAAGTTTAGTTACTACTTTTGGTGAGATTGTTCTTGAACACCATCTCATCTTGAAATGATGTAGCATGCCTATATGTCTTTAGAAATTTTATATAGAAGGTGCTCTGTCAAGATTAAAGTCAAAGCCTCCATTAGTGAAAAATAGAAGATTTTTCATTTACAAAGTCATATTCCACGGGATGAACTAATTCAGGCGACAGTCATCATTTAGGGATTTCCCTAAAAATATATATAAACTTTTACATGTCTACAATTTATCACTTTGTTGTCTAAAATATAATGTTAATTGAATGTAATGGAACGCAGCCCAGAGGTAGTGAGGAAAGAGAAAATGAACACATAACAAATAAGGTGTAATTTATTGGAATCCTTCCTCCTTTCCTTTCAAACCGACGTTTCGGAGGATTTTCCCTCCTTCTTCGGGGTTTCAAAGGGTCAATGAATGAAACAAATAAAATGTTTCCTTCTTCTTTCTTGAAGTACCTATTTGTTTTAACCCAGGCCTTTAGGGGATGCACCTTTTGGTGTAACTCCTTCTCTCATCATTTTCATTAATAAAAAAGAAACGGTTTGTCGTTGTCGTAACTATTCCATGAGCCCTGCCTTGGGGGGGGGGGGGGTTCTGACATCCCCCCCCCGTTGCTACGCCTCTGATTTGTGTATTCTGTACGCAAGTGTAGTACAACAAATGTATCGGTAAATCAAGTTAAAGAATCAGAACTCATATTGTTATCACTGGCCATTTTTATTTAAATTAAGAAATATTTGTTCATTTATAGTATGTATGATTAATCATCATTCGACTAATGTCAAATGTAATAATTACAAGCCCTTATTTGCAAGCTTGACGCGTGCATGAACGTGTAGCAGGGTAGCGTTTTTACTGAAATTCACTGCTCTATTACTCTAAATGTAGTTGAGTATCAGTCATAATTTTTGTGAGATATTCCTATTTGTATAAAGAACATTTTGTAAAATTTTCAATTTTTTTCATTAACTCCCTTTTCAGATATTGACCTGTGAAAATTGACATTTAAAGGGTTTTGGTCATTTTTGAAAAGCCCTAGAAAAAAAACGAGCATTCCCAGAACTAAAACTTATACTGCAGGTAGTTATATAAGTATACAACACAGAAATAACTTATTATTAGTGAGTCTCTTTTTCTTCATAAAAATTTATGGATTTAAAAAGTAACGATTGCCAAAAAAAATATGGCATATAAATTTTTTTCAAGTACGGTTTTGTGACTGTCTACCTATAGGGAACTCATGATAAAAAAATCAGGAAAATATAAAATCATGAGCAACATCACCTGGGTGATTTGAAATGGATTGACCCAATAGTATCAAGTATTGTTTTCAGACTTCATCTTAAAATTGACTACTTATTGAATGAATGATGAAAAGTATCTTGCAAACAATAAGACATGACTTTATGCAAGAAAATCCCTTTAGTTTTCTCTGTTTTTAACCGACTTCAAAAATGGAGGAGGTTCTCAATTCGACTGAATTTGTTTATTTCTATGCTACCTGATATTTTCGCCAATTGTGAACAGATTTTGATGATTTTTTTGCATTGGGTTCAGTCTAGTTTCCGATTAGTCCCGTTTTTTCATTGGTATTGGACTTTTTTGCTAGTTTGTTCTGGCATAACTTTTTTTTTATGAACCGATTTCGATGATTCTTTTTATATTGGAAAGAGAATACCTTATGGGTGGGCCCCTATTAATTTGGTCACGTTCTGATTATATGATCAATGACAAAATAACGTAAGTTTCCCATTCTTATAAGCAAATAATCGAAATTATAATAAATAAAATCTTTTATAAAAAAATCAATCTTAAAATGTTCATTTAAAACCCGCAAACGTTTCTAGAGAATTTCTATATTTATAATTTAATTTTATTAATTTCTGATTCATTCGCCCGACGCTTTCTCTTATGAGATGCATGCATGGTATTATATTAAGTCACTATTAATAACATCACTAAAAAGAGAAAATAAAAATAATTTTTATAAAAAAATAAAACCGACTTCAAAAAAATTAAAAGCAACAAATAAAATAACAAGAACTCAAAATCAAATAAAATCCACTAAAAGGTATAAAATAATTATCTATAATAATTTAGTTACAACTAAACAACGAAATATTAACATGAAATCACTTTTTGAAGTCGGTGCTACACAAACTATATAAGCGAGCGTACCCGCAAATTGTACTAAGTAAAATCCGTTGAGTTTGATTCATAAAATGTATATGTTTGGCACCGACTTCAAAAATTGATTTCATGTATAATATTTCGTCGTTTTAGTTGTAACTAAATTAGATAATTATTTTATACCTTTTAGTGGATTTTATTTTATTTTTGAGTTCTTTTTATTTTGTTTGTTGCATTTAATTTTTTTGAAGTCGATTTTTTTTTTTTATAAATTATCTGTTTCAATTTCTCCAACTTTATGAATAACTATACTGTACATAATATTTTAATTTATGATTATTTCATTATCTATTTTTATACTTTTTGGATGGTTTTTAGTAGGAGTTTTAATTAAAGCAAAAAGATTACGAAATGCACGATGGTTTGTTTGATAGAGATATGCTTCACTTGTTTGCTCATGGTCGAGATAACAAATAGATAAACATAATGGATTCAGTTTTTTTTTATTTACATTACCCAACAAATAGAATCAGTGATTGAATTAATAGTAATTGGAATCTGGTTTTAGTTGAAAAATTCGAATCTCAGATTTTAAAAGATTTTCCCCACCACCCTGGGAGTCCGAAAAATTGGTTTTTAGAAAATGTTCGTGTGCAAACAAAATGTTACCTACACCGATGAATTCATAATTATGAAATTTTGAATTTAGTAACTTTGGCTAATTCATAAAAAATAATTTTTTTTTTATACTTTAACTTAGCGTTTCTCAAACTATGGTCCTCGGTCGACAAATGGTCTCTATCTGCCTTGTAATCCTTCGAAAAATAAGAAAAAACTAGTTGACGCCCGGGCCTTCGGCCCGGCGTCACCTGACCCATGGCGGGGAGCGACTCCTTTTATGGTTAAAATTTATATAGATAATAGCTGACCCAACAACGCGTTGATTTGATCAAAATTTTAAATATATTTAATAAATAATAATAGTTTTGAAAATAAATTGAAAATGCAAATAATTATAGAATTGATATTAAAACAGTAAATGAATTATATATTACTTGTCAAAATTGTTCCCTCATCTATTATCGGCCATCTTGTTTGTTTACTTTTACCCCCAGAGAGGCGATGGCGTTGTTTTCCCCGAAAAAACAACATTTTTTACATGCCACAGGTGTGATATCTATAAAAACACTATATATAAAAACATTCGTGTATTTGAATGGAGAATGTTGTGTGAAAATTTCAAAGAAATCGGTGAAGAACTTTCGGAGATCCTTCAACGTATCACTTAAGCGTAACAGTACATTTTTATTTATGTAGATTAAATTGAAATAAATTCCGTATTGCACTAAAACTTAAATTCTCAGAGTATGGAAATTCACACATGGCAATCGACTTTGACTTTTCCCCTAGTATCTACTGAAATTTGATCTACTTATAATTACACGAGAGCTTTTTTTTGCTGGAAGTAAACTTGACATTTTAATGGAGAATTTTGCTGCCTGGCAACTAAACGAAAAAACTACCCGTGAAAAAATTACGAGTCCGTAGGACGCAACAAAACTCGAATGTGTAAAATATCAA
>JALMQS010000064.1:14492621-14703958 GCA_024734495.1 Forficula auricularia
TAACATGAAATCACTTTTTGAAGTCGGTGCTACACAAACTATATAAGCGAGCGTACCCGCAAATTGTACTAAGTAAAATCCGTTGAGCTGGATTCATAAAATGTATATGTTTGGCACCGACTTCAAAAATTGATTTCATGTTAATATTTCGTCGTTTAGTTGTAACTAAATTAGATAATTATTTTATACCTTTAGTGGATTTTATTTTATTTTTGATTTCTTTTTAACCGACTTCAAAAAAAGGAGGAGGTTCTCTATTCGATTGAATTTTTTTTTTTTTTTTTTGTGCCTATGTTACCTCATATCTCCGCCAATTGTCAACCGATATTGAAAATTTTTTTTGCATTGGGTCCAGTCTAGCTTCCGATTGGTCCCATTTTTTTTTCGATTTTTTTTCATAGGTATTAGACCTTTTTTATTAGGTTTGTTTAGGTTTGTTTAGACCTAACCTCTTTGTTTATGAACCGATTTCGATGGTTCTTTTTTTATCCGAAAGGGGGTGTCTTAGGGATGGTGTCATATTAATTTGGTCAAGTTCTGATGATATAATCACTATTAATAACATCACTAAAAAGAGAAAAAATAAAAATTTTTTAAGAAAAAAATAAAAATCGACTTCAAAAATTAAATGCAACAAATATAAAAATACACTAAAAGGTATAAAATAATTATTATCTTATTTAGTTACAACTAAACGACGAAATATTAACACGAAATTACTTTTTGAAGTCGGTGCCAAACATATACCTTTTATGAATCGCACTCGACGGATCTTACTTAGTACGTTTGGCGGTACGCTCGCTTATAGGTATAGTTTGTTTGGCACCGACTTTAAAAAGTAATTTCGTGTTAATATTTCGTCGTTTAGTTGTAACTAAATAAGATAATAATTATTTTATACCTTTTAGTGTATTTTTATATTTGTTGCATTTAATTTTTTGAAGTCGGTTTTTTTTTTCTTAAAAATTTTTATTATTTTGTTTGTTGCATTTAATTTTTTTGAAGTTGATTTTTTTTTTTTTAAATTATCTCGTTTCAATTTCCCCAACTTTATGAATAACTATACTGTACATAATATTTTAATTTATGATTATTTCATTATCTATTTTTATACTTTTTGATGGTTTTTAGTAGGAGTTTTAATTAAAGCAAAAAGATTACGAAATGCACGATGGTTTGTTTGATAGAGATATGCTTCACTTGTTTGCTCATGGTCGAGATAACAAATAGATAAACATAATTGATTCAGTTTTTTTTTTTTATTTACATTACCCAACAAATAGAATCAGTGATTGAATTAATAGTAATTGGAATCTGGTTTTAGTTGAAAAATTCGAATCTCAGATTTTAAAAGATTTTCCCCACCCCCCTGGGAGTCCGAAAAATTGGTTTTTAGATAAAAAATTTTAAGAAAAAAATAAAAACCGACTTCAAAAAATTAAATGCAACAAATAAAATACACTAAAAGGTATAAAATAATTATTATCTTATTTAAGTTACAACTAAACGACGAAATATTAACACGAAATTACATTTTGAAGTCGGTGCCAAACATATACCTTTTATGAATCGCACTCGACGGATCTTACTTAGTACGTTTGGAGGGTACTCTCGCTTATAGGTATAGTTTGTTTGGTACCGAATTCAAAAAGTAATTTCATGTTAATATTTCGTCGTTTAGTTGTAACTAAATAAGATAATAATTATTTTATACCTTTTAGTGTATTTTATTTGTTGCATTTAATTTTTTCAAGTCGGTTTTTTTTTTTTTAAAATTATTTTTATATAGTTAAAATTTATATAGATAATAGCTAACCCAACAACGCGTTGATTTGATCAAAAATTTAAATATATTTACAAAATAATAATAGTTTTGAAAATAAATTGAAAATGCAAATAATTATAGAATAGGTATTAAAACAGTAAATGAATTATATATTACTTGTCAAAATTGTTCACTTAACCAAAAATAATATTGACAGTTGGAAGATTTCCAAAAAGCTATTATCGGCCATCTTGTTTGTTTACTTTTACTCCCAGAGAGGCGGTGGTGTTGTTTCCTCGAAAAAACATTTTTTACATGCCTCAGGTGTGATATCTATAAAAACACCATATATAAAAACATTCGTGTATTTGAATGGAATGTTGTGTGAAAATTTCAAAGAAATCGGTGAAGAACTTTCTGAGATCCTTCGACGTATCACTTAAGCGTAACAGTACATTTTTATTTATGTAGATTAAATTGAAATAAATTCCTTATTGCACTAAAACTTAAATTCTCAGAGTATGGAAATCACACATGGCAATCGACTTTGACTTTTCCCCTAGAATCTACTGAGATTTTATCAAATTACAAATTAAAAAAAAAATGATTGAAATAATTAAAAAGCGCCATTTTGTAAATATAGGAGTGTTAATTCGATGCCCAAATTATTGTAATAATAATAAATATGTAAATTTTTTAATTTGGAAAATAAACATATTTTGGATAAAAATAAAAAAATAAATAAATGAAATAAAATAAACATATAAATTGATATACTTTTTCCAAAAATGCATTATATAATTGAAATTAATTTCTTGCTAGAGAACACCTTTTTGATAAGAATGCAAATAGTGTAATTATCAACACCCGAGCTTGAGAGTGAATTTTGTTCCCTCTAAGAATAAACTACAACGGATCGTTGCTAAACTTTATCCAAATTCATTTGAAGGGGGGGTCAGATAGGCTAGGCGGTAGCGTGACAGCGAGCTAACTAGGGGACCCGGGTTCGAATCCGACTCGAGGCATCCAGCTAAAATCTAACCCCAGGGGGTAGAGACAAATTAAAAAAAAATATAACTAGTATCGTAATTAGGCTTATGGCTAGAAAGGCCGAAAAGCCAAAAATAAAAAATAAACTGCAACGGATCGTTGCTAAACTTTATCCAGATTCATTTGAAATATTAATATGTTTGTTCCTTTATTATTAATCAGATATCACTTGCAATTTGTAGTTCATGTTGACATTAATTAAAAATAATTCTCATTTAATAGTCGAGGAATAACCATTCTACATTGGATTTTTGACATTTCGGTTATTATTGTAACCATTGCTGAAGACATGGAGGAATCGACTTAAAATCAAAAATAGCCACCGATTCTCATCTAATACTTGAGGAATAACAATTCTACATTAGGTTTTTGACGTTTCGATTATTATTGGTAACCATTGCTGAAGACATGGAGGAATCGACTTAAAATCAAAAATAACGATCGATTCTCATCTAATACTAGAAGAATAACCTTATTGCATTCCATTTTTGATGTTTTGACCATTAATAGCAACCTCTACTGAAAACGTGGAAGAATCGACTTAAAATCAAAAAGACTAAATTCTTTTATGGCAAAAATTCAAACTTGAGTTCCTCAAGTATTAGATGAGAATCGATCGCTATTTTTGATTTTAAGTCGATTCCTCCATGTCTTCAGCAATGGTTACCAATAAAAACCGAAACGTCAAAAATCCAATATAGAATGGTTATTCCTCAAGTACTAGTTGAGAATCAATCGCTATTTTTAGCATTTCACAGAGAAAAGCCTATCCACTCTTACTTAGTTAGGTTAAATGAGTCCTATATTACCATAAACAGATCAAATGAATAAATTTTAAAGAATTCAAAAATCTTACTTTAGAGTAAAGTACTTTAAAATATAATTTTACTAAAAACTTTATTTAACCTTTTTTGTCGGCCCCAAGGTACTTAATTAGGATATTAAATTTCATCAAAATTGGTTAAGTCATTTTAAAGATATTTAGAAAAAACTAAAAAAGTACTGAAATAAATAATGTTGTATAATACTAATGTTTGTGGGCCGATATGTACCAAAAACTAATCAGCGCTTCATTTTGTTAAACTAATGGTAGGTTTTCAATTTCATTTCAATCGGTGCAAAGGTGTGGAAAAAATCGTGGACGAAAAAAACGATAACATCCATCCATCCATCCACCGCACGCACTTCCAAAAAAATGGCACTTTTTGGCCTCTCGACGAGATTCCAGGTAACTTTTGGCAAAACCGCCACGTGCTAAAATTCAATCTCATTGAATACTTCAATTTGTGACCTTAATTGAGTCCATGGGTTCCGTAGTCTTTACCTGAGGACCCGTTGAAGTCGCGCTTGCCGCGCGACCGATTGCAATACTTTCTCCCATGCTTCGCATTGAATAAAGTAAAAAAAAAAAAATTCATTTGAAATATTAATATGTTTATTCCTTTATTATTAATGAGATATCACTTGCAATTTGCAGTTCATGTTGACTTTAATTCAAAAATAATGATCGATTCTCATTTAACATTCGAGGAATAACCATTCTACATTCGATTTTTATTGGTAACCATTGGTGAAGACATGGAGGAATCGAGTTAAAATCAAAAATAGCGATTGATTCTGATCTAATACTAATCTTACGATTATCTGCTCTGGAATTATTGTTGAGATCGGAATCTAGGCAATAAAACATGATCATTTGGAATTGCATTTTTCTACTTCCTAGGCATTTCTAAACATGACAAATTAACAAAATTAATATTTTAAAATTTTTATTTAATTAAATACTCATGTCACCCGTCGACCTGCCTTCGGTAAGCCTTGCGGCTTAATATCGAGTAACTTTTCATTTGTACTTTTAATGACTTCAGAAAAGTTCGTTCTCGTTCAAAAAGAAAGGGGTGATATAGTTTTAAATTTATTATTGTATAATTTTATAAATACAACTGTTATGTTAATATAGAATTTCAATTACATGTTTTTGAAAATTTCCGTTGCCGAGAATCATATTTTTGCAATCAATAATGCTGATACAGAAAATAATACATTTATTAAAGATAAGAGTAAATAAATATTATATTTAATATTGATTTACTATGAGTTAAGGATACTAGGTCACTTATTTAGCTTCCCACAGACAATTAATAGGAAACCAGCCCATAAATCCAGATTCCACTTCCGCATTTGCTAATCATCTATATTCTTTAGACCATTTACCTTCACCTACTAACCCCACCCCTATTCATTTCGAAAGAAAAGGATTAAGATTGGATCTTCTTGAATCCACGGAAATAAAATATGCCTTGTCGAACGACGAAAATATTATCAATAATCAACTGGATGTAAAACAAAATATAATAATTGACCTTTTAATATCTAAGCGGAAAAATTACCCTCAACCTCAACCTAGAGACACAAGTCAATGAACTTATCAACTTTCCTTTCATCTATGTCAACAAACGCCAAACTGATATTCTTTCTTAACAATAGCTTAAGAGGCGTCCTTTAAAATACTTTAAAAATTATTTCCTCTGTCTAATAAACACATTATGAAAACCTGTTATTCAATAAGTTGAATTAGTTACTTTCTGTACTTCCTGAAGATGGGTTGATAGCCCGAAATACATATATTGAAAAAGAAAAAAAAAATTATTTCTTTTAATTTTTTAATTTTAATGTGAAATAAGTGACCTAGTATCCTTAACTCATAGCAAATCAATATTAAATACAATATTTATTTACTCCTATCTTTATTAAAGATGTTTCACCTTGCACCAACACCACAATCTCTACTAATTATTAATAATACATTTTGCAAAATCATCCCATTTTCCTTTTCATAAAGGTGTCACGGTACCAAGATATTTCTTGATTTCTGGAAGGCTGTTAACTTTATCTACGAGGGCTTTTAGAGTTGGTCTTCCATCATAAATATCCACATATTTTTAATGTTTTTATGATAAGGAATTACTAATAATACGTATTATATACAAGGTGTACAACTTTGCTTCCGCCGTTTTTTCACCAAAATTTGAGGCTTTAATGAAAAAAATTGGTTACACATGTATCATACAAAGTATTTTCCATCGCTGGCCACTACTTTCTTCCATCTTTCTGGTACCATACGACGGATACCGCTTCGGAAGAATGCTTCATCTTTTGAGGTTATCCACGAATCGACCCAATTTTTGGTATCTTCATATGATGTGAAGTGCTGCTCAGACAGGCCACGCGCCATCGATCGAAACAAGTGGACATCAGAAGGAGTAATGTCTGGTGAATATAGCGGGTGGGATAAACCTTGTCAATTGAGTGTTTCCAAAAAGGTTTTGTGAAAAAACGGCATTCAACGTTTCTCGGCGTCAGTTCCTATGGAACCCAATTTTCTTGTTTTAGAATAATTCCTAATGATTTCAACCAATGTGAAATTGCTTTTTGAGTCACTCCTAAAGTATGTGCAAGTTCTTTTACGACACGAATCTTAGTCTGATAATGCTTTCATTTCCTCGTCTTCGTAAACTTTCGGCCTTCCGGGAGGTTCTTTATATCTTCGATGTCGAATTCAGCCTTCTTAAACTTTTGAAACCACTCACGTCAACCTCTCTCACTTAAAGCAGCCTCACCATATCCTTCTCCAAGCAATCGATGCGCCTCAGCTGCAGATTTTTTCAAATTTGAAGAAGTAAATCAAAAGCTCCCGCAAATAACGCTTATTCGGCTCAAAACTTGACATTTTCGCACACAAAAAAATATAATATACTGATGAAAATTCACTAAGATTTCAAGATTATTTTGTTAACAAATATACAACCTTATTAATTAAGAGAAGGAATTTAATTTTTAGGACAGATTCTAAGATTTTAATAGAAATATTATTAAATTGCGATATCAGAGGGGATTCATCCCCCCAGGAGTCGAACCTGAGAACCAACATGCTTTCCGGGCAGTCAGCTCACACCCTCGAGACAAAAAACTCTCTCTGAATCGCAATATTTGATATAAGCATAAAAAATTCTTCACTCCATTAATATATAACGGAAATTAAAAAATTTAGCTTAAAATGAAAAAAAAGTTTTTCATACAAGTCCTCCTATTTTAATATAAAAGTAAAGATTTGAGCATCTTATTTTTGAGCTGACTGCCCGGAAAGCATGCCAGCTCTCAGGCTCGACTCCTGGGGGGATAAAACCCCTCTGATATAGCAATTTTTTTTTTTTTTTTTTTTTTTTTTTTATTTCCACTTAAATTTACAATCTGTCAGTTAACATTAAGTAAATGGTTTATTGAAGTCTAAAAACATGTAGGAAACAACCCAATAGTTGTAACCTATCTCTAATAATTACATTTAGCAATTATGAAATAAACTTTGATTAAGTCACTAAAACCTTGTAGGTATATCACTGGGTAAACACTTTTTAAGTCTTATATAGCAATTTAATAATATTTCTATTAAAATCTTAGAATGTGTCCTAAAAATTAAATTCTTTCTCGTTTAAAATTGATTTGTTAATCTGAACCCGAGCTCATTTTTGAAAAACATTCCAACTCTTTTCAAAAATAAGATGCTCAAATCTTTACTTTCCTATTAATTAAGTTTTAATTCTGACAATTTTAATCATAACATACTGGTAGGACCAGCTTTGTCATACGGCGGAAATTTATTTGTACACCTTATAGTAATTTAAATTTTAATATAAAATTTCTATATAAAAAACAATTTTAATGCTAATTTGGAAAATAATCAGTGGAGGATTTCGCATTTGAGGAATTCTCGACTCGGAGAGAGGAAAAATATAAAAGACAAATATTCTGAATTTTTAATTTGAAATTTATTATAGTATAATTTTATAAATGTAACTATTGTGTTAATATGTATATGGTTTAATAACAGGTTTTTGAAATTTTCTGATCCCGAGACTCGTTCAATCTTTGCCAAAGTAATGAAATATTTTACAAAATAAAATTAAATATATTTTTTTTTAAAAAGGTGTCACGGGTCTTGTAGCAAGATATTTCTTAATAGCTGGAAGGTTGTTAACTTTATCTACGAGGGCTTTTAGAGTAGGTCTTCCTTCATAAATATCCAGACCGCACATATGACTTATATAATCAGTGCTTGCTGCTAAATGGATGTCGGCCCATGTTAACTGAAAACAATTTGTAATTATTATTAAATAAATAAATAAATAAATCTTTATTCCTCGACCTGCCCAGAGGCACAAGTCCTCGGAGGACCCAAACATCAATACAATCCAGCTACAATACATCAACAGACATCAATACAAATTAACTACAACAATTTAACAAATAATAAACAAGTACAAAAAAAAAGAAAAAATAGACATGTATGCTCATATTATATAATATTCATCTAGATTAATTTGTAACAACGCTTAGAGAAATTTCTCTAAAAAAATTACGCTCTTGCCTAGAATCGAACCGATAAACTCTTGAACTATAGTCATTGGCTCTACCGATTACTCCATTAGGACATTAATATTTATATCTTGATTTTTCTTACTAAAACTAGATATTTTTGATTTGGACTTTGTGTCGAGATAATATTGTATTCATTTGAACTCGAATGAAAATGAAAAAACACCAATAGATTTTAAATTAAGAGACATTAAATATATAATAATTAACGAGGCAAATTTGAAATATAATTGTCAGCGCGGCTCCAATCGATTTTCATTAACCAGGCATATTTGAAATTCTAATTTCTAATTTGGACTCGAATTTTGAAATGAAAGACTCCAATTCATTTTGAATTAAGAAACATTAAATATATTATTTCATTATTCGTGTCCATGATTAATAATTAAAGGAATCGTAGGGAGTTGGACAAGACTTTAAATCAAATTAAATACAAGTTTTGATCAAATATGCCATACGTTTCGTTGCCACTTTGCAACCTCTTCAGTGGCTCATTTATTAAAATCCTGACAAATAAGTTTAATAAATGAGCCACTGAAGAAGTTGCAAAATAGCAACGAAACGTATGGCATATTTAATCAAAACTTGTATTTAATTTAATTTAAAGTCTTGTCCAACTCCCTACGATTCCTTTAATTATTAAATATATTGATCATTATTCCTCCTCCCCCCTGGCCACTCAAAAGTTAAAGAGGCGAAACTTTTTTAAGAGACGATGTATTTTCGGTAGTTTACCGGTATACATTTGGAGTGTGGTTTTTTAAGAGGAATACAATTTTTGGACCGAGACGCTGCCCGCCAGGGCACCAGCCCGGAGGGCCGAGCTTCGAGGGCGTGCCGAAGGCACGCACGAAAAGCTCGTTAACAAATAACATGACCATAGATTTCCACCAAAAGACAAAAAGTAATTTAAAAATTCGGGGATAACCGGGGATAGCCGGGATAACTAATGCGTCGCTTAGCTCCTAGTATCGGGTTTTTACCCGGAATTTTTAAATTATTTTTTGTCTTTTGATGAAAATCTATGCTTATGTTATTTGTTAATGAGCATACATTTCCTTTTTTTTTTTTTTACTTGTTTATTATTTGTTAAATTGTTGTAGTTTTTTTTTTTGGCTTTTCGGCCTTTCTAACCATAAGCCAATTTACGATACTATATATTTTTTAAATTTTGTCTCTACCCCGGGGGTCAGATTTTCAGCCGAATGCCTCGAGTCGGATTCGAACCCGGGTCCACTTGGTTAGCAGGATGATACGCTACCGACTAGCCTATCTGACCCCCCAATTGTTGTAGTTAATTTGTATTGATATTTGTTATTGTATTGTAGCTAGATTGTATTTATGTTTGAGTGACTCTAGTCACTCGAGGACTTGTGCCTCTAAAGCAGGTCGAGCAATAAAGATTTATTTTAATAAAAATAATAATTATTATTATTTATTTAAGTGTGATCTTTTTTAAAATATTGTATAGCATTGGTCTTTAACTCTTATTTAAATGCCATGAAAAACAATATATTTTATTTTTTGTTAAAATATTTATTTACTATTTTATTACTAAAATAAACTGCAACGGATCGTTGCTAAACTTTATCCAAATTCATTTGAAATATTAATATGTTCTAGAGTAAAGTACTTTAAAATATAATTTTACTAAAAACTTTATTTAACCTTTTTTGTGGTCCCCAAGGTACATAATTAGGATATTAAATTTCATCAAAATTGGTTAAGTCATTTTCAAGATATTTAGAAAAAACTAAAAAGTACTGAAATAAAGTACTAATGTTTGTGGACCGATATGTACCAAAAACTAATCAGCGCTTCATTTTGTTAAAAGAATGCTAGGTTTTTAATTTCATTTCAATCGGTGCAACGGTGTGGAAAAAATCGTGGGCCAAAAAAACGATAATATCCATCCATCCATCCATACATCCATCCATCCATCCGCACGCACTAAATGAAAAAATCGCACTTTTTGGCCTCTCGACGAGACCCCTTGTAATTTTTGGCAAAACCGTCACGTACTAAAATTCAACCTAATTGAATACTACAATTTGTGACTTTAATTGAGTCCATGGGTTCCGTAGTTTTTACCTGAGGACCCTTTGAAGCCACGCTTGCCCCGAGAGCGATTACAATACTTTACCCATGCTTTGCATTGGATAAAGTAAAAAAAAGATTAAAATTCTTGATTAATCCAAAAAATTTTATTTCATGACAAAATGAAATATTCATAAGATAATGAAACAGAATGTTTTTTGGATTATGAAATTAAAAAAAAATTAAAAATTAAATAATTTTGTATGTAAAATAGACCAACGGATTTCATATTGTAATGATAAAATTAAAATATTTTAATCTGTCCAAAGCAAGGTAGCCTTTGTTTTCCTTGGCTTGATTTTCCAAATAATTCATGTAAGTGGGTGTTGTATCTGAAATCAGGCCGGGCTTTATCGACTCCTTTGAAGCCGGCGAGTCATTCCAGAAATAAGAGGAACATGCTGAAAAATTAATCAATTCTTATTATAACAATAATAATTAAGAGATATATATTATGATTATAATAGATTAAAGAACTCTAAAAATATGCCATAGATATTTCAGAGGGCTGTTTGAAGCTGTTCAAGCAAAATAAAAAGGATTTCTTGCGTTGGTATGTGACAATGGATGAAACATGGATCCACCACTACACGCCTGAATCAAAAAGATCGTCAGCTGTGTTGACAGCAGCCAGTGAAAGTCGTCCAAAGCGACCAAAAACTCAAAAGTCGGCTGGCAAGATTATGGCATATTTGGGGACGCGGATAGAATTTTGTTCATCGATTATCTTGAGAAAGGCAAAACTATCAATAGTGAATATTACATGGCATTTTGGATCGATTGAGTGCAGAAATCAAGAAAAAACGACCTCACATACAAAAGAAAAAAATGCTGATTCACCAGGACAATGCCCCATTTCACAAGTCGATGAAAACAATCGTTAAATTGGATGAATTACGATTTGAATTGCTTCCCCACCCACCGTGCTCTCCAGATTTGGCCCCCAGCGACTACTGGCTTTTTGCATATATGAAAAGATGCTCCAGGGAATTAAATTTGGCTCAAATGAAGAAATGATTGCCGAAACTGAGGCTTATTTTGAGAGCAAAGACAAATCGTTTTACATAAAGGGCATCGAATAGTTAGGGGAGCGTTGGAATGAATGTATCACTCTAGAATGAGAGTATGTTAATGAATAAAGTGGAATTTCTAAAAAAAAATTGTTTTTCTTAGTTAGACCGGAGACTTATTGAGTGATTATGATAGATTAAAGAACTCTAAAAATAGATATTTCTTTTTATGATTTTTATTGAACTTAAAATCTATATAAACTGTTTCTTGATCAAATCGCCATGTGAGCTATGGTCATCTGAATGCAATGTTTATAGTCACCGAATTCTGGAGTCGTTTTCAAGTGTTTGCATCCTTCCTAAAGGCAGACTGAAAGTGTGGACAATACAATACTAGTGGATTTCAGCGAACTTTCGTTTTTCCATCTTGGTGACCAGAACTGTACTGTATGTACTGTATATGTTCTCTGTTTTTGGCATTGGCTTTCGTGAACGATTGAAAGCGAAGAGACCATTACAAACTAGTGCTGTATGTTTCGAATTTTAATAAATTTTTAATTCGAATTCCGAATTTACAATTAGAAATTCGAATTCTGAATTGAGAATTAGAAATTAGAATTTTGCAATGCACATGCGTACAACCGAATTGACGCGAACATGTTAACATTCTCACAGGAGTTTTTAAAGGGTTTATAGTGGTGTTTCACAAGTAAAATAAAAATTAAAAAATTTGTTTAATTATATTTTTGGAGTTTTATACTCTATAGATATATAAAAATTTTCTTCAGATGAATGGCTAAAAACCCGAAATATATACAGGGTGCATAGGAAAGTCCCTTTAACCTGAAAATACTTGCGAACGGAGAGTGCTACAGCCACGCAAGTGAGATAACGGTATAATACCTAATGCAAACGACACCAGCGCCCCTAGTGGCGAAATGTGGAAGTTAGCCATTTCAAATCGAAAACGAAAAGAGATAGAGCAAAATTTCCAATTAGAAAGTTTTAGAGCATCAATTAATTAGTACGAAACGATATTTGGTTTACACGGAAAGGATAAATTACTGCCTGTATCCAAAAATGTCCGTAATTTTTATATATTGAAGGAGACAATAAAAGAACGTGTCTTCTGCTGGAATTATAAATTTTATTTATTTATAACGAGACTATAGTTTCGAGGGCTTTGCCCTCTTCATCAGTCTATTACCATGTATTCACAGGAATTAATTTATACTATACTTAAACTATATATATTTAAACTATAGTCTCGTTATAAATAAATAAAATTTATAATTCCAGCAGAAGACACACTCTTTTATTGTCTCCTTCAATATATAAAAATTCTGCTACTCTCGGCAAAAACTTTCAATTTAATATAATATAATGTTCACTCATAGATTAATGTTAGCTTTTTGAGAAAAATTACAGCTCTGTTAATACTTAATGTGAAATCCAGAGGATTATCCAGTCGTTGTGACAAATTATTGTAACATTGAGATAGTCTGAATACAGGATTTGCTTCAGAGTGCCTACTGCAAGATATGATCCATTTAGCTACAATCCAACGTCGTTCCGCGTTTAGCCCGCATGACACTTGGATGAATCAAATATAGGAAAAATACGATTAATTAATAGCTAACACCTAACATACGTGTTAATAGATCGGGCGTTCTGAACTGGGAGATTGAATATATAACATCTCAGATTTCAAATTCATTTGGTGATCCATCCAAGTGTCATGCGGGCTAAACGCAAAATGACGTTGGATTATAGCTAAATGGATCATATCTTTTTCTCTCTTGGTCCAGACTTAAGACTCAGCAGACTGCAATAGCTTCAACCAGCGGTAATCTCGCGCTTATATATCTTGTTTAAAAACGCGATCAAAAA
The DNA here is from genome assembly GCA_024734495.1 of Forficula auricularia. Taxonomy (NCBI): domain Eukaryota; kingdom Metazoa; phylum Arthropoda; class Insecta; order Dermaptera; family Forficulidae; genus Forficula; species Forficula auricularia. The sequence continues at coordinate 14,505,867 of JALMQS010000064.1, forward strand.
CAATTCTCGTTAATATGTCAATTATTCTTTGATATATTAATGAGAAAATTATAAATTTATTTAACTTCATTATTTCAAGTTAGAAATATATAAATTCGGATATTATTTTCACTTAATATTTGATAAAAATCCGCTGAATGCGATTGGCGATTGAATCAAATATAGGAAACATACGATTAAATATTTATTCATTTTCTGCGTAGTTTGAAAAACCCTTGACTCTTCCAGTTTGTCAAAGGGGAGACGAATGTTGAAGTTTTATGTAAATATTTTCGTTAAATTTCTAATTTCATTAATTCAATCTATCATTTCGCTTTTTACATACTCCTACCTGCCATGTAAGTCATTTTTTATTTTAAAAATTATAAAAAATGTAGTAACAAAATTAGGTAATTCAAGTACTTATTTTAAAGATAATTTTCTAACCAGCTCTGAAATCGCATATAGTATCAACAGTTGAATCAATAAGAAGATTTTCCTCGTCAGTATTTCCACATAATCCTAGGGGTTTGGCAAGATAACGACAAATAGCTAAGCTTTGATTGTAAGTTTTGCCATCAATTTCGAGTACAGGAATTCTTTTACACGGATAAGCTAAAAAAGAAAAGAAAATTAACAATAATAGACTTTTGTGATAAAATATAAATATTTGTGGTTGAAAAAACACAAAGCACAGCAAAATTTTAGAAAAAATTAATTAATATGTATCTCCGAGAAAGTTTAGTTTAGTATTTTACCTGAACTTTTAGCAGACCAGGTCTCATTAAATTCAAGTCGAATATCCTCAAATTCATGGTTGCCATAAGCCAATAGATAACGAATAGGTTCTGCAATTCCTTTTCCTTTAAAGTACGTTAATTTATAGGTGGGCATCTGAAAATGAATTGAATATTAAATTATCTGTACACTGTAAAGATGCAGCAATTTTCTTATCATAGATACTTGCATTAAAATAAAGTGTTTGTGAACTAAGAATTAAAATTGATATAATAAATAGAACAGCCAATAAATAGAGAAATGATCTGAAATATACCAAATAATTAGGGATATGGGATGCCAGACATTTAGAGAGGTCAAACAGCTGGAGGGGGACAGAGTCGAGTGGAGACGGATTGTTGCATCAAACCAGTCTTAGGAATGTATACTCAATGATGATGATGATCTGAAATATCTTCCAGACATAGACGCAAAGAAAAAAGAAAGGATTGTAAAGAATTGTAAAGGCCAAGCTGTTCATCAAAGAATAATAAAAAAATTTGTAAAATAGCTAACTGATATTGTAATTTTTATTTTTATTAAAATAATCTGATGAGTTGTGTAAAATCTGTTAAACTATTTAAATCTCTTGATAAAGATCAGAGAAAAAATGACCGAAACGTTAAGTTTTTTCTAAAAATTATTAATTAAAATTATATATGATTGTGGGATCCAGCCAAGCCAACTTGCCCTGGTCCTACACACCATGACACCGCCCTGATTCCAGCCACCTCGTGCCTCCGTCAATCCGAGCAGGAGCTTAGCAGATCTTCACAGCCTTTTCATTGCCAAGTCTCAGTAAGATTTCCACGCAGCCCCCCAAGTAGCAAGCAATCCCCCAGTGGCTCCACCACCCCAATCTGCACCCGTTCAACCCCTCCAGCGAAGAGCTAGCTTCCCCTCCAGTTGCGCACGCATGCCCCCTCTCGCTGCCACCATCCAGATGAAGTGTGTGAGTGAACCGCCCCCCCCCCCCAGTGCGCGAGTCCATTTCCTCCTTTCCCTTAACTTTTGCACCCTTGCCTCGTCCAGACAAATGCTCTACCAAGCCGCCAGATAGCGCAAGCTATGCTCCCCCGCCACTTCTCCAGGCTGCGCGCGCCTATCCCCTCTTCTCACCGCCGGCGCCGCACGACTAAGCTAGTCCCCGATTGGCTGAAATAACAAGTGCTGGGATTGGCCGCAATAATGACCTATCAGAGCCTAACGAATAGTGCGCTAGGATTAAGCATAAAAGAACGATTCGCCGAGCTTCAAGGCACACACACACACACTATACTACATGCATGATTATGGTGGTCTGCGAGCAGGAGCTCATTACCTAACCATATTACTGATTCTAACCTGTTTGCGACAGGTAATTTGATGATGATGTTTCTTCAAATTGAACCATCATCATCATGTTTTTTGAAAAACCGCGGTGAGAGAGCTACTTAGCCGCACCTGAAGGGTGCGTTACCATGTGTCACCGCGAGGAGGTGGCTCTCTTAATCCTTCCGTGTCTTTACTTAAATGTAACAATTGTTTTTGACTAACGGTCATATTGATTAAGTCAATAATCGTTTAGTCACTAACTACTCTACTGTGTGTGCTCTAGCCCTATTAGCTAGAATTTTTCTACATGTCCAGCATTACTGCTGGACCTATTTACTACTTCTTATATTTCTAACATGCTTGGAGGGACAGAGGAATGAAGCATTATTCCCAGGGTCCCCGAGCTTCAAGGCAGTTACGATTACCCCTCCCACACGAACAGTTCATCCTACAGTTCAGTTCAGTTCAGTTCATCAAGTATATGTTTACCGAAGATTTAACCAGCAAGTTTCAAGAAGTATTTTTCTACTCAAGATACACGAACATCTCCAGTATTATTTCTATTATAAAGCATTTTGTTATATTATTATTTAAAAAGCATTAATAAACCTATATTATTGAAAATACTCGAGTCTTTCTTCACCTGGTCAAAGTCACCTAGAATAATCGCTACATGATTATTTTATAAATAGATTTATTCGAAAAAAGTGAAAAAAAAAAAACAGTTTTTATTCATTTCCTTAAACTTTTGGTTTGAAAAATATTTGAATCAAATACATTTAGAGTAGTAGTTGGTGTTAGTAATGATATAGAGATCAGTGGTTCCCAAAATGGTCCACATGGACACGCAGGGTCCACGATGACCTGCAAGGGGTCCATGCTAATGAAAAAAGGGTTCATAAATTTAATTTTTAAGAAAGATATAAAAATAAATATTATATTCGAGCTCTGTATATAATATACTATATATTAGAATAAATTAACATTTCTTGAAAAGTAAAATTTTATTTTCTTAAACAAATCCGAAAATGAGAGGTAAGGGGGTTCTATACAGAGCTCCAATATAAAATTTATTTTAATATCTCTTCTAAAAATTAAATTTAGGAACCCTTCTAAAAATGGAGAAGTGATACAAAGGGTCTCCCCTTACATGTCATTTTATGATTTTTTTTAAGAAAATAAAGTATTACTTTTCAAGAAATTTTTATTTATTCTAATAGTATATTATATACAGAGTTGTCTACCCAACACAGAAAAAAATGGACAGGAGTCTACGAGATAAAAAAGTTTTCGAGTTTCTGATATAGATAGTTCTTTTCTTCACAAAGAGAAACAAAGAGGTTGTCCTCTGCTTGATGCAAATAAACATACACACATATATATCGAGATGATTTATCTGTATATATATTATTTATTTGTTTGAGACTATATCCATATGATATTGACTCCATGAAAAACATTTATAATTGAAGAAAGACTGATGATGAAGACCAAGTCTTCGAAACTATAGTCTCAAACAAATAAATAATATATATACAGATAAATCATCTCGATATATATGTGTGTATGTTTATTTGCATCAAGCAGAGGACAACCTCTTTGTTTCTCTTTGTGAATCAACAACTCTGCTACTTTCGGCAAAACAAAAACTTTTCAATTAGTTCTTTTCTTGTTTACTATTAATAAATTGAATTTATTTCTATGATAAAAACTAGAAATAGACTTAGTATTATTATTATAAACAATAATTAAAGAAGTGAAAGGCGGAAGTTATTTGATCAATGCCACTCACGATTGAGTAGTTTGTTTCTAGATCAGTGATGGCCACCAAGACGATGTGAATACTTAGAACGCTAAGAGCAGAATGATTTGATGTTGATGGAAATTGAATCCTATAGGAAACACGTTGCTCAAGGTCGAAAGGAATCAGTCTAAGCCAATGGCCATAGAAAGGGGAATAAAGAACTTGAGAAATGTTTAAGGAATAGATTGAAGTCGAAGGGAATTGTAGTCCAGAGTTTTTTTTTTTATAAATGATTAAAGGTTTTAGTATTGGGAAAAAGTTCGAAAAAGTAAGGGAATTTCAATCACCAGATGTCAAAACTGTTTATCTATGTGAACTCTCGAAGATGGGCTCGTAACCCGATATATATATATGTGCCCATAATTATGAAAGTGGTCTAAATCATTGATTGTTAGTTTCGAGATATTTAAGGTTTTATAAAATAAACAAGATTCGAATTCTGTATAATGAGACAAACTAGAAATCATCTTAACGGTTTAATTTTATGCGATTTTTCAAAACTGACATCTTATTACTGTACTTTTTAAATGGATGAAGCATAAATATGAAAAAACTATTTTTTTTAATTTTTTTACTTAGACCACTTTCATAATTATATATATATAGTCTCGCTCATAAGCGATATTCCTTTTATTTTTGAAACCTAATTTATATTTTTTAAATTTAGTTTGTTTTATTATATACTAGCTGCAAGGCCCGCCTTTGGCGGCCCTGTTACTAGCCTAGGGGGCACGCTCCCTGGACCCCCAACTCACGAACCCCACCCTCATACCCCACTCCCACCCACCCCACCCCCCAAACCCCACCCAGCATCTCCCACCCCCTGCACCATGCACCCGTCCCCAACACCCGCCCCCACACCACCACCCCGCACCCAACCCCCGCACCACCCCACTACCCTCTGACCCTAACCCGAACCCCGCACTCAACCACCCCACACCCATCCCTACTATTTTCATATTTTGACCCTCCATCCCTTTTTGGGTGGTTTTTTGGGGGAAATTTTTCAAACAAAAGTTGTCAGAAATCACATCCCCTACAACTTTGCTCATAATAATATTTGCCGTTGAGTTAATAGTTTAGGAGTTATTTGATAATTTTCATTCTTGCGCCCCCCCCCCAAACCCCTTTTTGGGGTCAAAATATCAAAACGTTATATAGCTATAAACGTAAGTTTGAAGACATCTGATCCAAATATGAAATTTCATAATCTTCAGCCGTTTTTACGTGAATCGTGAGCAACTTTACGAGGAAACCACGGAAACACACAGACAGGAATTTTGTTGAGGGTGTTTTCGTTCATAACTTTGCTTGAACTTTGCTTTGGACCAATGTACAGACAAAACCTTAATTTTATATACTATATAGATATATTTAATATTTGATATCTATACATAACTAACACTAATACTTATATATACCAGTATGTATGACTATTTTTGCACTGTGTCCTAAGCAACATAGCCATTATTTTCGTTCGCTTGATTTTCCAAAAAATAATGTAAGTGGGAATTGCATGAGAAATTATTAATCCTAGCTTTTTAAACTCTTCGATGCTGGATTTTGTATTCAGAAATACGAGGCGTAATAAATAAATTTTATATTTGGAAAATTATTAGTAAATCAGAGTCAACTCGGGACAGATTTATTATTATGATATCTAAATTATTCGAATTGTCTTCTTTATTCAATCCATCAAGACCTACAAATATCACAAATAGTATTTTGACTTAACACTTAAAAATTCTTAGACATGGTATATCATCATATTTCTAGCCCACCATTGTTATAATTCCAAAAATATTTTAGGAAATTTTATAGGTTTTGATTACTATATTTATTTAAAGGATAATGTTAGGCTTACCAGATTTGAAATTACTTATAGTAGAAAGTGATGAATCAATAAGACAATTTCCTCTAAACTTTCTCCATTTATAATAATCCTTGATTTTGGCAAGATACTTTGGTTCTACATTTTGCCACCAATTCCTTGTACAGGAACTTTTTTACATGGACAGGCGTAAAAATAAAAATAAATAGCAGATGTTTTGAGGTGATAAACATATCTAGTCATATAAAAAACACTATTTAGAAAGCAGAAACAAATCGACTCTAATAATGATAATAAATACAAAATTATAAGCTCAAATTTTTATTTCTAATTTTTAATTAAATATTTTACTTTGTGGAATTCTTTTAATCATTTTATCTAGTTTTTTGCTGATCTTAAAATAGCCCAAGATTCTGTGTGCCAATAGATAACGAACTTGTTCTCCACATCCTTTTCCATTAAAAATAAGTTAGTTTGCAGGAAGGAATCTACTGAAATGTGTATTTCTTTAAGTTTATGTTTTTATATAATTAAATTTAAATGATTAATTAGACGTTATTGCCTTATGGAAAGAACAAAAAATTATGTTTTTAATGTAAGCCCGAAAATCTACAGTACATACATATAAGTAAAAAGATGGAAGCCCCTGAAACCTACGCAACCTATGCTACTTCTCAGCTTATTCTTTGCGTCACTTTAGGCGTTGACGAGTGCTAATTTCGGTGATATTCTTGAACATCCCTTTAGTTTTCACAGTTTTTTTTTGTTTCAATTTTTCCAACTTAATGAAAAACTATACTCTACATAATATTTTAATTTATGATTATTTCAATATCTATTCTTATTATTAGACTAGTTGCAAGGCTCCGCCTTCGGCGGCCCTCTTGTAGGCAGGGGCACGCCCCCTGGACCCCCAGCCCCCGAATCCCACCCTCACACTACACTCCCCCCTGACCCATCCAGCACCCCTACCCCCGCACCATGAACCCATGCCCAACCCCCGCCCCCATACCACCGAACCCAAACCTCACCCCCCACTCCAACCCAACACATTCCCCGAAACCCACCCAGCACCCCAACCCCCCGCCCCCACACCACCACCCCAACCCTCACCCCACCCACCTCGGGCCCCCAACCCACGAACCCCAACCTCACCCCCCACTCCAACCCACCACACTCCACGAAACCCACCCAGCACCCCAACCCCCGCCCCCACACCACCACTTCAACACTCTAACCTGCACCGTCCACCTCGGACCCCCACCCCGTACCACCCCACTACGCCACTGGACCCTCACCTGAACCCCCATCCACCAAACTTGCACCACCCCCGTGCCCCCCCCCTACTCCGCCATACTCCCTCACTCCACCGCCATTCCACTCCGCGCATCCCATGCCCTAACCCACCCCCACTCCACCCCGCACCCAGTTTTTGCATTTCTAGCCTTCTAGTGACCCACAGATTATGTAAACAAAATTTGGTTGAGTTTGGTCCAAGAGCAAGAATTTTCATTTTTTGACCCCCCCCCCATTTTAGGTGGTTAGTTTTTGCATTTCTAGCTCTCTAGAGACCCACAGATTATGTATACTAAATTTGGTTGAGTTTGGTCCAAGAGCAAGAATTTTCATTTTTTGACCCCCCCCCCATTTTGGGTGGTTAGTTTTTGCATTTCTAGCTCTCTAGAGGCCTACAGATTATGTATACAAAATTTGGTTGAGTTTGCTCCAAGGGCAAGAATTTATATATTTTTCTCCTTCCCCCCTTTTTGGGTGGTTTTTTGGGGGAATTTTTTTAAACAAAAGTTGTCAGAAATCAATGCAAAAAAATCATCAAAATCGGTTCACAATTGGCGAAGATATCAGGTAACATAGACACACAAAAAAATTCAGTCGAATTGAGAACCTCCTCCTTTTTTGTAGTCGGTTAAAAATGGGCTCGCACTTACCTTATATATATATTTTATAAGGGGGATAAATAAAATTCAATTGTTTCTTTCCAGTAATTTTTTATTAATTTAAGTGGTTAATCCAAATATTAATAAAAATAAAAAATAATTTTTTTCTTCTTTACCCTTTTTACAATTCTTTCCCCCTTTCTCAATGTTTATTATACCTGGGCATCAGTATTTGTCAATATTGACAAGTAAGTATTGCTAAGCCCAATGCAATCAGTTTGAAAATTAAGAGCCCTTTGCCCATATGTCTTAATAAAGCATTTTTCGGCTAGCGTTCCTTGATCTTTTGATAATCAAAAATCCCAGTGGTTCTCTATCATTTGACCTGTATGTGAAGCCATCTGACAGTGGACGTTTCATCAATTACTTCTCGCAGTCTCCCTTTGTATATAAAATAAACACCTTATATTATTTTTTGAGAAGGATTTATTCGCTTTGTGATGACGTCTACGTTGCGAGGAATGTTGATGATTTTAGGATGGTGGCTTCCTCGAACTCTTATCCATTGCGGGTCATTAATTCTGTAATTAAAAGAGAAGCAGCTTATTGCTCCTACCCCATCTGTACCCCCTCTCAGGGATGGACCATTTTTCTCTCTCACCTATATGCCAGGGTTGTCCGAAAAAATTCAAAAAATATTTAAGAACTATAATGTACGCACGGCCTTGGCATCAACTGGTAATATGTCCTTTTTATTTAATAACAAGGATGTAGTTCCACCCCACGAACAACATAATGTGATATACTTAATTAAGTGCCGCGATTGCCCGAAACCTACAAGTGTTTATGTGGGTCAAACATCTCGCATTTTTTCTTTGCGGAAAAGAGAGCATGAATTAAGTGTAATAAATAAAAAGCTTCGACAGCCCTGAGCACACACCATATCGATACCTCACATGGATTTGAGTTTGATGATGCTGTCATCTTGATGAGATTGGGGAACAATTATAAGCGTATGCTGGCCGAAAAATGCTTTATTAAGACATATGGGCAAAGGGCTCTTAATTTTCAAACTGATTGCATTGGGCTTAGCAATGCTTACTTGTCAATATTGACAAATACTGATGCCCAGGTATAATAAACATTGAGAAAGGGGCGAAAGAATTGTAAAAAAGGTAGAGAAGAAAAAAAATTATTTTTTATTTTTATTTTTATATATTGTCATTTTAAATTCGAATTTTGTTATTCTTAATGTTTGTTAATTATTTTGAGAAATCTTTTAATTGAGAGATGTTTGTGAGGGGTCAGTGATCCTAATTAGATCAATGTCCTCATAATTATTATTATTATTAATTGAATGAAATTGAAATTTGCTATATTTGTACTTGAGACGTTGCGCATATCAAGTGAGAGCACACCAAGATTTATGTACCATTTTGTAATTCATATAATTTTGTATATTATGATAAAATCCACAACAACTCTGCCTGCGGACAATTTATTTATAAAATTAATTGTGTCGCTAATACTGTAAGATATAATTTTGTTATTAACAAGTTTGGATTTTTTGTAAAAAAATTTTATTGTAATTTTTATTGCTTTTTTCAGCTCTTAGAAACTGATGATGGCATTATTAAATTAAAGCCGAAACGTTTTCTATAATTGGGAGTTTTTTATTCAGCAGAGGCTACCCATTGGCTGAATCCCTCTCCATTACTTAATTATAATATATAATTGTTTCTAATTGTATTAAGATTCAAAATGTGTAACTATTCATTCAAATCTTATCTGAATGCTGTTGAAAGTCGAGCGCTGAATGAACTAAAAGGCAGCTGGAAAATTGAATCTTATTATATAATCTGGTTGTTCAAGGTCAAAAAATACATACTATGCCAGGGACATCCAATCTTTTTTACTTCCTTGGGACACATAATAACAGAAAAAATATACTTCTGCACATAAATAATATTAGTTCTCAAAAAAGTTAGTAATTAATTCACAATATGATAGTGATTGATATCTCTATCATAACAAAAAATTTTAAATAAATTAAAATAATTTTTATAAAAAAAATAAAACCGACTTCAAAAAATTAAATGCAGCAAATAAAATAATAAGAACTCAAAAATCAAATAAAATGAACTAAAAGGTATAAAATAATTATCTAATTTAGTTACAACTAAACGACGAAATATTTACATGAAATCACATTTTGAAGTCGGTGCCAAACATATATATATTATAAATCGAACTCGACGGATTTTACTTAGTACGATTGGCGGATGGCGGGTACGCTTGCTTATATAGTTTGTTTGGCACCGACTTCAAAAAGTGATTTAATGTTGATATTTTATCGTTTAGTTGTAACTAAATTAGATTATTATTTTATACCTTTTAGTGCATTTTATTTTATTTTTGAGTTTTATTATTTTATTTGTTGCATTTAATTTTTTTGAAGTCGGTTTTATTTTTTTTTTTATAAAATTGTTTTTTATTTTTATCTATTTAGTGATGTTATTAATAGTGACTTAATATAATACCTTGCATGCATCTCGTAAGAGAAAGCGTCGGGCGAATGAATCAGAAAATGATAATAAAATTAAATTCATAAATATAGAAATTCTCTAGAAACGTTTGCGGGTTTTAAATGAACGTTTTAAGATTGATTTTTTTATAAAAGGTTTTATTTATTATAATTTCGATTATTTGCTCATAAGAATCTGAAATTTACGTTAATTCGTCATTGATCATATGATCAGAACTTGACCAAATTAATATGGGACCACTCCCTAAGGTACCCTCTTTCCAATATAAAAATAATCATCGAAATCGGTTCATAAACAAAGAAGTTATGCTTGAACAAACATACCAAAAAAGGTCCAATACCAATGAAAAAAAAACCCGGATCAATCGGAAACTAGACTGTACCCAATGCAAAAAATCATCAAAATCTGTTGACAATTGGCAAAGATATCAGGTAACATAGACACACAAAAATTCAGTCGAATTGAGAACCTCCTTCTCTTTTGAAGTCGGTTAAGTAAATATGTTAACAATTGAGTAGAATAAAAAGAAAAGAAGTCACATGAGGGGGAAGTCATCCATTGATGGCTTCCCTAATTGAATTTATTTTTCCAGTTTTTGGTCTGGAAGCGTTCTTGGGTGTCCAGGATGTGGTTTTTCTTGAGCCTGCGGATCGTTTGGCTATTGTCCAGAAGAGTGATGGCCGAGGTGTTTGTATGGTTTTCCAGTTTCTTGATGTGTTTCTCGTGGGCATTGAAGATCACCTCTCTGACCGAAGGGACAAAGAGGTCATCGTGACAGAGCTTCGTTGGTCATAAACCATGGAGCGTTGGAGATGGATAGCAAGCTTTCTGACAAACCGAAGTATAAAAGTTGTGGTGGATGGAATATCATCTGAATCGTTCTCCACAAACTCTGGTGTTCCCCAAGGCTCCGTAATCTCCTCCACACTCTTCCTAATTTATATAAACGACCTTATTGATCAAACGACAAAGCCCACTCATTGTTACGCCGACGATAGCACTCTACTCGGCAAACCCTCACTCCCGAATAATCGAATCAATGTTGCCTCCTCAATTACTCTCGACCTAGACAAACTGAATAAATGGGGACCTCAAAATTTAGTTAACTTTAATTCAAACAAGACTCAATGTTGTCTAATTTCTAGGCGCGAAAATAAAGATTTCCCTGATATTCACTTCGATTCGAATACCCTGAAAATGTGTGACAGCCTATCCATGTTGGGCGTCTCTGTCGCATCTGACCTGTCTTGGAATGAACACATCTCCTCTGTAGCGAAATCTGCATCAAGGAAGATTGGCTTCTTATTCAGGTCCAAGCGATTTTACAAACCCCCACAACTTCTCACCATCTACAAGGCCCAAATCCGCCCCTGTCTCGAATACGGCTCTCATCTGTGGAGAGGAGCCTCAAAATATTCTCTTGCTACCCTTGATGCAATTCAGAAACGAGCCGTCAGGCTAATTGACGATTCTACCCTCACTGACTCCCTCGACTCGCTGGCTCATCGAAGAAATGTCTCTGCCCTTTCCCTTTTCTATAGATACTATCACGGCAGGTGCTCTGATGAGATAAAATCAATAATTCCCTCAAAGCATGCTTTGCACGTTTCACGCGTTTTGCCGACTCCCAACTCTCTTTCGCGGTCAAATTAGAAAAGTGCCGGACCACTTCATTCGCGAATACATATATCCCCATGACTTCAAGGGACTGGAACTCTCTTCCAGCCTCTATCTTTCCCAGCACCTATAATCTTCAAACCTTCAAAACCGGAGTGCATAGACACCTACGTCTACACCCTCTCACTTAATCAACTTTCCCTTCTCTTCGGTAATGCAAGGGTCTTTCGAGATCCATAGGGGCTGCATCTTTACTGATACACCCCTTCTTGCATTCGATTGCATTAAAAAAAAAAGAGATGGATCTGAGGATTTTGGATTGAATTCTCTGGATTTTACTTATGTTTGACTCGCTTGCCGTTGCCCATATTTGGCAAGCGTAGTGTTATTTAAAACTTAATGAAAAAAGGTAATTCAGAATTGATTTAAGCAAGCTGTTTGGCAATATCCATTTAATAAAGCGATTCCGGTCTTGTAGCAAGATATTTCTTGATTCCTGGAAGGTTGTTAACTTTATCTACGAGGGCTTTTAGAGTAGGTCTTCCTTCATAAATATCCAGACCGCACATATGACTTATATAATCCGAATTGGCCGCTAACATGAGATCTGCCCAGGTTAACTAAATAGAAATAGAATCATAAATTTTATATATAGTACATAATAGTAAAAATAACTTTTTCCCTATTTGTAATTAAAATACTTTACTTTGTTCAAAGCAAGGTAGCCTTTGTTTTCCTTGGCTTGATTTTCCAAATAATTCATGTAAGTGGGTGTTGTATCTGAAAACAAAGCTGGCTTTTTGGCCTCTTTCGAAACTGGATTTGGGTCCTTGAAATAAGAGGCGCAAGCTGGAAAAATAAATTATTTATAAAATTTTAAAATTATTAATAAATTTGAAATTTTATATTAGAAAAATAAGGACAAGTTTTTATGTGTGACTTTTTTATTTATCAGCCAACGTTTCGTCGACTTTGCCGACTTCTTCAGGGCTTCAAATAGTAACTTTTAGGGAGCTTGGTGCTGGTTCTAGGTGAAACATTAATTATTATTATATTAAAATGTTTCACCTAGAACCAACACCGAACTCCTTAAAAGTTATTGATGATGCTAGTCAAGCAAAATTAACGGTGTTATATCGAAGAATCCTGCTTCAAATAGTCATAACATCACAAGGAGAAACAAAGAGTAGTCCTCGCTTGATGCAAATAAACATACACACATATATATCGAGATGATATATATGTGTGTATGTTTATTTGCATCAAGCAGAGGACAACCTCTTTGTTGCTCCTTGTGAATCAACAACTCTGCTACTCTCGGCAAAACAAAAACTTTTCAATTAAGTCGTGTCACACATTCGTCTAAATTTTCTTATTTTCTCCGTTACCATTGAAGACCATCAGAACCCAAATTTCAAAAAATATTTGGCACATTGACAAAAAACAAAACAATTTTTCTTTCTTTTCTTTTTATATTAACAATTTCATTAGATATAAAACAGAAATAAAATATATAGAATGAAGGAATCCTGTTTTTGAACCAGAATAGAATATTTTTCTAATTTCAGATTTCTTTAAGTAACGATCAAAAGGAGAAAAATATTCTATTCTGGTTCAAAAACACGGTTGCCTTATTCTATATATGTTATTTCTGTTTTATATCTAACTAGCTTCAAGGCCCGCCTTCGGTGGGCCTTTTGCTAGCCAGGGGGCTTGGACCCCCACGTGGCTGCTTTATTGATGTTTTATTAGTAACAGAGAATAAATATAATTGTTTTATTTTAAAGTCTTAAATAGATATAATTTGAGATTCTATTTAACTGTAATATACACTCATAACAAATAAGATGAAACAAATATTTAAAATGTATTAAAAATCTCTATTTATAAAAAATTATCTTATTCTCAAGTTTGAGTTGTTTATCATAAAAGAATTTAGTCTTATTGATTTTAAGTCGATTCTTCCACGTTTTCAGTAGAGGTTGCCATTAATAGTCAAAACATCAAAAATGGAATGCAATAAGGTTATTCCTCTAGTATTAGATAAGAATCGATTGCTATTTTTGATTTTAAGTCGATTCCTCCATGTCTTCACCAATGGTTACCAATAATAATCGAAGGGTCAAAAATCTAATGTAGAATTGTTATTCCTCTAGTGTTAGATAAGAATCGATTGCTATTTTTATTTTAAGTCGATTCCTCCATGTCTTCACCAATGGCTACCAATAAAAACCGAAACGTCAAAAATCGAATGTAGAATGGTTATTCCTCGACTGTTAAATGAGAATCGATCATTATTTTTGAAATAAAGTCAACATCAGGCGCGGATCCAGACCTCTGATTTGGGGGGGGGCGGTCGCCGGTATATAAGATCTACTTTTGATCTCGGAAGTGTGTCGCGGTCGAATTGTCCAAGCGGGGGGGGGGGGAGCGTGCGAGTCAGAGAACTTTATTTTCTTCAATTTTAAAATTTAATGTTATATAAAAAAATAAACGTATAAAAAATCTCCAATGCTTTGAGGGGGGGCGCCATCGCCCCCCCCCTGGATCCGCGCATGGTCAACATGAACTGCAAATTGCAAGTGATATCTGATTAATAATAAAGGAATAAACATATTAATATTTCAAATGAATTTGGATAAAGTTTAGCAACGATCCGTTGCAGTTTATTTAATTAAATAACAATTTTTGAGTTCATCAATTAAATTGTCAAATTAATATTTGTGGGATTTAAAATTCATTGTAATTAAGTACCTTTTGAGGACCACAAAAAAGGTTATATATAGTTTTTTGTAAAATTATATTTTAAAGTACTTTATTTTAGAATAAGATAGTACATTGGATAAAGTTTAGCAACGATCCAGTGCAGTTTATTTAATTAAATAACAATTTTTGAGTTCATCAATTAAATTGTCAAATTAATATTTGTGGGATTTAAAATTCATTGTAATTAAGTACCTTGAGGACCACAAAAAAGGTCATATATAGTTTTGTGTAAAATTATATTTTAAAGTACTTTATTTTAGAATAAGATAGTACATTGGATAAAGTTTAGCAACGATCCGTTGCAGTTTATTTTTTTATTTTTGTTTTTAAATGTACTTTTAAAAAAATAGATAGTTTTTTTAAATCTTTGTTGCATTATTAAATTCTTCTTCAACGATAATGTGGTTAGATCTCTTTTATCTATGCTATTAAGAATAAATGACAATTCAAAAATCTGACAGATAGGGCTGCCAACACATGGTTAGTTTGCTAGTTTAGTTCTTTTATTGTTTGGCAAGCTAGGTTGGCTAAACAGATTTTGTTTTAGTTTTCCGTGAATTTTCTCATTTTCCGGACAACTTTTCCGATGTTTTTTTACGTATTAACCTGAATTGGACTATTACGAACATTAAAAAAAAAATTAGCCAAATCGGTCCAGGCATTTGAGAGATCCGCGCTTACAAAGAAAAAGAAATTCATTTTTATTATATAGATGAAATTGTTAATATAAAAAGAAAAGAAAGAAAAATTGTTTTTTTTTTTGTGAATGTGCCAAATATTTTTTGAAATTTGGGTTCTGATGGTCTTCAATGGTAATGGAGATAATAAGAAAATTTAGACGAATGTGTGACATGACTATTTGAAGCCCTGAAGAAGTCGGCAAAGTCGACGAAACGTTGGTGGATAAATAAAAAAGTCACACATAAAAATTTGTCCTTATTTTCCTAATATAAACTTCCAAATTAATACAAATTATGGACGGAAACGATAATAATAATTATTAATAAAATAGAAACAAATAGAGTCAGGATATTGTCAACCGGTTTATTATTATGATTTGGAAAATATTCCAATTCTCTTTATTTACCTGCTTCTACAAATACCAGCAATTTCGATCTACTGGAACGCTTTCAATTAACCGATATTCGGATAATCTATGCTATACTGTAGTTCTTCTTTTAAGTGCCATATCAGGTCTCCCTGACGTTTCGGCTCCTCTCCACATATACCTGTGCTGAGTGTGTTTAGTTGTTTTACATAGATATATGGGACCTACTTTTTAACGCTGGTTCCGAACGGCTAGTTTGGAGAGGTTACTAGGCAATTATACTCTTGGTAGGTTGCCATTGCTTTCCAAGAGGAGGCGACTGCAAATATCTGATCTGCCGAGACTCAGTCTCGAACCAGCGAACTTCGAGTCAGCGACCCGACACTCTACCCACTGACCCACAGTCGCCTCTACTGCACTTATAATATTTAGTACCTGGCCACCGAGCGATGCTCGGTAAATTTTTGCTTCAGTTAATAGCTATATATTAATCACCGAACCCCCCCCCCCCCTCGCTCCCGGACCCGACCACTCCACCCCAACTCCTGCACCCTCCCTCCACTCCGTCCCCGAAACCCTGTACCTCCACCACTGCACCCCACCTCCTGTACCCCCACCCCTCACGTACCCAGTTTTTGCATTTCTGGCCTTCAGTGGTCCACAGATTATGTATATATAGGTATATAAATAAATAAGGTATAATTATTTTTTTTAATTAAATAACAATTTTAGAGTTGATCAATTAATTTGTCAAATTAATATTTGTGGGATTTAAAACTCGATTTTTAATCAATTAAATTGCCCAATTTTTAATATATAATATATTAATAATTGAAATAATCTTATTGTGGGATATAAAATTGAAAAAACAATTATTTATTAAAAGAAAATTGAATAAAAATGTAAATATACATTTTAATCTTGACAACCACCTGTGAATAATTATTTCAATTAACAGAAAACCCATCAAAAACAACTTAGCCAAAGATGAGACCGTGACAGATCGAATGTCCAACACAAAACCCTCCTAACCCGTGAATTTCATCCAAATCGTTTGAGCCGTTTTCGAGAACCCGACCGGATATATATATATCCATATATATATACAATTTTTGCTCGTTTAATATAATAAGATTTAAAAGGAATCTTACCATATTTTAAATCGCATATAGTATCAACTGTTGCGTCAATAAGCAGATTTTCCTTATCTGTTTTTCCATTTAATTTTTGCTTTTTGGCAAGATATCGACAAATGGCTATACTTTGGTCGTACATTTTGCCATCAAATTCAATCACAGGAACTTTCTTACATGGATAAGCTGAAAAAATTATAAATTTGTAACAGATGTTAGAGATGATATAAACATTTAGCTAAATAAAAATATTATACAGACAACAGAAACAAATGAACTCTGATAAAGAAAAAAAATTAAATTGAAAGTTTCTTTTTGCCGAGAATAGCAGAATTTTTATAAATTGAACGAGACAATAAAAGAGTGTGTCTTCTGTAAATCTCACTTCCATACATTAATTCCTATGAATCAATTGTAATAGACTGATGAAGAGGGCAAAGATCTCGAAACTATAGTCTCGTTATAAATAAAAATAATTTTTATAAAAAAAAATAAAACCGACTTCAAAAATTAAATGTAACAAATAAAATAATAAAACTCAAAAATAAAATAAAATACACTAAAAGGTATAAAATAATAATCTAATTTAGTTACAACTAAACGACGAAATATTAACATGAAATCACTTTTTGAAGTCGGTGCCAAACATATACATTTTATGAATCAAACTCGATGGATTTTACTTAGTACGATTGGCGGGTACGCTCGCTTATATAGTTTGTTTAGCACCGACTTCAAAAAGTGATTTCATGTAAATATTTCGTTGTTTAGTTGTAACTAAATTAGATAATTATTTTATACCTTTTAGTGCAGTTTATTTGATTTTTGAGTTATTATTATTTTATTTGTTGCATTTTATTTTTTTTGAAGTCGGTTTTATTTTTTTTATAAAAATTATTTTTATTTTTCTCTTAGTGATGTTATTAATAGTGACTTAATATAATACCTCGTAAGAGAAAGCGTCGGGCGAATGAATCAGAAAATGATAATAAAATTAAATTCATAAATATAGAAATTCTCTCGAAATGTTTGCGGGTTTTCAATGAATGTTTTAAGATTTTATTTATTATAATTTGGATTATTTGGTCATAAGAATTGGAGATTTACGTTATTTCGTCATTGATCATATGATCAGAACTTGACCAAATTAATATGGACCACCCCTAAGGTACCCTCTTTCCAATATAAAAAAAAAATCATCGCAATCGGTTCATAAACAAAGAAGTTATGCCTAAACAATCATAGAAAAGAAGGTTCAATACCAATAAAAAAAAACGGGACCAATCGGAAACTAGATTGAACCCAATGCAAAAAAATCATCAAAATCGGTTCACAATTGGCGAAGATATCAGGTAACATAAACAAAAAAAAAAATTTAGTCGAATTTTTTGAAGTCGGTTAATAAATTAAAAATTTATAATTCCAGCTGAAAACACACTCTTTTATTGTCTCATTCAATAAAAAAAATTATGAATTGAAAGCATTTTTATTTCGAATTTTTAATAAAATATCTTACTTCAAATTAATTTTTTCATCCTTTCAACTAATTTCTTACCTGATCTAATAGTAGTCCAAGATTCATCAAACTTAATTCGATTATCCTCAAATTGATGGTTGCCGTGAGCCAATAAATAACGAATCGGTTCAGCAGCTCCTTTTCCGTTAAAATAAGTTAACTTGTAGGTGGACATCTAGTGAAATTTAATTTATTAAACGAATTAATTAATTTTTCATTAAATTGAAGGGTTGGTTTTGTCACAAATATAATAAAACAATAATTTTAATAACTATTAGAATTATTTAATTGATAACTATACAGTTTCGGTCACCACTGGTCGACCATCCTCAGTAGTTCTAAAAATTGAAATGAAACATTTATTTACATTTTTTCTTTTTATAGAGAATTATATAACACAAAATTTTTTTTTTTTTACAATAATTTGAAATCATACATACATCTCGTTCAAGAACCGGAATTTGTCATTTCACATAAAACATTCATTCTTAAATCTTCAATATAGATACATCACACAGTTCATTACAATCACACACATACATATATATATAGCAACAATTTATAAAAACGTTTATCACTGAACTAGAAACTATTTTGAATTAATGATTGATGGCGCGGATAAATGTGAAAATTTCAGGACCATTAGCCTAACCTCACATGCCTCCAAAATCCTAACCAAAATAATCCAAAGAAGAATAGAACAAAGAGTTGAAGAACATCTGGGGGAAGACCAGTTCGGCTTTAGAAGAAACAGAGGCACCCGAGAAGCAATTCTCTCTCTTAGACTAATAATAGAAAGGGCTTTTATCAGGGAAGAATCTGTCTACATCGGATTCATAGACCTAGAAAAAGCATTCGATAATGTCAATTGGGAAATTATGTTTAAAATATTAAAACAGGCGGGAATAAAATTCAGAGAGAGAAGACTAATCTACAATCTATATCAAAACCAGACGGCAATTATAAATATTGGTGATGAACACAGAGAAGCCAAAATAAAAAAGGTGTAAGACAAGGATGTGTGCTGTCACCCATGATTTTCAACTTATACATAGAAGAAGCGATTAAAGAATTCAAAGACAAAATTGATACAGGTATAGAAATCCAAGGTCAAAAGATCGCTATGTTAAGATTTGCCGATGACATTGCCCTTCTAGGAAGCAATAAAAAAGAATTAGAGGACGCCTTGAATGGAATTAACCAAATCCTAATAGAAGAAATCAAAATGAAAATAAACAAGAATAAAACCAAGGTCCTAGTATGTACAAAAAAAGAACAAACGAGACAGGAATGCATCAAAATTAACCAAGAAAACCTAGAAGGAGTTAAGGAATTCCGCTACCTAGGAAGTAAAATAACATGGGATGGGAGGAGCAAAAACGAAATTAAATCAAGAATTGCCCAAGCAAAAATGGGGTTTAATACAAAACAAAAACTACTATGCTCCTCCTCAATCAGCTTAGCAAACAGGAAGTTGCTATTGAAGACATATGTATGGAGCATAGCCATGTACGGGTGTGAAACCTGGACAATTAGAGAAGAGGAGAGAAAGAGATTAGAGGCTTTCGAAATGTGGTGCTACAGAAGAATGATGAATATCAAATGGATGGATAAAATTACAAATGAAGAAGTTCTTGGAAGAATCGGAGAAAGAAGAACCTTGTGGAAGAGTCTGAAGAAGAGAAGAGGTCAGATGATGGGGCACACACTGAGACATGGGGGACTGCTTAGGGATATCTTGAGGGGGAGGTGGGAAAGAAAAGGGGAAGGGGAAGAACCAGATTAGAATATTTCAACCAAATAATTGGGGATATGGGATGCCAGACATTTAGAGAGGTTAAACAGCTGGCGGGGACAGAGTCGAGTGGAGACGGATTGTTGCATCAAACCAGTCTTAGGACTGTATACTCAATGATGATGATGATTATATTTAATATTATTTTCAATTTTATTTTTTCTAATTATCTCATTGCATCGTCAATTATTATACAATTAAAAAACCCATTATAAATAATCCATTCTAGAAATACATTATAAGTTAATTCATTCTTTATTTTTTTATTTTTTATTAATGAAATATCAAAATACACATCTCCCTATTACATTTTTCTTATAAAATCAATACCTGTTTAATCAACATACTAAATCAAATCAATACTCTCACAACAATGACACAATTAGACTGTAGCATTCTGATATGTTTTCCGAATCCATTTTGAAATTTACACAATTATCGATATCCTTCAATATATAAAGAGATTCTTTTATTTTTCTCTTGGTCCAATTCTTCTCATAATCTAGTATCTTTACTCCTTCAAAATCGAAACTATGCTCGTTGTCAATAGCATGAATGGATAACGCGGAGACCAATTTATTTCCATTAATCGATGAAATATGTTCTTTAATTCTTTGTCTCAAATGTCTTGAAGTCTCACCTATATATTTGTGTGTTTTTTTTATCTTTTTTTACATGAATCACAGACCATCTCATAAATAACACCCATTTTATCAAGTTTTTCAAGATGAGTCTTATTATTGAATATGTTCATGAGTGGCCTGCCAACACTGTGTACTAATTTTATGTCATTATTATTCAGAATTCTCAAGATTTTCGCAGATAAATCATGAATATATGGGATGGAGCCTTTAATAATTTTATCTTCTTTTTTAATCACTTCCGTTACTAATTTATTTTTTCTATATTTAGTTAGAACTTATTAATTAATTAATTAATTAATCTAGTAGTAATTAATTAAAGTAGTAATTAGAAGTTACTGCTATAGTGAAAGAAAAAAAATTAACCAGTAATGTCAAAAATTTACATTTGAATGAAATGATGGAAGCCCCTGGAAGCTCGGGAACTAAAAATACGGGTAAGCTTATTCTCTGACTAAATTTAGGTGGTGTTGAATGTTTAGTTTATTCAAGGCTACTGCTTGCTCTTGGTGCTATGCTTGAAAACATATCATCTCGAAATGACTCAGCATGCCAACGGCCTTGGCATTTTTTTATACAGCACCCTGCTCTGGGAACATTAAATACAAAGTGTTCATAGTTGAAATTTAAAAAAAAACTAAAAAACACACTTCTAAAAAGTACAAAATAATGTATTACTTAATCAAAAAGTGTGGGGCGCAGAAACATGTACTTTTAATTAATTTCGACAAAGTGCCCCACGCTTTTTGATTAAGTATTAGTACCTGAAGCACCGAGCGATGCTCGGTAACTTTTTCGTTCAGTTAAAAGCTTTATTTTAATATTATTTTTAATTTAAAATTCTGATAAAAATGTCGATTTTTATTTGAGGGCCGTTTTCAAATTAAAAAATGTACAAATATATATAGTGTTCGCACACTGTACCGCCCCCAGAAGGGTTTTGTGTTTGACATTCGATCTGTCACGGTCTCATTTTCGGCTAAGTTGTTTTTGATGGGGTTTTTGGTAATTCAAATAATTATTCACAGGTGGTTGTATCGATAAAAATGTATATTTACATTTTTATTCAATTTCCTTTTAATTTTTAATTGGTTTTTTAATTTTAAATTCCATTAATAGATAATTACAAATATTATATATATAGTATTAAAATTTGGGCAATTTAATTGATTGAGGATCCAATCGACTTGATTGGGGAATAATGGAATTGAAATAATTATCGGAAAAGAGGTTTTTTTTATCTAATTAGATTTTTCCTCTTATTAAAAACAAGGACTAAAGATAAATAAGGACACTCGATGGTGGAGAAGTTATCTCCGGAATCGAAGCAAAATACAATGTATACATTAATTAATGTAAAATAATTGGTTTAATAAAATTTATAAAAAAAAAAATTTAATTGATTGAGAATTAAAATAATTATCGGAAAAGAGGTTTTTTTATTTAATTAGTTTTTTCCTCTTATTAAAAACAAGGACTAAAGATGAATAAGGACACTCGATGGTGGAGAAGTAATCTCCGGAATCGAAGCAAAAATACAAGGTATACATTAATTAATGTAAAAAAAATTGGTTTAATAAAATTTATAAAAAAATAAAGTAAAATAAAATTATATTTAATTGATTGATATTGATGAAGATAGATTAAATAATGGAATTGAAATAATTATCGGAAAAGAGGTTTTTTATTTAATTAGTTTTTTCTTCTTATTAAAAACAAGGACTAAAAGATGATCAAGGACATTCGATGGTGGAGAAGTAATCTACGGAGTCGAAGCTCAAAAACAATGTATGCATAAATTCATGTAAAATAAATGGTTTAATAAAATTTATAAAAAAAATATTAATTGATTGAATTAATAAAGGGATGGATTGAAAATATGGAATTGGAATAATTATCGGAAAAGAGGTTTTTTTATTTAATTAGTTTTTTCCTCTTATTAAAAACAAGGACTAAAAAGATGATCAAGGACACAGTCAATGGTGGAGAAATAATCTCCGGAGTCGAAGCTAAAATACAATGTATACATTTATTCATGTAAAATAATTGGTTTAATAAAATTTATAAAAAAAAAAATTAATTGATTGAAAATCCAGTTTTAAATCCCACAAACGTATTTTTTCTATATTAAAATTTGGCAATTTAATTGATGAACTCAAAAATTGTTATTTAATTAAAAAAAATTATTATACAATATTTATTTATATACCTATACATATATACACATAATCTGTGGGCTACTACAAGACTTGAAATGCAAAAACTGGGTGAGGGGCGGGGGCGGGGGTGGAGGTGACGGTGGGGGAGATGTGGGGGTGCAGTGGTGGAGGGCTGCGGGGGTGAGGGAAGTGGTTTCGGGGGTGGGGAGGGCTGGGGGTGGATGTGGGGTGAGGGGTGGGGGTGAAGTGGTGGGGGTTCGGGGATTAATATATAGCATTTAACTGAAACAAAAAGTTACCGAGCATCGCTCGGTGGCCACGTACTAAAAATAAATTGACCCTTTTAAGGACACATTGAAGAGAGGCTCTATTTCCAAGCGAGGAGTATTTTTATATTTAAGAAACCTTTGTCCAATTGAATATAAGTAATTAATAAATATACAGGGTGGTGACTTGGCCGACGCAGCATAGCGATTACAATGTTAATTTTTGAATGTGCATTTATTTGCTCTCCTAATTATTTTAGAGTTAAAGTTCTTATAGGTTTTTTGTAGAGAAAAAAATACTGAATCCGAACATATTTTTGTTTTCAAATTTTGAAATTTCAGAACCGTAATAATCAACATTATAAATAATTGTATTTTTACAAAAATCACTGAGGCCATGGAATTATTAAAACAAACAAGGCATTTTCATTTGTTGTTTCTATTTGACGTTTAATAATGATGTCTTTATCACTAAAGAGTGATTATTTTAGAGCATAATTAGAATACAAAAAACTGAGCAGAATTAAAATTCTAAAAGATAATTACATCAGATTTTGTCTAATTCATAATTTAAAAGTCCAAAAAAACGTTTTTAAAAATATAGATATTTATTTAAAAAATTTAAATTCAAAACTTTTATTGTTGTTATTAAACAGTTAATTGTTGTTTTATTTGATTGTTATTTTTTGTTATAAAAATTAAATTCTGTTTACCTTACTAATTTTATTGTTTTAATTACGTTTAAAAATATTACTTATAATTTCGTTGATTATTCTTGTGAACATTTAAAAGCTCGTTCTAAACTTCATCTACGTGAATCTACTATTTTTATTTATCAATGACGAATACAAAACTCAGCCCATTCAAATTTAACGAGTTTCTCATTATGGTAATCAATAAATTCTAATAAGAACTGATTTTAAAAAGTTCAAATATAACAAACGTCACTTATAGAAACAACAAATGAAAATGCCTTGTTTGTTTTAATAATTCCATGGCCTCAGTGATTTTTGTAAAAATACAACTATTTATAATGTTGATTACTACGGCTCTGAAATTTCAAAATTTGAAAACAAAAATATGTTCGGATTCAGTATTTTTTTCTCTACAAAAAACCTATAAGAACTTTAACTCTAAAATAACGAGCTTTTCGTGCGTGCCTTCGGCACGCCCTCGAAGCTCGGCCCTCCGGGCTGATGCCCTGGCGGGCAGCGTCTCGGTCCAAAAATTTTATTCCTCTTAAAAAACCACACTCCAAATGTATACCGGTAAACTACCGAAAATACATCGTCTCTTAAAAGTTTCGCCTCTTTAACTTTTGAGTGGCGAGGGGGGGGGGAGGAATAATGATCAATATATTTAATGTTTCTTAATTCAAAATGAATTGGAGTCTTTCATTTCAAAATTCGAGTCCAAATTAGAAATTAGAATTTCAAATTTGCCTGGTTAATGAAAATCGATTGGAGCCGCGCTGACAATTATATTTCAAATTTGCCTCGTTAATTAATATATATTTAATATTTCTTAATTTAAAATCTATTGGTGTTTTTTCATTTTCATTCGAGTTCAAATGAATACAATATTATCTCGACACAAAGTCCAAATCAAAAATATCTAGTTTTTGTAAGAGAAATCAAGATAGAAATATTAATGTCGCAATGGAGTAATCGGTAGAGCCAGTTTGGACCCGTATAGAATATATAGATTTAATAGAGCCATCTCTGAAAAAGACAAGACTGAAAGGAAAAATATAAAAAAATACTGGTGGATTGAAAATTATCAATAATAATTCAATCTTTTTTATAACCTTAAATTCTTCTGCTTATACTTGAATAACTTGATAAATTATGTAATCTAAATTGTAAAGTATAAATTAAGAAAAAATTGTAATAAATAATTCCATATATTAACCTCCTTGGAACAACAATAAACTGTATGGCCGGGTTTTTCAAAGCCTTTTCCCGTGCAAAAATTCAAAAAATTTAATTATACAAATGTAAATAAAAATTACAAAAAAAAAAATCACTTATTGTAAAATTAAAATTAAAAAAAAACTATATTATGTAAAAAAAATCTACTGGGATCCATTTAAAATGGCCCTTTTCTTTTTTCATTGTATTAAATTTAAGATACTATACTTCTTTTGGATTGTTAGAAGTAACTTTGTAATAAATTGTATATATTTTTTTTTCTGGCTAATAAAAACATCCTCTTAAAACTAAAAAAAACTAAAACAAAAAAAAAATCGGTAGAGCCAATGACTATAGTTCAAGAGTTCGTCGGTTCGATTCTAGGCAAAAGCGTAATTTTTTTAGAGAAATTTCTCTAAGCGTTGTTACAAATTAATCTAGATGAATATTATATAGTATTAGGGGAGCAAATAAATGCACATTCAAAAATTAACATTGTAATCGCTATGCTGCGTCGGCCAAGTCACCACCCGGTATATATTTTATTGTATTTTTGTGTTTTGGTCATTATTATCAATTTTTTTAAGGGCTTTAACTAATTCGAGAGTACCTTGGAAACAATGCGACATTTCATTATTTCTCAACTATACCTACATATATTAATTTATTATTTTATTATGATCTATTCACATACCTTTTATGTAAAACGGTCTCACAAGAAGTACTTATGGTTCAATTAACGATATTTTTTTACTAATAAATCAGTTCACGATGATAGGCACTATCGATGATTATTTATTTATTAGAGATAGGCTCAACTTGCATTGCTCATCATGGTCGAGATAAAAAATAGATAAGTAACCCACTTTTTTTATGATTAGAATGCAAAAAAGTGCAATAACTCTTAAGTTTAAGATGAGTCTTATTTCCTAAATGAAAAATCTGGTGTTTGTATCACATGACTTTCACAACTTGCAACCTCGTCTTATTTGAAGTTATCTTACTAATCATATTATAAATACTATATATACATTGGAGTAATTTTTGGAGACGGACTGATAAGTGAATTAAGTGGATATTGATGAGGCAGTCCAAAAAAAAGAAGAAGATAATTTACACTATCTTTTTATTCATAAAACCGACGTTTCGGAGGCTATTCCCTCCTTTTTCAGGGTCTGTAATTAATTAAAATGGGATTTGGCCATCATTACAATCAAGATCATTACAAATTATTTTTTTATATAAATACAATTAATATATAATTATATGGTATAAAATTTTTTAATCAATAATATTCTACTCACTTTGAAAAGTCAGTGAAGGAAATCCAATGCGGCATTCCACTCTGTCTCCTCTTTCAGTGGCAGTAACAATAATATCTTGTTAGTTGAATAAAAGATTTCACTGTCGATGGTAACAGAATTGTTTTTATTTTAGGTTAAAAATAAAATAAAATGAGAGAGTCTTCTGTTTTTTAAATAAAATAATTTTTAATTATTTCTAGAGGTTATAGTTTCGAAGGCATTGCTTTCATCATCAGTCTATCACAAATATAATGTCAATATAATGTCATTATATATTTTTCAAAATTTTCTATGTATAAATCTTAATTTGTAACTAATTTGAAATATTTGTGATAGACTGATGATGAAGGCAATGCCTTCGAAACTATAGTCTCTAGAAATAATTAAAAATTATTTTATTTAAAAAACAGAAGACTCTCTCATTTTATTTTTAACCTAAAATAATATCTTGTATTTCATTCTCAGCAGAATTATAATGTAATAATGATTTGGAAATATTTTTTTTAAATATAAGTGCATATCATTAGCCACAATCCCCTCTCAGATAAACCCTGCGCAAAGCAGTTGTGCGCATAATTATTTATTTATATAGTACAACAATATGTATTTTGTTTTAAATTATACTTTACACATATATATACAAACTTTTTATAAATCATTCATTTATTTATCTTATTTCATTATTTTTTTTCCCTCATAAATCTTAAAAAGGTTTGTCAAGTGTTTAAAATAAAATTACGAATTTACTATTTACAATTATTTACATATTATCTATTTACATTGATATATTTCAATTATACAAGTTTTAGATCAGCAATTATGCCGTCCGAACAACTGACAACACTGACTTTTCAAAGTGAGTAGAATATTATTGATTAAAAAATTGTATACCATATAATTATATATTAATTGTATTTATATAAAAAAATAATTTGTAATGATCTTGATTGTAATGATGGCCAAATCCCATTTTAATTCATTACAGACCCTGAAAAAGGAGGGAATAGCCTCCGAAACGTCGGTTTTATGAATAAAAACTGGACTGCCTCATCAATATCCACTTAACTATATATACATTTGCGAAATCTACTTTTCCGGACTCGGGGGACCTTAAAACGTGTATTTCTGTTGAAAACTGGAATTCGAATTTTTAATCGACAAACAATACCCCTTATCTCACATACACTGAAAAAACGATATATTTATAGTTAAGAAATTATATTTGACATGACTAGATGGTGAAGTTAATTATGGCGAAATCGATCGCTGTTCCATATGAATAAACGATATACCTACCTATTTGAAGTATTCTCATATTTTTAGAGCAATCTAGATATATTAATAGCTAAGATGCCGGTATTTGAACCAATAACCAATATGTAAATTAGGAAAATATTGTTATTTGAGTAAAATAGTAGAATACTTAGTTAAATTTAATAATTGGGATTTTAATGAAATAATACGTAATTACGTCAAGAAATGATATAAACTTGAATATTTATTATTTATAATATATAATATGTATTTCTTACTAGAAGATGAGTATATTTTCATTTGATATCGAATCTACTATATTCAATCAAATGAATTATATAAATATTTATTTTAATTATTCATTTGGTTGAATTAATTAGATAAAAATTTGAATTATTATATTTATATGATTTAAGGTACACGGTAATATAATTTTAATATATATTAATATTTCTTATAATCTTATAGTGGGTTTTAAAATTAAAAAAAAAAAAATTAATAATGTAAACAAAATTTTTGTTAATTTTTTTAAAAATATCTTAATTATTAAGATTAAGATCACTAAATCTAAGTCGTTTTATGATAAAATAAACTGCAACGGATCGTTGCTAAACTTTATCCAAATTCATTTGAAATATTAATATGTTTATTCCTTTATTATTAATCAGATATCACTTGCTATTTGCAGTTCATGTTGACGTTAATTTAAAAATAATGTTCGATTCTCATTTAATACTTGAGGAATAACAATTCTACATTAGATTTTTGACCCTTCGATTATTATTGGTAACCATTGCTGAAGACATGGAGGAATCGACTTAAATCAAAAATAACGATTGATTCTTATCTAATACTAGAGGAATAACCTTATTCCATTCCATTTTTGATGTTTTGACTATTAATGGCAACCTCTAGTGAAAACGTGGAAGAATCGACTTAAAATCAAAAAGACTAAATTCTTTTATGGCAAACAACTCAAGCTTAAATTTCCTGCCAAATTTTTAGAATTTCACAGAGAGAAGCCTATCCATTCTTACTTAAGCAAGGCTAAATGAGCTATATTAAAACGATCAAATGAATAAATTTTAAACAATTTAAAATAAGAAATTAAAAAAAAGGTACTATCTTACTCTAGAGTAAAGTACTTTAAAATACAATTTTACTAAAAACTTTATTTAACCTTTTTTGTGGTCCCCAAGGTACTTAATTAGCATATTAAATTTCATCAAAATTGGTTAAGTCATTTTCACGATATTTAGAAAAAACTAAAAAAGTACTGAAATAAAGTACTAATGTTTGTGGGCCGATATGTACCAAAAACTCATCAGCGCTTCATTTCGTTAAATTAATGGTAAGTTTTCAATTTCATTTCAATCGGTGTAACGGTGTGGAAAAAATCGTGGGCCATAAAAACGAAAACATACAGCCATCCATCCGCACGCACTAAATGAAAAAATCGCACTTTTTGGCCTCTCGACGAGACCCCATGTAATTTTTGGCAAAACCGTCACGTTCTAAAATTCAACCTAATTGAATATTACAATTTGTGACTTTAATTGAGTCCATGGGTTCCGTAGTCTTTACCTGAGGACCCTTTGAAGCCACGCGTGCCGAGAGACCGATTACAATACTTTCCCCATGCTTCGCATTGGATAAAGTAAAAAAACATTCGTTTAGATACAATAATAAGAGGTTTTACTATATTAGAAGTATATTACAAGACATTCATTTGATATTAAGAGATATCTAATAGAATAAACTAGATCACTCAAGTATATAATACGAGCTTTTCGTGCGTGTCTTCGGCACGCCCTCGAAGCTCGGCCCTCCGGGCTGGTGCCCTGGCGGGCGGCGTCTCGGTCCAAAAATTTTATTCCTCTTAAAAAACCACACTCCAAATGTATACCTGTAAACTCCCGAAAATACATAGTCTCTTAAAAGTTTCGGCTCATTTTCGTCCTGACACAGCTACAGAAATGAGGCTCTAGATATGAATCTGGAAGTATTTTTTTTTCTATAATCTACAGCATTGTGATATTTTTTGTGTGGAAATAGATTTATTTAAATAAGTGGTATCGTGTGAGGAGGAGAATTATATTATATCATTTTTTTTAAATTTGGGATCGATAATCGATATAAGGCTCCAAATATTTAAAAGAGATCAGGTGTTGTTTGTATGACAGGCTGCTCCATCCAGTATTGCAATGAGAAACTCATATGGGCATGCGGTCTAAGAGTCGTTCAATTTTGTAAAAATCAAAAAATAAGAATAACAAAATTTAGATTTTTAAAAAATTATAAAAAAGTGGCAAATTATTAAAAAATAAACAAATAATATATAAATCAAATAAGATGTGATTGATTTCTTTTTCTGTGCAGCAAAGAAAAGCGAATTGAATATTTAATTTTTGAGTGGTGAAGGGGGGGGGGGTAATAATAATTATCAATATATTTAATGTTTCTTAATTTAAAATCAATTGGAGTCTTTCATTTCGAAATTTGAGTCCAATTTACGATTATATTTCAAATTTGCCGCAAATTTACCGATGGCGCTCTCTCTTGGCAGCATTACGTCAGCGTTGCGGCAAATTAATCTAGATAAATATATATAGTATACTAGCTGACTACCGGGCCTTCGGCCCGGCGTCACCTAGCCCTGGCGGGGAGCGTCTCGTTCATACCAATTTAATAATTGAAATTTTAAAATCTTACTGTAAGTAATCGAAAGACTGTGCTGAATGAAATTGATTCAAAAAATAAGGAAGAATAATAGGAAAGATTTTATTTAACACACAGCAAACTAAGCACGATCACTATCTTGACCAATCAGAATCGCTTCCAATAATTTAATCGCTTTGGCATTGGCCATGCACTGGCCAATCAGATCGTTTCCACATACATATCCGCTTATGCCACTTTTCTATTTTATATATATAGATAGATAGATAGATAGATATATAGTATGATTGGATTAAATACCTAAAAATTTAATAATATTTGGAATGATTTCGATATATCTTGATTATTAATAAAATATCTTTGGAATAAATAAGAGCTCATTAAAAATGCTCAATTCTATCAATATATTTACTATAAAGAAATTGTTTTTTCACTGTATAGGTAGTAAAAATGGAGAAGAGAGAATTTTAGGAATATTCAAGGGCGAGAGACCCGACAAAGTTTAATAAATAAATATTAAATATGAAACAATTTATTGAAAACATTTATATTTAAAATTTGATTAACATATTGATCCTCAATTGCTTGTTACTTTATTTTCTATTTGAGACGAAAAAAAAATTTTATAATGTTTTTTTGGCATTGTCAAAGGAGACAGAAAGTAATTATGT
The DNA here is from genome assembly GCA_024734495.1 of Forficula auricularia. Classification (NCBI taxonomy): domain Eukaryota; kingdom Metazoa; phylum Arthropoda; class Insecta; order Dermaptera; family Forficulidae; genus Forficula; species Forficula auricularia. The sequence goes on from JALMQS010000064.1 coordinate 14,536,772, forward strand.
TTTGAACTACTTTCATTGACTTTTTGTTACCCTGAAGAAGGAGAGAATAAATCTCCGAAACGTCGGTTTAACAAATAAATGTAAAATAATAAAACCTCTATAGTCTTATTTTTTTACAACCACCGTGGACTGCTTTCATCAACATCCAATTGCAATTTTAAAATAATATATTAATTTTAAATGAATCATTATTTAAAAAAAAAAAAAATGGAATTATAATTGGCCAGGTAATTTATGTTTTATTTTGTTAGAAATCTGTTTTTGGCCTCGTTTTGAGATGCTCTTTGATTCCAGGTAAATTATTAACTTTTTCAACAAGGCCTTTAAGAGTTGGTGTTGGTTCCAAAATCTTTTCTCCAACTCCACTAGTAAATGCAATGTACTCTATAGTTGCGGCAAACAAAATATCCGCCCACGTCATCTGAAACAGTTTGAAAAATATTAAAAATATCCATTCGAGAAGTTCTTGTAAAAATTTACACTTACATATATATACTAGTCATAATGTTATGTTGTGAACCCAAATTAATGATTTAGAAAAGAATAAAATCTTCTTTTTACATTCAACTTGAAAATTACCTTTATTATATCTTTCTATATTTTCTGTGAGCTGTGGCCTATTCATGAAAGTTTATGTCAAGGGGACGGAGAGTCATTAATATAATCTCTCTATATAAACAAAGGTGGCAATCTATGAATTGGTCCTCTGAATCAATGACCATTCAATTTTTTATCAGAAGGCACACGTGGAAAGGAAATGTAAGGTCAGGTGGGGTAACTGGGGCCGGGGGCAACTGGGCCAGGGGTCCTGTAACCCCAGAGCTTTCTAATTTTACCGCATTTTTTCAGCGCAATTCACTTTTTCATATTGGTGGGAAATTTTCAGTGTTCCTGAATTAGAGAAATTTCTTTAAGTTTATTTTATACTTAAGTACTTAGTTAAGTTAATTACTTATTTACTTATTTATCTAGTTATCTGCTTACTTCTTACTTAGGCCCGGTTGTATGTCGCAAAGTAAATGCTTTTTACCACTAACCAAGGTAGATGGTAATGGACATTGGGATGCCCAATCAGATGACAGGTACATTCAGTGGATGTCATCTGATTGGCCATCCCAGTGGCTCCATTTACCATCTACCTTGGTTAGTGGTAAAAAGCATTTACTTTGCGACATACAACCGGGCCTTAGTTGCCTTACCCAGTTCCTTGAAAATATTGAGACTTGAGTAAGTACTTAATTAAGGCTTTCTTAAGCATAAGGAACTTATTTAACTTTATTTCAATGGGTAAAATGAAATTATTTTGTTTAGTTGTTTGATTTATGATACTTTTTTTGTATTTTCTGTAATAAAAATCGATTTTAAAAATTATACTTGGCGTTTAAACTTATCTACCTTAAAAAATTCAATAGAATAAAAAAAATAGAGGTCTTGGTGCAACTGGGCCAGCCTAGTCAGGGCCCAATTACCCCGAATCGCTTACATCTTTGATTATTTTTAATCCATATACAAATGAGACTAATTCTACCTACGGCCAGGGCCTTGAGGGATAGGGGAACATGTCCAACTGGTCAAAAGATGTTAAAAATTAAAAAAACAGCAAATAGGCTGGGCTGGTCCAATTACCCCACAACGCGTTTAACTGGGCCAACTGCAAAACTTTACATTCAACTTAAGATAATTCCAAAATTTTGAATAATCAAAAGTTGAAAGTATCATGATTATTTGAAGAAAATTTCATCTTTCAATTAATATAGTCACGAGATCTATAAATTGTGAGGAAGGAAAAATATGGAGTACTATCCTTGGGAAAACAAAAGAAGCTGGCCCAGTTACCCCACCTGACCTTATAATTTATATAAAATTAATATAAATAAAGGGTGCAGCTGGCAACTTGGCTCTTAGCTTTTTGACCAGTGAGCATTTCTATTCATAAGGATGTTTACTGAAATAGGAAAAATAAGTTTATATAAGATTAAGAGAGGGCCACCTGCAACTAGGATGGCTCTTTTAATGAAATTATTAATAAGGAGGGAAGAGATGAGCACCTATAAATAGGTCATCAGTATGTGATGAGATTCTCTCTCCAACACTTGATCTGTTAACATCACTTGTTGAATTTAGCCTTCAGCTAAGTACTTTATAAAATCATACACCAAGTTGTACTTTTACTATTTTATGAATAAATCACTTAAAAACCTACCAATCTTCAACTTTACTTCCATGGTGGCAGCAACAATTGACAAAACCTTTACACCCTACATCGGCACCCTCAACAGTTATCCTAAATACTTTTAATCCTTCACAAATCGTGACTTTATAATCATCCAGTTCTGTGATCTTAGATCGAATTCTTTTTAAAAATTATTTAAAATAATTTTTAACACATAAGTTAATTGAATATAAATCATTTTTATAAAAAAAAAAAATAAAACCGACTTCAAAAAAATTAAATGCAAACAAATAAAATAATAATAACTTAAAAATCAAATAAAATACACTAAAATGTATAAAATGATTATCTTATTTAGTTACAACTAAACGACGAAATATTAACATAAAATTACTTTTTGAAGTAGGTGCCAAACAAACTATACCTATAAGCGAGCGTACCCGCCAAACGTACTAGGTAAGATCCGTCAAGTGCGATTCATAAAAAGTATATGTTTGGCACCGACTTCAAAAAGTGATTTCATGTTAATATTTCGTCGTTTAGTTGTAACTAAATAAGATAATTATTTTATACATTTTAGTGTATTTTAATTTATTTTTAAGCTATTATTATTTTATTTGTTGCATTTAATTTTTTTGAAGTCGGTTTTATTTTTTTTTTATAAAAATTATTTTTATTTTTATTTTTTTAGTGATGTTATTAATAGTGACTTAATATAATACCTTGCATGCATCTCGTAAGAAAAAGCGTCGGGCGAATGAATCAGAAATCAGATAATAAAATTGAATTCATAAATATAGAAATTCTCTCGAAACGTTTGCGAGTTTTAAATGAATGTTTTAAGATTTTTTTATAAAAGATTTTATTTATTATAATTTCGATTATTTGGTCATAAAAATTGGAGATTTACGTTATTTCGTCATTGATCATATCATCAGAACTTGACCAAATTAATATGGAACCACCCCTAAGGTACCCTCTTTCCAATAAAAAAAGAATCATTAAAATCGGTTCAGAAACAAAGAAGTTATGCCTGAACAAACATAGCAAAAAAGGTCCAATACCAATGAAAAAAAAACGGGACCAATTGGAAAGTTATACTGAACCCAATACAAAAAAATCATCAAAATCGGTTCACAATTGGCGAAGATATCAGGTAACATAGACAAAAAAAATTCAGTCGAATAGAGAACCTCCTCCTTTTTTGAAGTCGGTTAAAATGATTGTTTAGTAAAAATAATAAATCAAATCCCAAAATAACTTTTATTATCTATTTTTAAAATATAACATTTCGTTTCTCCAAGGTCTCCTATCCATCCGCTAATTTATAAATGAAAATAAAATTCTGTTATTTTAGAAGGTCAATTTCAGAAAGTGTTAGAAAAATAATTAAATTCCAGCTAATGAAAATATCTATTTGAGAATAATTATTTATTTATTTTATAGGAAAATTTGTTTTCTAATCGTTTTTAAAATAAAATTGTTTACTCTTTTGAGCGCGAGAAATCCGCCGTTTTCCTTTGCTTGTTTTTCCAAATGATTCAAATAGGTGGGAATCGTATCATTTTGTAATGGAGACTTTTTCGCATCTTTTGAAGCCGGAATTTGATCCCAGAAATAAAAAGTACAAGCTGAAATTCACAAAAAAAAACAAAAAAACAATTATTAAACTTTATAAGTAGGTACAGTAAATAGCTAAAATATTAAAATAAAATGAATTAAAACAATTTTTTAAAGGAAATTGTGTTTATATTTTGAATAGATGATTATGAATTTGTATAAATCAAGTGCAAACAGAGGTTGATGTAGTCTTTACCATACCGGGTATGGTCAAGTATTGTAATCGCGAATGAAAAAAGTGTTTTTTTTCTTCTTTTTTTTCGAAATATTTCACAAAAACGGCTGAAACTATTTTGTTTAAAAAAATTGAGCGAAAACATGGCCTTTCGGTCTACAAAAAAGCTCTAATAAATAAATATCGAAAAAAATTATATTTTTCGAGATAATAATTGTTTTGTCAAAATGTCTGTTATTTAGTCTGTGTTATACAAATTTTTGTGGACGAGCTAGCTCAAAATTTTTAAGAAAAAAATAAAAACCGACTTCAAAAATTAAAATGCAACAAATATAAAAATACACTAAAAGGTATAAAATAATTATTATCTTATTTAGTTACAACTAAACGACGAAATATTAACACGAAAGTTACTTTTTAAAGTCGAGTGCCCAACAAACTATACCTATAAGCGAGCGTACCCGCCATAACGTACTACAAGATCCGTCGAGTGCGATTCATAAAAGGCATATGTTTGGCACCAACTTCAAAAAGCCAATTTCGTGTTTAATATTTCGTCGTTTAGTTGTAACTAAATAAGATAATAATTATTTTATACCTTTTAGTGTATTTTTATATTTGTTGCATTTAATTTTTTGAAGTCGGTTTTTATTTTTTTCTCAAAAATTTTTATTTTTCTCTTTTTAGTGATGTTATTAATAGTGATTATATCATCAGAACTTGACCAAATTAATATGACACCATCCCTAAGACACCCACTTTTCGGATAAAAAAGAACCATCGAAATCTGGTTCATAAACAAAGAAGGGATTAGGTCTAAACAAACCTAAACAAACCTAATAAAAAAGGTCTCAATACCTATGAAAAAAAATCGAAAGCAAAATGGGACCAATCGGAAGCTAGACTGGACCCAATGCAAAAAAAAATTTCAAAATCGGTTGACAATTGGCGGAGATAAGGAGGTATTATAGGCACAAAAAAAAAAAAAAAAAAAAAAAAAAAAAAAAAAAAAATTCAATCGAATAGAGAACCTCCTCCTTTTTTGAAGTCGGTTAAAAAACCAGTGTGAATATCGAAACCAAATTTCACACGTAGTTTTGGTCCATTGAGATTAAGAGCTGATTAGATTTTGGTGCATATCGGCCCAAAATTAAGGATGGTAGAGGGGGGTTAAAAAATTAAAATCTAGGCCATGTGAGCAAACTCAACCAAATTTTGTATACATATTCAGTGGACCCCAAGAAGTATAAAAATGCAAAAACTAACAGCCTAAAATGGGGAGGAGGGGGGTAAAATAATGAAAATTTTGGCCATTTACCCGACTCAACCAAATTTTGTATATATAATCAATGGGACCCTAGAAGTCTAAAATTGCAAAAACTAACCGCCCAAAATTTGGGGAGGGGGTGTAGGGTCAAAAAATTTTAAAAATAGACCCATGTACCAAACAACCAAATTTTGTATACATATTCAGTGGACCCCCAGAAGTCTAAAAATGCAAAAATTAACCCCCCCCCTAGATGATTATAAATAATTTTATTAAATATTAAATATAAGTGAGGGGCCAGGTTGTATGGTAAAGTCAAGTGGATGGCCACATCAGAACGTGTCAGTTTATTTTCATCTGTCATCCAAGTTAATAATTTTTATGGCAATCATAATAATTTTCCTTGAATGTTGTACTCAGCACAAAGTTAATTTCATAAATTTTTATACATTTTTAGCGAAGCATATTTTTAATCAAATTTAAGGAACGCGGTGTTAGTTTAGTGAAACATTGTTAAAATTAAATTAGGTTGGAGTTGGTGGTGTTTCACAAGGAGAAAAAATTAATATACAAAGATTTTGACGTGACAACGTCTTATAATTCGATGGAGCCGGCTGCACGCACGAAAAAACATGACTCATGCGGCGTTACCTCGCTCTGAGGCGTTCCATTTAAGGCTTGAAGTGCAAGCGAGAGCGCGGAACGAGCGACAAAGATTGAGGCGGGCTTTTTAAAAGCTACAGTTACAAAAATTTTAATGATGTTTCCAAATTTTAAATTTTAAATTTAAGATTTATGAACAATAATTTAATCACAGTTTATTCTTATAATAAATTATTCAAAATTATTACTTTTTTACAACAAATTACAATTAAATTTGCAAAAATAATTAAGTAACTAATTGAACAACAACTTTTATTCAGTTTACTTGCTGAAAGAAATAATGTCAATACAAAATTTATTATTATAAAATAATAAAATCAAAATTAAATTTTAACAGTCGAGTAGAAATTTAAACAATAAATTTTATTCAAGTATTTTGTAAATTTAAAATGATTTTCTGAACGAAGAATTTTATGAAAAAAATCGGTTGTCTGTAAAGTCGGTTTACTGACGATAGTTGAACGTGACAACGTCATAAGAAAATACCATTCCATCAGTATTTTCTCATGACGTTGTCACGTTCAACTATCGTCAGTAAACCGACTTTACAGACAACCGATTCTTTTTAAATTTATTTCTTACTCTATACATTTCGAGCTCTTAACTCATCGTCAAGGAGAACATTGAGTTGAGTCAATGTTCTCCTGACGATGAGTTAAGAGCTCGAAATATATAGAGTAAGTAATTTTAAAAATCTTTGTATTTTAATTTTTTCTCCTTGTGAAACACCACCAACTCCAACCTAATTTAATTTTAAGCATCTTTTTAGGCTCTTAGCGTACTAGAGAAGCAAAATAAAAATTACAATAATTTGAAAGTTTATATTGGGAAAATAAGGACAAGTTTTTTATGTGTGACTTTTTTATTTATCCACCAACGTTTCGTCGACTTCTACGACTTCTTCAGGAGCTTCAAAATAGTCATGTCTACACATTCGTCTAAATTTTTCTTAACTACCTACGTTACCATTGAAGGCCCACCAGAATACAATTTTCAAAAGATATTTGGCACATTCACAAAAAATGCAATTATTTTCTCTTGCTGTAATAACAACCTTATCAATACAGAACAGAACAGTAATCACTTCTTACAAAAAATAGAATAAAATATTTTTTCCTTTTTATCCCTATATACAAAAATCTCAACTTCGAAGTTAGTTAGTTAGATTATAATTTCTTTTGTGAAAAAGAGAAATTTCACTTTTACTTTACCATACAGGGTATGGTCAAGTATTGTAAATCGTGCATGAAAAAAGTGGTTTTTTCCTTCTTTTTTTCGAAATATCTCAAAAACGGCTGAAACTATTTTGAATAAAAAAATTAGACGAAACCATGGCATTTCGGTCTACAAAAAAGCTCCCTCAATATGAACATCGAAAAAATTATATTTTTCGAGATAATAATTGTTTTGTCAAAATGTCTGTTAGTTAGCTGTGCGTTACCAAATTTTGTGGACGAGCTAGCTCAAAAACTAGTGTGAATATCGAAACCAAATTTCACACGTAGTTTTGGTCCATTGAGATTAAGAGCTGATTAGATTTTGGTACATATCGACCCAAAATTAAGAGGGTGGGAGGGGGAGGGGGGGACAAAAAATTGAAAATCTAAGTGCCATTTGACCAAACTCAACCAAATTATTGATATACATAACCAGTGAGCCCCCAGTAAGTCTACAAATACAAAAACTAACCGCCCAAAATATAGGGGAGGAGGCCAAAAAATGAAAATCTTGACCATTTACCAAACTCAACCAAATTTTCTATACATAATCAGTAGGTCCCACAATATTGATTTAAAAAATGCAAAAACTAAATAATGCTATCAAATATAAATAAATATAGAGGCCAGGTTGTATGGTAAAAGTCAAGTGGATGGCCACATCAGAACACGTCAGCCTCTTGTACCAAACTCAACCAAATTTTCTATACAACCGCAGTTCCCTGCGAGTCAAACTAATTTCAACCGATTTTGAAAAATTTTTTTTGCATTGGGTCCAGTCTAGCTTCCGATTGGTCCCATTTTTTTTCGATTTTTTCATAGGTATTAGACCTTTTTTATTAGGTTTGTTTAGGCTTGTTTAGACCTAACCTCTTTGTTTATGAACCGATTTCGATGGTTCTTTTTTATCCGAAAGGGGGTGTCTTAGGATGGTGTCATATTAATTTGGTCAAGTTCTGATGATATGATCACTATTAATAACATCACTAAAAAGAGAAAAATAAAAATAATTTTAAGAAAAAAATAAAAACCGACTTCAAAAAATTAAATGCAACAAAATAAAATACACTAAAAGGTATAAAATAATTATTATCTTATTTAGTTACAACTAAACGACGAAATATTAACACGAAATTACTTTTTGAAGTCGGTGCCAAACATATACCTTTTATGAATCGCACTCGACGGATCTTACTGCCAAGTACGTTTGGCGTGGTGCCGCTCGCAACATAGGTATAGCTTGCTTGGTATCGAGCTTCAAAAAGCCATTTCATGATAATATTTCGTCGTTTAGTTGTAACTAAATAAGATAATAATTATTTTATACCTTTTAGTGTATTTCATTTGTTGCATTTAATTTTTTGAAGTCGGTTTTTAGCTTTTTCTGAAAACTATTTTTTATTTTTCTCTTTTTAGTGATGCTATTAATAGTGATCATATCATCAGAACTTGACTAAATTAATATGACACCATCCCTAAGACACCCCTTTCGGATAAAAAAAGAACCATCGAAATCGGTTCATAAACAAAGAGGTTAGGTCTAAACAAACCTAATAAAAAAGGTCTAATACCTATGAAAAAAAAACGAAAAAAAAAATGGGACCAATCGGAAGCTAGACTGGACCCAATGCAAAAAAAATTTCAAAATCGGTTGAGAATTGGCGGAGATATGAGGTAATCATAGGCACTAAAAAAATATCAGTCGAATCGAGAACCTCTTCCTTTTTGAAGTCGGTTAAAAATGACTTGTTTTGCACAAATGATGCTTTAGAAGGGATTATTTATTGGGTTCTTATCGACGCCCTCCTATATATTAAACAGTACTGGTAAAGTAGTACTAGCGAGCTATTAAATTAATATGTGATTTGGTCATGACAAGGTCCATTGAAAACTTTATATTGAAATATGAGAATTATATTTAGAATGAACTGAAGGAACATATAACTAATCGACTCCAAGGTTAAATAAACCTCAACTAATGATAGATGATTCAACAAACCACGATTATGTAATTAGAATTACTTTTTCTTTTTTCATGAGATAATACTAGTCTATATTTAATTTTTATTATTTTTTGTACATATGGTATCTTTGCTTTTTATCATTTTATACAAATAATATTTATATAAATTTATATAATGTATTTTTTCCTCTTTTTGTATACTAGAGTCTACTTAAGCCTTATCCTTTGTAGTATAGTATTTTAGTACCTGGAGCCACCGAGCGATTTTGCTTCAGTTAAAAGTTATATAACAATATTATTTTTTAATTTTTAAAATTCTGATAAAAAACTACCCCTTCAGCCAGCCACCCGGCACACCACACCCACCGCCACGCCCCTGGACCCCCGCTCCCGTACCGCCCCCCCCCCAGCTATGCCCCCTGGACCCACGAACCCGCCACTCCACCAATCCCTGCACCCCACACTCCTGCACCACGCACCTCACCCACCGGTTTTTGCATTTCTTATTTTCTAGTGGCCCACAGATTATGTTATATATGTATATAAATAAATTCCGTATAATTTTTTTTTTAATTAAATAACAATTTATCGAGTTTTATAATAATCAATTAAATTGGCAAATTCTAATATATAATCATATTTCTTATTAACTCTTTGTGAGATTTAATACTCGAATTGATAATCAATTAAATTTTTTATAAATTTTATTAAACCAATTATTTAACATTAATTAATGTATACATTGTATTTTTGCTTCGATTCATTAAGTCCATTTTTATTCAACCTTGTAATAAAAGACCTAAAAAATGTCCAAGGCTACTCAATGGGAGATGAGTATGCCAATATTGAGTGCTATGCAGATGACATGGCTCTTGTTCTAGAAAGCGAAAACGATCTCCAACGACTCTTACATAAATTTGCACTTTCCTGAGAAAAATTCCACCTCAATATATCTTCGAAAAAGACGAAAACTCTCACAATAGCGAGAACCAGTACGCTGTAAGCTACAACTTTATAACACCATAGTAGAACAAGTGCCATCCTTCAACTATCTCGGCGTTCAGATAACCAGCTCCAAAAGCGTTAGCGAGGAAGTCAGGCTCTAATCTATTAAGGCGTCCAAAATAGCAGGATGCCTGAATGAAACGGTTTGGTCAAACAAGTTTCTGGCAAAAGTACGCATCTATAAGACCGTTGTGCGACCAATTTTAACATATGCGGCCGAAACAGAACAGACACCGCAAAATAAAGAGAAATATTGGAAGTTTTGCGGGTAAAACAAGGATGGACAGGTAAAAAATGAAGATATTGGGGAAAAGTGCAATATACCGGGTGATTCAATAAGGGTGACGAGGTACTGCATCTCGTGAATTAATCGCAGAGTTTGGGAAAGAGAAAACCGACCAATAAAAATTGCTGAAAATATTTTCTAAGTGCTCATAAGGTTCACCGCTAGGTGTGCTAAATAGCTTCGATCGTATAAAAATGCAATTTCTCAGAAATTTTCCAATCATGTGCTTCTAGAAATGAATACACTCACGCAAATGCCACTATGGCAGAATCCATCCTTTGATACAAATGACTTTTTTTATTGTAGGACGACAAATAAAAGGCGGAGGATAGCCAAACTTTTGGCGGACTGTGAAAGTATCTATAACTTCAGTTCGATCTTAACGGAATTTTGTTAACAAGGTCTCGGTTCCACTAAGCAAAGGAAGGTTTCGAAGCTGAATGTACAAACATCCATCCTTTCAATTACGCCCTACGGCCTCAGGGGCTATGCCTTTATAAAAAGTTAACTGTTATAGTGAGCTCGTCAAAATCTGGGAATGCACCGTATAATTATTTTATTAGATCCAGAAAGTAGACTCAAATCTGCAACCAAATATGTTCAAACCTGCATGTCAGATCTTCTTTTCGTTTAATGCAAAATATTGCTTGAAAGAATATTTCTTATTTAACTAGAATTGGAGTTTAAAGAAACAAAATAGGTAATTGAGTTTTCAAATTTTTTTTTAAGTTTTCAGAAGTCAAGCAATGCCAGCGGAGAAATAAAAAAACAGTTTAAAACTTTGTTCTTATTTTCATTTAATCACAAACAAATAATGATAATAACGCTTTTCTGTGTCGCCTGTGAGTAGGTATTAAATTTCAAAAATGTCTAATTTTTAGAAGGCCGTGAAAGACTTGGTTGACAGTTTCTATGGAAACGGCGATTTTTCACAAATAGATGTTAATGTTTTAATTGTTATTTTATTGTTTGTTATGTTATATCATTATTGTTGTGATTAGATGAAAATAAGAACAAAAGTTTTAAACTGTTTTTTTATTTGTCCATGGCATGCTTGACTTCGAAACATAAAAAAAAATTGAAAACTCAATTACCTATTTTGTTTCTTTGATAAATTCGTTAATAAAATATTCTTTAAGCAATAACTGTTAAACGAAAAAAGATATCGACATGTGGTTTGAACATGTTTTATTGCAAATTTGATCTACTTTCTGAATCTAATAAAATAATTATACGGTTCTATTTAAGATTTTGGAGCAAAATCAATAAAACGGTTAACTTTATAAAACACGCCCCTTAGCGAGAGCGGCAAGAACTAAAATGGCATGGATGTTTTTTTATTTTATTCACCAAACCTTCCTTTCTTGAACCAGACCTTGTTAACAAATTTCCGTTAAGTCAAACTTAAGTTATAGACTCTAGAGTCCATAAAAGTTTAGCATCCCCTCCCGCCTTTATTTTACGTCCTACAATAAAAAGTCATTTATCAAAAAGATGGACTATTATAGTGGCATTAACGTGAGAGTATTCATTTCTAAACTTATATTGGAAAATTTTTGAGAAAATTGCATTTTTTTATACGATCGAAGCTATTTAGCCACCTAGCGGTGGACGTATGAACTTAAAAAATATTTCCAGCAATTTTTCTTGGTCGATTTCCTCTGAAGGATTTTTTTCCCAAACTTCTACGATTATTAGTTCCTGAGATATGGTACCTCGTCACCCTTATTGAATCACCCTGTACAAAGTCAGCGTATGGGTCCAAAGGAGAATATCAGAATGGAGTGGACACGTATTGCGAATGAATGAAGACCGGCTGGTGAGGAAGTTATGGTACATGGCAAAACAACCCTACCGGGAAAAGAAGACTCGGGACTGTCCAAGAAAACGGATGGAAAGACGCTCTGGAATAAACAGACCTTAGCCCTAATAATAATAAGAAGAAGAAGTAGAATATTAAAGTCTTAATTATTCTTTCTTAATCAACTATTTTTCCAATTTTCCAATTAATAAAGGGGGTATTTTTTTCTCGAAACGTTTGGACATTTAATAAACGTTTTGAGATTGTTTTTATAAAAGTATATTGTATTAATTCAATAAACAATAAAAGATACAATTATACTATATAGATTAGTCCAGATTAATTTGCCGCAACGCTGACGTAATGCCGCCGACAGGAGCGCCGTCGGCATATTTGCGGCAAATTTGAAATATAATCGTAATTTGGACTCGAATTTTGAAATGAAACACTCCAATTGATTTTAAATTAAGAAACATTAAATATATTGATAATTATTCCTCCTCCCCGCCCCCCTCACCACTCAAAAATTAAATATTCAATTTGCTTTTCTTTGCGCACAGAAAGAGCGCACGCCCGAGTTTCTCATGGCAATACTGGAGCAGCCTGTCATACAAACAACACCTGATCTCTTTTAAATATTTGGAGCCTTATATCGATTATCGATCCCAAATTTAAAAAAAATGATATAATATAATTCTCCTCCTCACACGATCCCACTTATTTAAATAAATCTACATATTTCCACACAAAAAATATCACAATGCTGTAGATTATAGAAATAAGAAATACTCCCAGATTTATATCTAGATTCTCATTTCTGTAGCTGTGTCAGGACGAAAATGAGGCGAAACTTTTAAGAGAGTATGTATTTTCGGGAGTTTACAGGTATACATTTGGAGTGTGGTTTTTTAAGAGGAATAAAATTTTTGGACCGAGACGCCGCCCGCCAGGGCACCAGCCCGGAGGGCCGAGCTTCGAGGGCGTGCCGAAGGCACGCACGAAAAGCTCGTTTAAATATTTAAATATATATTAACATTTAAAATTTAAAGTAAAATAAACTTTTAATAAAAGTAAAAAAAATGTTTGATTGTTTCACCTGTAAGTGGTTAACAGCCTGTGGTTGCGTTAGGAATGAACAAGTCTAAAAAACTTTTTAATGGTTCAAAGATTTTATAATAAAACAACAGATAGAGATTAGATCCACAAACATTTATCACAGGAACAAAAACAGTTTTTTGATAAAGTAGAAGGTTGAGTACCTTTTTTAGGAAGATAGAGTGATAAAATTATTTAAGATAACAGCATGAAAAGTCGTTAAATATATATTATATTATTATATACCTATATATTTAGTTTATGGGTAACATTTTATGGATATTAACCAACTAGGTCTAGATTCACATAATTTTTTCGAAAATATCTTTTTCCCCTACATGTACTATGTTATGCATTATGCGTAAAATTATTCTACGTACGACTTTATCAGAACTCAGAACACTCAGCTTAAGTGTAAACATAGAATGAAATAATAACACAAGTAGTATTATATCATCAAGATAAGAGGATTTAATTAGATCAAGTGTATTGACATAGTATTAGAAGCTTTTGATTAAAAGAAAATAATAAATTAAACAAGAATAATAATTTTTGTATTCAATGCATATTTCGATTTTTTTAATCAAATGTTTTTCCCTCCTTAATTTTTGTATCTATTACTTAAGAGTGGCCAGAGTGGGAAGTGCCTGTAATACGCAGAGTGCGTCATTGAAATTTATGTGGGGTTGAAAAAATTGTTGCAAAATTAGCATTATATGCTAAAAATAAAAAAAAGTCAAGTTAATAACAAGTAATACAAGCCTCTTCTAATTCTTTATGATAAAAGTCTATAAAACACCATGTATAAGGAGAGGGTTACTTTTTCATGAAACTGGCCCGGCATTTAGCAAAGCTAGCGCTTGGGTGGCGACCCCGATTCCGTGACATTTCAGCTCCCAACAAAACATCCTTCGACAAAATATCCCCTGACAAAATATCCTTCACGGCAAAATAACCTTCCTCGTGAGTCTGACGCCAACCGAACCGCCTAAAAACCAGCCCGAAAAGCTATACGAACCCAACCGAGCCGAACTGAATATATATTAACCGAACCTCCGAAAGATTAGTCCGGGCGGGGTGTGTTTCGGGCTCCCATTTTTTTCCTAATCAAACACACATTGAAAACCGAACAGCCAATCGTCGGGCGGGGTGTGTTTCTGGGCTCCCATTTTTTTCCTAATCAAACACACATTGAAAACCGAACCAGCCAATCGTCGGGTGGGGTGTGTTTCGGCCTCCCATTTTTCCTAATCAAACACACATTGAAAACCGAACAGCCAATCGTCGGGCGGGGTGTGTTGCGGCTCCCATTTTTTTTCTAATCAAACACACATTGGAAAAAAAACCGAACCAGCCAATATTTTGCCAGAAGATACATTTGGTATTCTTGTTAGGGATAAATAAACTGAATTTGCTTCTTTCCAGTAATTTATTTTTGTTTTTCAAATGGTTATTCCAAATATTTCGAGAGCGTTCTCAGCATCTCTTCCTCAGTGGAAACTAGTCCGAATGCTGGACGCTCTCGAAATATTTGGAATAACCATTTGAAAAATCAAAATAAATTACTGGAAAAAGCAAATTCAGTTTATTTATCCTAACAATAAAAAATTAATATAACCAGTACACACCAAGCCAGCAAAATTTTATAAAAGAAGATATTGGTGTCGGGCGATATATTGTCCTTGGGATATTTTGTCTGGGGCTGAAATGTCGCGGTACCGGACGAACCCCTTGTATATGCAATGTAAAAATATCTTCTCTAAAATACTAAGAATGTCCTAAAATTTCATAAAAATACTATTATAATAAGTTAAAAACAGATGAAAATAAATTTACCAGGGATAAATTCTAAGATTTTAGTAGAAATATTATTAAATTGCGATATCAAAGCGATTAACTTCAGGAGTCGAACCTGAGAACTAACATGTTTTCAAGTAGTCAGTCGACACCCTCGAGTCAAAAACCTCTTCTGAATCACAATATATTATATAGGCATAGAAATTTTTAACTCCATTCTTCTATAATGGAAATTAAAAATTTATTCAAATGAAAAAAAGTTTTTCATAAAGTCCTCTTATTTAAATATAAAACTAAAGATTGAGCATCTTTTATTTTTTTGAAAAACATTCCAATTATTTTTAAAAAAATAAAAGATGCTCTATCTTTAGTTTTATATTTAAAAAAATAGATGTAAATTAAAAAAAAAATTAAATTTTTTTCAAGGTGGGCTACTTTTTTGTGGAGGAGTGTATTTGAAAAACCCAGCATCATTTATGGGAAACACATGATGTCCACAATTAAATTAGGTATGTAGATAACTATCTAAAAACCCCATTTACCAACTCATTTATTCCTAGAGGCTTATTTATTCCCTTTCCGCATCTGTCTTTTCAGCAACATTAACCTTCAATTCAGATTTCAAATTCATTTGCGATCCATCCAAAGTGTCATGCGAACTAAACGCAGACGTTAGATTATAACTAAATGGATCATATCTTTTTAACCGACTTCAAATAAAAATAATTTTTAAGAAAAAAATCGACTTCAAAAAATTAAATGCAACAAATAAAATACGACTAAAAGGTATAAAATAATTATTATCTTATTTAGTTACAACTAAACGACGAAATATTAACACGAAATTACTTTTTGAAGTCTGGTGCCAAACAAACTATACCTATAAGCGAGCGTACCTCCAAGCATCTAATAGATCCGTCGAGTGCGATTCATAAAAGGTATATGTTTGGCACCAACTTCAAAAAGTACTCGTGTTAATATTTCGTCGTTTAGTTGTAACTAAATAAGATAATAATTATTTTATACCTTTTAGTGTATTTTTATTTATGTTGCATTTAATTTTTGAAGTCGGTTTTTATTTTTTCTTAAAAATTATTTTTATTTTTCTTTAGTGATGTTATTAATAGTGATCATATCATCAGAACTTGACCAAATTAATATGACACCATCCCTAAGACACCTCCTTTCGGATAAAAAAAGAACCATCGAAATCGGTTCATAAACAAAGAGGTTAGGCTCCAAACAAACCTAATAAAAAAGGTCTAATACTCTATGAAAAAAATCGAAAAAAATGGGACCAATCGGAAGCTAGACTGGACCCAATGCAAAAAAATTTTCAAAATCGGTTGACAATTGGCGGAGATATGAGGTAACATAGCACAAAAAAAAAAAAAAAATTCAGTCGAATAGAGAACCTCCCCTTTTAACCGACTTCAAAAAAGGAGGAGGTTCTCAATTCGACTGATTTTTTTTTGTGTCGCAAGTACCATATTTTCAATTATATCGATTTTGATGATTCTTTCTTTATCGGAAAGATGGAACCTTAGGGGTGGTTCCATATTAATTTGGTCAAGTTCTGATGATATGATCAATGATGAAATAACGTAAATCTCAATTCTTATGAGCAAATAATCGAAATTATAATAAATAAAATCTTTTATTAAAAAATCAATCTTAAAACGTTCATTTAAAACCCGCAAACGTTTTTAGAGAATTTCTATATTTATGAATTTAATATTATTATCATTTTCTGATTCATTCGCTCCGACCCTTTCTCTTACGAGATGCATGCAAGGTATTATATTAAGTCACTATTAATAACATCACTAAAAAGAGAAAAATAAAAATAATTTTTAATAAAAAAATAAAACCCGACTTCAAAAAAATTAAATGCAACAAATAAAATAATAAAACTCAAAAACAAATAAAATGCACTAAAAGGTATAAATAATTATCTTATTTAGTTACAACTAAACGACGAAATATTTACATGAAATCACTTTTTGAAGTCGGTGCTAAACAAACTATATAAGCGAGCGTAACCGCCAATCGTACTAAGTAAGATCCGTCGAGTTTGATTCATAAAATGTATATGTTTGGCACCGACTTCAAAAAGTGATTTCATGTAAATATTTCGTCGTTTAGTTGTAACTAAATAAGATAATTATTTTATACCTTTTAGTGCATTTTATTTTATTTTTGAAGTTCTTATTATTTTATTTGTTGCATTTAATTTTTTTGAAGTCGGTTTTATTTTATTTTTTTATAAAATTTATTTTTCTTTTCTCTTTTTTAGAGATGTTATTAATAGTGACTTAATATAATACCTTGCATGCATCTCGGAAAGAAAGCGTCGGGTGAATGAATCAGAAAATGATAATAAAATTAAATTCATAAATATAGAAATTCTCTAGAAACGTTTGCGGGTTTATTATTATTATTATTATTTGGGGCTTAAAGGCACATCGACTTCTAAGGTCATTAGCGCCTAATTGCGGGTTTAAATGAACGTTTTAAGATTGATTTTTTTTAAAAGATTTTATTTATTATAATTTCGATTATTTGCTCAAAAGAATTGGAAATTTACGTTAATTCGTCATTGATCATATCATCAGAACTTGACCAAATTCATATGGCACCACCCCTAAGGTACCTCTTTCCAATATAAAAATAATCATCGAAATCGGTTCATAAACAAAGAAGTTATGCCTGAACAAACATACCAAAAAAGGTCCAATACCAATGAAAAAACCGGGATCAATCGGAAACTAGACTGAACCCAAAGGAAAAAAAGAAAATAATCAAAATCGGTTCACAATTGGCGAAGATATCAGGTAAACATAGACACACAAAAAATTCGAGTCGAATTGAGAACCTCCTCCCTTTTTTGAAGTCGGTTAAAAAGAAATATTAAAGAGATTTAAAAGATAATTTCTTTGTTTAAAACTTAATGAAAAAAGTTAATTCAGAATTGGATTTAAGCAAGCTGTTTGGCAAATATCCATTTAATTCTTTTGAAGCCGGTTTTATTTTTTTTTATAAAAATTATTCAGATAGACCATTGCTTCCAAATATTATTATTTTCTAGCCATAAATAACAAAATGAACATTTTATTTTTATTTATTATTATTTCATTTTTACTTTTTTATTCACTAAATGTATAGTTTTTTCTTAGGGGGGAAAACGGAAATGTGAAATACCACATTATTTCCTTTTTGATAAAAGCTAAAATTGATATTGCATTAACTTATACGTATTAAAAGTCATTTGTATTTATTTAAAGTTAGGATGTTTACAACAAGGCAAGACTTTGGAAAAGAATTTAATTAAATAATAATAATTATCTTATATATAAAAGCCATTGTCAGACAGTACCCGTGGCGCTGTCATGTGAACACGTGGGAGAAAAAGCAACTAATATTCAATGACAGTTGCTAGATTGTCAAATTTTTCAAATAAAACATCTCTATTCTCTATATATTATATCTATAATATCTCTATATATTAATATATTCCTCTAATATAGCTTAGAATATTGGATTTACGGCGTGTCTCATTTGAAATTTTAGTAGACAAATTTATTAATTTTAAAACATATTATATATTAATATATATTTAATTTTTTGGAAATAATTCATACCGCGAAAATTAATTTTTTTTTTTTGAATTTAAGAAAAATATAAATTCTTGAAATTTTAGTAGACAAATTAATTTTTAAATATATATATATATATTATATATATTATATATATTTAATTTATAATATAAGTTTTAATGAGATATGATTTAATGGGATAATGAGATTAATTCTTAATTTATTACTGCGCGGCTCATTTGAAATTTTAGTAGAAAAATTAATTTTAAAATTATTATATATATTTAATTTAGAACACTTTTTAGATAAATTTAAATATTGAAATGTATTATTAAAAAAGTCGAAAAATATTAGTGGACAAATATATAAATTATTTAAATTTTAGTATATAAATTAATTTCTTCTTCGAGAGAAATGGTTGCATGCTCTAATAAAGTATTTATAAAGGATTTACTGATATTTTTTCATCTTTCTTTGATCAATATTCATTATTCAAAAAAATATTTTTTTCAAAACATATAATTACGGACAGCTAATAATCACATCTCGAGACGCTGCCCGCCAGGGCCGCCAGCCCGGAGGGCCGAGCGGTGCTGGGTACTGCTCGTAATAATAATAAAAAGAATGCTATTTTGGATTTGAACTTTAGAAATTTAGGATGGTAAAAATTTTCAAAAAACAACTTCCCTTCTAGATTTTCAATTAGAATAACAATTATAAATATTTAAGCAAATGTATTTTCTTATAAATTTGTATTTGAGCCGCAATTTTAAGTTTTTCTAGTGAACAAAGATTATATTATAGATCTTCCATTTTCTCTTTTTCAATTTATATAATAGTACCTGGAGGCACCGAGCGATGCTCGATAGCTTCTTTCTTCATTTAAAATCTTTATTTTAATATTATTTTTAATTTAAAATTCTGATAAAAAAGTCGGTTTTTATTTGAAAGCTGTTTTCAAATTAAAAAAATACAAATATATCTATATAGTATTCGACCACTGTACCCCCCACTTCCACCCTCCTCGACCCCACTCCCGAAACCTCGCCCTACCCCCAGATCTCCCACCTTCTGCACCCCCCACATCCTCCCCCGCTCCCCACCAAGATCGCTTTCTCATCCTCAAAACTTGTTAATAGAGTTTGTTTCATCAAAATCGTTAGAGCCGTTTTTAAAAAAAAAATACAAATAATTATATATATATATGGTATATATACCTGGAAGACCGAGCTTTGTTCGGGTTCATAGTTAATGCTTGACAACAACACACCACAATCACAAAGTTCTTCAAGGGCTTTGAGAACAAAGATTTAAACCAACCCATTATCTGCCTGGGTACAAAAGAAAAGAGGAACCCTTTTTAAATCCCTAAGATAAGATTGGCATTTGTCTACCTGCGAATTATTAATTTGATTACTAAAAAAACCCATCAAAAACAATTTTATCGAAGATGAGACCGTGACAGATCGAATTGTCAACCCAAAAACCCCCTAACTCGTGAATTTCATCAAAATCGGTAGAGTCGTTTTCAAAATAGAACCAAGATGCAAATATATATATATATATATATATATATATATATATATATATATATATATATATACAGGGTGGTCCCGAATTCACGGTACAAACCTTAATGGTAGGTACAGGACATTGTAACAATGAGTTATTGTATAGGAATGTATAGTGTAATAAGTATATGTAATATGTATATGTATGTATAGTGTAATAGTAATATAGTGTATAATGTATAGCCGTTATTTCCCCTGTTTACGCCTCACCGCGTCACTTGCGACTATACATTCCTATACAATAACTCATTGTTACAATGTCCTGTACCTACCATTAAAGTTTGTACCATGAATTCGGGACCACCCTGTATATAAATAAATGAATATATATATATATAAATAAATATACAATTTTTGCTCGTTTAATAAGAGTAGATACTAGATGCAGATATTAGGTATGTACCATAAAGGGAGCAGTAAGCAATGCAATGTAATGTGCAGGTGTTAGTAATTTTATTTTTTTTAATTTTAATTTTTTTTAAATTCAAATCAAATCAAATATTGATTAAAATATCAATTATTGGTGAAGTTTTAATGTCTGTTTGGTTGTTCAAAATATTTTGATTAAGGTGTATGGCCTTTTTTTATTTCAGCTAACTCTAACATTTCAAAAAGCCGCTGGTTGGATATGTTAGAGTCAGCTGAAATTAAAAAGGCCATACACCTTAATCAAAATATTTTGAACAACCAAACAGTCATTAAAACTTCACCAATAATTGATATTTTAATCAATGATATTTGATTTGACTACTATGCTCCTCCTCAATCAGCTTAGCAAACAGGAAGTTGCTTTTGAAGACATATGTATGGAGCATAGCCATGTACGGGTGTGAAACCTGGACAATTGGAAAAGCGGAGAGAAAGAGATTGGAGGCTTTCGAAATGTGGTGCTACAGAAGAATGATGAATATCAAATGGATGGATAAAATTACAAATGAAGAAGTTCTTGGAAGAATCGGAGAAAGAAGAAGCTTGTGGAAGAGTCTGAAGAAGAGAAGAGGTCAGATGATGGGGCACACACTGAGGCATGGGGGACTGCTTAGGGGTGGGGGGAAAGAAAAGGGGAAGGGGAAGACCCAGATTAAAATATTTCAACCAAATAATTGGGGATATGGGATGCCAGACATTTAGAGAGGTCAAATAGCTGGTGGGGGACAGAGTCGAGTGGAGACGGATTGTTGCATCAAACCAGTCTTAGGACTGTATACTCAATGATGATGATTTGATTTGAATCAAAAAAAAATAAAGATTAAAAAAAATTTCACTAACACCTGCACATCACATTGCATTGCTTACTGCTCCCTTTACGGTACATACATAATATCTGCACCTTCCAAGTATAAATATCCTTTCTTTAATCCCAGCTTAGGGCTGCTTCGTTTCACCTGTTTATTCAGCTTTCCCACTTTGAGACCATTCCATTCTCTGATAATTCTTTCATACCTACACTAAGTCATAAATAAATGTCCATCATATTAAATAAATTCTGTTCATCATTTTATTTTATCTTAAGTCAATGTTCTCCTGACGATGAGTTAAAAGCTCGAAATATAAAGAGTAAATTAAAAAAAAATCTTTGTATTTTAATTTTTTCTCCTTGTGAAACACCACCAACTCCAACCCAATTTAATTTTAAATTGAAATCATATCGTTACTCTGGGAAGGAAAGTTGATGAGAAATCAGGATGGTGAAAAAATAAAGATTGTGGTTTGAAAAAAAAACAAATGGAGGAAATAGTGCAACTTTTTCAAGATTCGGCATGTGTTTCGCAGTTTTGGTGAATAATGCAAAACACCTGTTCGATTGTTTTACTATAGAAACTGATTGTGTCTTTTTGGTGCAACTTCTTCTTGTATCAATATCATTATAAAAAATAAGCTGACGTGTTCTGATGTGGCCATCCACTTGACTTTACCATACAACCTGGCCCATAAAATTATTTAAAATCATGTAGGGGGTTTGAGGTTGGTTTTTGCATTTTTATACTTCTGGGCTCCCACTGATTATGTATACAAAATTTGGTTGAGTTTGGTAAATGTCCAAGATTTTCATTTTTTGACCCTACCTTCCTACCCCCCCCCCCCATTTTGGGCGGTTAGTTTTTGGATTTTTAGACTTCTAGAGTCCCACTGATTATGTATACAAAATTTGATTGAGTTTGCTCAAACGGCCTAGATTTTAAAATTTTAACCCCCCTCCACCCCCCTTAATTTTGGATCGATCTGCACCAAAATCTAATCAGCTCTTAATCTCAATGGACCAAAACTACGTGTGAAATTTGGTTTCGATATTCACACTAGTTTTTGAGCTAGCTCGTCCACAAAAATTGGTAACGCACAGACTAACTAACTAACAGACATTTTGACAAAACAATTATTATCTCAAAAAATATAATTTTTTCGATGTTCACTTATTAGAGCTTTTTTGTAGAGCGAGATGCGATGGTTTCGCTCAATTTTTTTAATCAAAATAGTTTCAGCCGTTTTTGAGATATTTCGAAAAAAAGAATGGAAAAAAACCACTTTTTTCATGCACGATTACAATACTTGACCATAGCCTGTATGGTAAAGTAAAAAGTGAGAGTTATGGCATTCTCTTCGGATTTATAGAGGGGTGAACCGCGGCCTATATGCTGTACACCTACTTCCACTTGTACTACCAAATTTTTCCAAGTAATTCCAAATATTTCCAAGTACTTCCAAATATTTCCAAGTACTTCCAAAATACTTCCCAAGAGGAATACACCTAATTATAATCGCGGATCACCCCTCGGAATTTATAATACATTCACCTGAGTACTCTGCGTAATAGCAAAGCCCGGCTCCAAGGCGTGTTTATAACTACCATGAACCTAATTAATACATTACAGAATAAAATTAATATCATATTAGTTATTGATTTTTGATTGTCAACATATACCTATTATGAAGGATCCAGGAAAGGAAAAAAATAGACAACAGCTTATATTCACATTTTTATTATCAGAAGATGATACATTTTGGAACAAATTGATAGTTAGAATTATATTCACTTGTTACCAAATATTGTAATTTAAATGAACAATTATTTAAAAATAAAAAACATAAGAGATTGCGAGTTAATGAAAATTCAAAGGGGTCTCATTTCAAAAATAAAACCTTTAGACAAAAAATGAAAATAGTGGTTTTTCAAATTCATTTTTTTTTTTTAGTCAATATTTTAAAGTTGATAATATCTAAATTAAATGCATTAGAATTTCATTTTCTTTAATAAATTTGTATTTAGAATGGAGTAGTAGCAGCTGTTTTTTTGAGATAATTTTTAATTTCTGGAATATTTTGAACTTTTTCCACAAGAGAAGCGAGATTAGGTCTAGATTTCAGAACGTCCGTTTCACTTGTATGATTAAAATATTTAACAGCCGATACGAAAAAAAGATCAGCCCAAGTTAGCTAAAAATATAAAATAAAATATTAAAATTTCATTTATTAGAATAAAAATAAAATAAATTAAGTTCGTAACTTAGTCGTCCTACTGCAAGATATCCACCATTTTCTTTTGCTAATTTTTCAAGATAATCCAATAAAACAGGAAGATGCTCCTTTTGTAAAGGTTCCAATAAAGTTTTCTTTACTTCAGGGTTTTGTTCCCAAAAGTATTTTGCAGTAGCTGAAATTATGATACAATATTATTTGTATATTATAAAATTGTACGAATAGTATAAACATTTTATTTTTATCGAACTTAGTTCCATTTTTTTGTAATTAATTTTAAATTAATTGAACCGCGTAAATTTGAATAATTTTCATGATTCAGTCTGCGAATTTTTGCAGTTCAATAAATCATATCATTATTATTTTTTGCTTTTGAAAAAGAAAAATGAAATTTAGCATCCGGCAGGATTCGAACCCGCGTCTTCCTCTTTAGCCGAGGGTGCGCTAAACAACTGCGCCACGAATGAATCCTACCGGAGAGGCTATATTAGATCGATGTCATTTTTCCTTTTAGCGATTATCTTCTATAATACTCTAGTGACTTTTGTGTCGCGACCCGGGATGGTTATCCCACTGCTGCGAATTAAATATGTCGCACGCCAGTGGTTTAAGGGCGCGAACACATTAATTGTTTATTTATAGCGGGCAATATAATAGTCCCGGAGGATATGGATGCCTCACTAAGGGTAGCGTGACCTCGAAGTTGTGGGTTCTCTGGTATAGCACACCGTTTGCTGGATGATGTGCGTCCTGTTGATGGAAAGCAGTGAGTTTGTAAAGACCACCAGAGGGAGTTAAAAATGTACAATTCCCCTTATACCAAATAAAACAAACCATGATGTAAAGTTAAAATGCGTTTTAATTCGACCCTTGCCTAGAGTAGCGAAACTTTTTCCTCGAAAGCGCACATCATCCAGCAAACGGCGTGCTAGACCAGAGAACCCACAACTTCGAGGTCACGCTACCCTTAGTAGGCATCCATATCCTCCAGGACTATGATATTGCCCGCTATAAATAAACAAATAATGTGTTCGCGCCCTTAAACCACTGGCCCGCGGCATATTTAATTCGCAGCAGTGGTCTAACCATCCCGGGTCGTGACATTTGATTTGTATAAACATTTTATTTTTATCGAACTTAGTTCCATTTTTTTGTAATTAATTTTAAATTAATTGAACCTCGTAAATTTGAATAAAAGGAAAAATGACATCGATCTAATATAGCCTCTCCGGTAGGATTCATCCGTGGCGCAATTGTTTAGCGCACCCTCGCCTAAAGAGGAAGATGCGGGTTCGAATCCTGCCGGATGCTAAATTTCATTTTTCATTTTCAAAAAGAAAAAAATAATAATGAAATGATTTATTGAACTGCAAAAATTCGCAGACTGAATCATGAAAATTGTTCAAATTTACGCGGTTCAATTAATTTAAAATTAAGTATGAATAGTATTTATTAAGTAATAGTAACAATTTTTTCTCCTTCCAACTGTAGTGTTTTCATTTTCTAAATCTTAAAATATAATCTCTTATCTATATACCCACCATTTCGAACATCCACCACGGTATCGACTGCAGCATCAATTACTAAATTTTCCAAATCATTTTTCCCAGTCAGTTTAACTTGTTTAGCCACATATCGAGCGATTGCTAAACTCTGAGTATAAGGTTTACCATCTACTTCAAAGAGTGGTACTTTTCCCAATGGAAATGCTACAAATTAATAAACAAAAATAATAATAATAAATAAATATCACAAAATATGATATTGAAAAATATTTTATAAGTAGTTTTACATACATTTCTTTTTCTCTGGCCAGTCTTCGAAATTAATTCGATTATCTTCAAATTCTAGTTTGCCATAAGCCAATAGATAGCGAATTGGTTCGGCCACACCAGTTATATTAAAATAAGTCAATTTATAAGAAGGCATTTCTGGAACATAGTAAAATTTTAAATTTACTTTCAATTATAGGAGTATTAAAATTTTAGAATAGCAAAAAAGAGGAAAAGTGTGAGCCTGCTTTGTGTCAAAATAAGATGGCATGTTAAATTGAATTTTAAAAGACTTATTTATCCCTCGATGGGGTGCGCGAAATGTTTTTATTAGCACTTTTATGTATACAGAGTTTTTTGGGGGCTGAAGATACCAGGGAAGTATTACTGGTCTTTCTTTTTCTTTCAATATTGGTATAAAAAAAATTAAGCTGACGTGTTCTGATGTGGCCATCCAGTTGACTCTGCCATACAACCCGGCCCTTCACTTATATTTAATATTTAATAAAATTATTTATAATCATGAAGGGGAGGGGGTTAGTTTTTGAATTTTTAGACTTCAGGGGGCCCACTGATTATGTATACAAAATTTGGTTGAGTTTGGTAAATGGCCAAGATTTTCATTTTTTGACCCCCCCCCCCCCATTTTGGGTGGTTAGTTTTTGCATTTTTAGACTTCTGGGGGTCCACTGATTATGTATCCCAAATTTGGTTGAGTTTGCTCAAATGGCCTAGATTTTTAATTTTTAACCCCACCCCCCCTCCACCCCACTTAATTTTGGGTCGATATGCACCAAAATTTAATCAGCTCTTAATCTCAATGGACCAAAACTATGTTTTGATATTCACACTAGTTTTTGAGCTAGCTCGTCCACAAACATTTAGTAATGCACAGACAACCAGACAACCAGACAAACTAATTAACAGACATTTTGACAAAACAATTATTATCTCGAAAAATATAATTTTTTCGATGTTCACTTATTACAGCTTTTTTGTAGACCGAAAAGCCATGGTTTCGCTCAATTTTTTTAATCAAAATAGTTTCAGCCGTTTTTGAGATATTTCGAAAAAAAAGAAGAAAAAAAACCCACTTTTTTCATGCACGATTACAATACTTACCCTGTATGGTAAAGTAATAATTAATATCCCTAACAAGCATATTGCGCATTTAAATAAATAGAGCGTCTCTACGAATTTTAATTAAAAAAAATAATAATAATAGATAAATAAATAGAATAAAAAATTAAATGAAATATTAAAAATGCCAAGTGAAAGTAACAATAGTGTTAAAAGTTATTAATATTCGAGTTTTCATCAATTATAACCGTTTTGTGGTCCCTAAAAATTAAAAGTTCACTTTCAGCCAAATGGTCTGACCGTCTCTGACAGAGCTAACTCAAAAATTCTAAATAACAGAGAAATGAAATTTATAACTAAAATTAAAATAACGTTGAAGGAGACAATAAAAGAGTGTCTTTGCTGGAATTATAAATTTTATTTATTTATAACGAGACTATAGTTTTCTCTCGTTATAAATAAATAAAATTTATAATTCCAGCAAAAGACACACTCTTTTATTGTCTCCTTCAATATATAAAAATTCTGCTACTCTCGGCAAAAACTTTCAATTTAATTAAAATAATGGTCTATTTCTGAAACCTTTCATTTTTAGGATGTCTACTATTGAACCTGTGACTTGACTTTTTGAAATAAATTTATTTAATACTAGCTGAGACCGGGCCTTCGGCCCACCGCACCCCCCTACATCAATTAAATTGCCAAATTCTAATACCGAAAAAATACGTTTGTGAGATTTAAAATTCGATTTTTAATCAATTATATATATATATATTTTTTTTTATAAATTTTATTAAACCAATTATTTTACATGAATTTATGCATATATTGTTTTTGAGCTTCGATTCCGGAGAATACTTCTCCACCATCGACTGTCCTTGATCATCTTTTAGTCCTTGTTTTTAATAAGAGGAAAAAACTAATTAAATAAAAAAACCTCTTTTCCGAATATTATTCCAATTCCATATTCCAATCGTCCTCCTGAACTTCAATCAATTATTATTTTTTTTTTTTTTTTTATAAATTTTATTAAACCAATTAGTTTACATTAATTAATGTACACATTGTATTTTAGCTTCGACTCCGGAAATTACTTCTCCACCATTATCATCTTTTTAGTCCTTGTTTTTAATAAGAGGAAAAAACTAATTAAATAAAAAAACCTCTTTTCCGATAATTATTCCAATTCCATATCTGTTCAATTCCAATCAATTATATTCTCTAACTTTTAATATATATTATAATATTTGTAATGATCTATTAGTGGAATTTAAAATTAAAAAAACAATTATTTATTAAAAGGAAATTGAATAAGAATGTAAATACACATTTTAATCGGGACAACCTGTGAATAATTATTTCAATTAACAAAAAAAACATCAAAAACAACTTAGCCAAAGATGAGACCGTGACAGATCGAATGTCCAACACAAAACCCTCCTAACCCGTGAATTTCATCCAAATCGTTAGAGCCGTTTTCGAGAACCCGACCGGATATATATATATACAATTTTTGCTCGTTTAATAAGAGTAGATAGATATACAAGTGTTAAAAAATTGATTATCAGATTCGTATCAAAGCGGTGTGCCGTAGTGTGTGTGCGATTTTACCTTGAAACCACTTTTTGTTTACCTCTACACTTTATCTTAACAACATGGAAAAATGTTTATCATGTTATTTGTTCTCATTAATCGATAAACATTTTCTCTAAGGAAAAATGTTTTTTCAAACAAAAAGCCTCTCTGTTAAAGTAAAAATATTATTTTAAATTTTTACTTTTTAATAAAAATTTCAATTAGTATTTCAAATTTATTTTTTACTTTATCATACAGGGTATGGTCAAGTATTGTAATCGTGCATGAAAAAAGTGGTGAGGGGGGTGGAAAGGGGGAGGGGTTAAAAATTAAAAATTTGAACAAACTCAACCAAATTTTGTATACATAATTAGTGGGACCCCAGAAGTCTAAACATGCAAAAACTAACCGCCCAAAATGGGGGTCGGGTGTAGAGCCATAAAATGGAAATCTTGGCCATTTACCAAACTCAACCAAATTTTGTATACATAATCACTGGGACCCCTGAAGTCTAAAAATGTTAAAACTAACCGCTCAAAATGGGTAGATGCGGGGGGGGGGGTGTCAAAAAATGAAAATCTTGGCCATTTACCAAACTCAACCAAATTTTGTATACATAATCAGTTGGACCCCAGAAGTCTAAAAATGCAAAAGCTAACCGCCTACAATGGGGGGGGGGGGTCAAAAAATGAAATTTAGGCCCTTGTTCCAAACTCTACCAAATTTTGTATACATAATCAGTGGGACCTCAGAAGTCTAAAAATGAAAAAAACTAACCTCGGAAAATGGGGTGTAGGGTCATAAAATGGAATTCTTGGCCATTTACCAAACTCCACCAAATTATGTAAACATAATCAGTGGGCCCAGAGTAATCTAAAAATGCAAAAACCAACCCCCCAAAATGGGGGGGGGCAAAAAATGTACCACACTCAACCAAATTTTGTATACATCAGTGGTTTTTTTTTTTTTTTTTTTTAATGCAATCGAATGCAAGAAGGGGTGCACCAGTAAAGATGTAGCCCCTATGGATCTCGAAAGACCCTTGCATTACCGAAGAGAAGGGAAAGTTGTTTAAGTGAGAGGGTGTAGACGTAGGTGTCTATGCACCCTGGTTTTGAAGGTTTGAAGATCATAGGTGCTGGGAAAGATAGAGGCTGGTCACCCAGGAGTCTAAAAATTCAAAAACTAACTCCCCTCCCCTATATGATTATAAATAATTTTAATAATAAAACTTGAGTATGATACGAGGTAGGTTTCACAAAAAAGAAATAAAACACGTAAATTCACTATTTCACACTTACACTCATTAGAATCGGAAACTGAAAAAATATATAGAAGAATACCCTTCATTTCTAATCATCTGACATCTCCATTAGCTTATACCTGGAATCACTCCTGCTTTATACAACAACAACAATTTAGGCTCCCAATTAATTAACAATAAAATAGACAAAATTGATAAATTAGACAAATCAGGAGTGTATAAATTAACTTGTCAAGATTGTGATTCTTTTTATATAGGGCAGACAGGCCACTCATTCAAAATAAGTTACTCCGAGCATGTAAGAGCTCTTAATCATCTCAATAAATCCGATAACATTAATTTAGATTCGACTTCAGCCTTCGCAATTCACTTACATGAATCCAACCATTCAACCTCTAATAATAACCCTATCCCCAAAGAAAAGGCCTTAAATTGGATCTCTTAGAATCCACCGAAATAAAAATAGCCCTCTCTAATAATTCAAATATTTTAAATAATCAATTGGAAGTGTATAAAAATACAATTATTGATTATATGTTATAATAAATTAACTAAACATTCCTTCCATTGTTCGCACATTGAATATACTAGGGTAATTGTACTCTCTCATGCACCTTTCCAGTTGTACCTTCTCAGGTACTTGTCCATTCGTTATTATAATAGCACGTATAGCTTCCTTTCAGCCAGTTCAAATCTCAATAGAAAATATTAATTCTTAGAACAACTTCTCCTCTTCCAAGGGCGGATCCAGGGGTATTAGGGGCGATCGCCCCCCCCCCCCATAGAGGCCCGTGCCTGGCAAAAAAATTTGTAAAAAAAAACAAAAAAACATTTATTTATTAAAAAAATTTTAAAATTTAAAATAAAGTTCTATGTGTGTGTGTGTGTGTGTGTGTGTGTGTGTGGGGCGACGACTCTGCCCCCCCCCCCCCCCCCCCCCCCCCCGCTTGGACAATTCGATTGCGATACACTTTCGAGATAAGTAGATCTTATATACATTCGCCCCCCCCCCATAAAAAATTACTGGATCCGCCCATGTCCTCTTCCCCCTACTTTCACCTCACCACATACATTTAAAAAAAAATTTTAAAAATTGTTACTTGTAAAACTATTTTTCCAATATATAATCAGTTTTCTTAGACTCCTGATGATGGGCTAACCCCCGAAATATATCGAATTCAAAACTCAATTTTGTTTTATTTCTTTTTTGTGAAACCTACCTCGTATCTTACTCAAGTTTTATTATTATATTAAAATGTTTCACCGAGAACCAACACCGAACTCCTTAAAAGTTATAAATAATTTTATTAAATATAGGTAAGTGAGGGGCCGGGTTGTATGGTAAAGTCAACTGGATGGCCACATCAGAACACGTCAGTTTATTTCTTATGGACTAAAACTTAAAACATATCAAATTCACGTATTTGTAACAAAAGTGATAATTAATATAGCTAAATGTTTTATAAATTAAATTTGAAAACGTGCGGACTTACTTTGTGTTTAGCTCAGATCGTTAGATGATGATGATGATGATGATGATGTCGGTTTAGTTACTAACAAGCAACTGAATTGAATTAACTGAAGGTTACTAGTTAAATACTAACTGGAGGGGGACTTCTCCACCCCTCCACCTCTCCACCGGGGAACATGCCATCACTGATAGATTCAAGCAAACAACTCAACACCAATTTCATTTTTGCCTTGTCATTGTGAATTTTTTATATTTAAAAGATAAAATTCCTAATCTTATGCAATGTTAAAAATAAATACATGATATAAATTTTTAAATTAATACAAATGCAATAATATGAAATTCATTTCTATTAAATTATGTTAATTTTTGTGATTCTCATTTAACACTTTTTAATGGGAGATTTAAAATTAGAAAAAATAATTTTTATAAAAAATAAAACCGACTTCAAAAAATTAAATGCAACAAATAAAATACACTAAAAGGTATAAAATAATTATTATCTTATTTAGTTACAACTAAACGACGAAATATTAACATGAAATTACATTTTGAAGTCGGTGCCAAACATATACCTTTTATGAATCGCACTCGACGGATCTTACTTAGTACGTTTGGCGGGTACGCTCGCTTATAGGTATAGTTTGTTTGGCACCGACTTCAAAAGTAATTTCATGTTAATATTTCGTCGTTTAGTTGTAACTAAATAAGATAATAATTATTTTATACCTTTTAGTGTATTTTATTTGTTGCATTTAATTTTTTTGAAGTCGGTTTTATTTTTTCTTAAAAATTTTTTTAAAACCCTGAAGAAGGAGAGAAAACAGCCTCCGAAACATCGACTTTTGAAAACAATAAAGAGAGAAAAAAGCTTTGTCTAATAAATGAAACCTTGTTAGATATAATTACTTTACCATACAGGGTATGGTCAAGTATTGTAATCGTGCATAAAAAATTTTTTTTCCTTCTTTTTTTTCGAAATATCTCAAAAACGGTACGAAGGATTTTGATTAAAAAAAATTGAGCGAAACCATGGAATTTCGGTCTACAAAAAAGCTCTAATAAGTGGACATCGAAAAAATTATATTTTTCGAGATAACAATTGTTTTGTCTAAATGTCTCTTAGTTACCAAATTTTTGTTAAAAATTAAAAATCTAGGCCGTTTGAGCAAACCCGACCAAATTTTATATACATAATCAGTTGACACCAGAAGTCTAAAAATGCAAAAACTAACCGCCCAAAAGGGGGCAAAAACTACCCCCTACATGATTTTATACATCAAACTCAACGGATTTTACTTATTCGATTGCGATAGGGTATGCTCGCTTATATAGTTTGTTTAGCACCGACTTCAAAGAGTGATTTCATGTTAATATTTTGTCGTTTAGTTGAAACTATATAAGATAATTATTTTATACATTTTAGTGCAATTTATTTGATTTTTGAGTTCTTATTATTTTATTTGTTGCATTTAATTTTGTTGAAGTCGGTTTTATTTTTTTTATAAAAATTATTTTTATTTTTATTTTTTAGTGATGTTATTAATAGTGACTTAAGATAATACCTTGCATGCATACCGTAAGAGAAATCGTCCGGCGAATTAATCAGAAAATGATAATATTATTAATTTCATGAATATAGAAATTCTCTCGTAACGTTTGCGGGTTTTAATTTTTTTTATAAAAGATTTTATTTATTATTATTTCGATTATTTGCTCATAAGAATTGATGATTTACGTCATTTCGTCATTGATCATATCATCAGAACTTGACCAAATTAAAATGCGACCACCCCTAAGGTACCCCCTTTCAGATGCGGATTCAGACCTCTGATTGGGGGGGGGGGTCGGCAGCCACTGAGTTTTACCCCCCCCCCCCTTAATGAAAAATGGATCCTATCTCAAACTAAATAAAAAGAGCATTATATTTTTAAATTCATTTCTTTTTTCAACATTTTTAATAGAGATGGGAAAAATCGTTCTTTTTAGGGAATAGTTCTTTTATAGCTCGTTCATTATATGGAACTAGTTCAATTGAACTATATAGTTCAGGGGTGGCCGATATATATAAGATCTACTTTTTACCTCGAAAGTGTGTCGCAATCGAATTGTCCAAGCGGGGTGGGGGTGGGAGTCAGAGACGCCCCCCCCCCCATAGGACTTTTTTCGATTTTAAAATTTAATGTTATAAAAAATGTTTATCTCCAATGCTTTGGGGGGGGGCGCCTCCATCCCCCCCCTTGGATCCGCGCATGCCCCCTTTCCAATAAAAAAGAATCATCGAAATCGATCCACCTGGCAAAAAGTTCTCGCTGAACATACATAAAATAAATAAATAGTTAAATATCTTGACTATCTTGGAACTATACTGATCCAAATGCAGAAAGAATCATTAAAATCGGTTCATAAACAAAGAAGTTATGGGTGAACTAACATATCAAAAAAGGTCCAATACCAATGAAAAAAAACGGGACCAATCGGAAAGTATACTGAACCCAATGCAAAACAAATCATCAAAATCTGTTCACAATTGGCGAAGATATCAGGTAACATAGACAAAAAAAAATTCAGTCGAATTGAGAACCTCTTCCTTTTTTGAAGTCGGTTAAAAAATGTGATTATTTTAATAATGAGGAATTTCGTGAAGCAAACCCTTTCAGAAGTACTTAGAGCCGCAAATATCGGAAACGTTTATAGCTATTATCCCAAAATATATTTGATTTCGACAAGGGCGGATCCAGGGGGGGCGGAGGGGGCGATCGCCCCCCCCCATAGAGCCCCGTGCCTGGCAAAAAATTGTAAAAAAATAAATTTCAAAATAGAAAATAAAGTTCAATGTATGTGTGTGTGGGGGGGCGTCTCTGACTCCCCCCCCCCCGCTTGGACAATTCGATCGCGACACACTTCCGAGATAAAAAGCAGATCTCTCTATACATCGGGTACCTTATATACATTCACCCCCCCCCATAAAAAATTCCTGGATCCGCCCTTGGATTTCGGTTTGAAAGGGAGAAAATTAAAAACAATTTAAATTCAAAATTGCTTATTGAATCAATTTTGAATAGCGATTCTCAACAGGGGGGTCGAAAAATATTAGAATTTTTTAAGTTTTTATATCTTTAGAAATAAAAATAAGCCGATGTGTTCTGATGAGGCCATCCACTTGACTCTACCATACAACCTGGACCCTCACTTATAAATATTTAATATTTAATAACATTATTTATAATCTATAGTCAAAAGCCTCCCAATCAATCACAAACCCTAGGGTCGAAAATCATTTTTCTTTCCCCGGGACGCAATCACAATGAGGCCCCGTCATAAGACAATTATTAATTAAATTAAATTAGCGAACGAAGAAAAGATATTTGTATTATAGACAAAAGGATCAGCCAGGATTCAAACCTGGGATCTTTGCATATGTACTGCAATGCTTTGTCATAAGAGCTTTAGCTCCTATATCCACTAAGCTACTGATCCCTGAATGACAAAGCATTGCAGTACATATACAAAGATCCCAGGTTCGAATCCTGGCTGATCCTTTTGTCTAAAATACAAAAATATTTTTTTCGTTCGCTAATTTAATTATTTATAATCATGTAGGGGAAGGGGGTTAGTTTTTGCATTTTTAGATTACTCTGGGCCCATTGATTATGTATACATTTTTTGGTTGAATTTGGTACAAGGGCTTAGATTTTCATTTTTTGAACCTACACCCCCCCCCATTTTGTAGGATTAGTTTTTGCATTTTTAGACTTTGGGGGTCCTACTGATTCATCATCATTGAGTATACAGTCCTAAGACTGGTTTGATGCAACAATCCGTCTCCACTCGACTCTGTCCCCCGCCAGCTGTTTGACCTCTCTAAATGTCTGGCATCCCATATCCCCAATTATTTGGTTGAAATATTCTAATCTGGGTCTTCCCCTTCCCCTTTTCTTTCCCACCCCCCTTCAAGATATCCCTAAGCAGTCCCCCATGTCTCAGTGTGTGCCCCATCATCTGACCTCTTCTCTTCTTCAGACTCTTCCACAAGGTTCTTCTTTCTCCGATTTTTCCAAGAACTTCTTCATTTGTGATTTTATCCATCCATTTGATATTCATCATTCTTCTGTAGCACCACATTTCGAAAGCCTCCAATCTCTTTCTCTCCGCTTTTCCAATTGTCCAGGTTTCCCACCCGTACATGGCTATGCTCCATACATATGTCTTCAATAGCAACTTCCTGTTTTCTAAGCTGATTGAGGAGAAGCATAGTAGTTTTTGTTTTGAATTAAACCCCATTTTTGCTTGGGCAATTCTTGATTTAATTTTGTTTTCGCTCCTTCCATCCCATGTTATTTTACTTCCTAGGTAGCGGAATTCCTTAACTCCTTCTAGGTTTTCTTGGTTAATTTTGATGCATTCCTGTCTCGTTTGTTCTTTTTTTGTACATACTAGGACCTTGGTTTTATTCTTGTTTATTTTCATTTTGATTTTTTCTATTAGGATTTGGTTAATTCCATTCAAGGCGTCCTCTAATTCTTTTTTATTGCTTCCTAGAAGGGCAATGTCATCTGCAAATCTTAACATAGCGATCTTTTGACCTTGGATTTCGATACCTGTATCCATTTTGTCTTTGAATTCTTTAATCGCTTCTTCTATGTATAAGTTGAAAATCATGGGTGACAGCACACATCCTTGTCTTACACCTACTGATTATGTATACAAAATTTGGTTGAGTTTGGTAAATGGCCAAGATTTTCATTCATTTTTCAAGGAATATGTTATTACTGACAATCTGACAAGCATCTAAATTTATCTATGCAAGGAAATCAACAGATCATTTTTTCCATGCGAGATAAAATAGAGGCGATGAAAATGTAACCTCCTACGTACATGGATGGATTCGATGAATAGAATCGAATGTTATCAAAATGTTTCCATATTATTCTCAAATGATTACAGATTATTGTGAATTTGATAAAGAACATACAATTATTTAATTCAATGTCATCCTAATTAATTAATTGAAAAATAGTTTTCAAATAATTAAATTGATAGCAGAAAATTGTGGATTCGAGATCCCTATAATAACTGGGATAATACCATAAAAAGGAAGAAACATAATTGACTCAGATAAACTTTTTCATGAGAATAGCATTAAAAGTAACGCAATTGAAGTGCGAATAGACCAGTGGTTCCCTCCCAACCATTTGTGGCCCATCCCCCTTTCTGGAGGTTGACCAAGGGCGGATCCAGGGTTGGGGGGGGGGCGGAGGGGGCGACCCCCCATACAGTCCCGTGCCTGGCGGGAGTGCAACACGTGCATCGCACGCAGAGGCCAAAAAACGGCGGCCAAATCGACAGGGAATTTATAACAATTTTTTTTTATTTTAATGAACTTAAAATATGAGATATGAAATTTGTAGAAAAATTTAAAAAAAATTTAAAATAAAGTCTATGTGTGTGTGGGGGCGGCGTCTCCGACCCCCCCCCCCCCCCCGCTTGGACAATTCGATCGCGACACACTTTCGAGATAAAAAGTAGATCTTATATACATCGGGCACCTTATATACATTCTCCCCCTCTCCATAAAAAATTCCTGGATCCGCCCTTGGGGTTGACTAACACTAACACCTATATATCCCCCCTTTTCATTTTCATTGTATGCCTAATTTTAATTTGAAGTAAAGTGTAAATAATAAAGCAGTTTTATTATTTTAAACAATTTTATTCCCGCATATAAAAACAACCAAAGCAGTTTTATCCGGTCACTCTTAAATAAAATAGAAAATTTTTATAAAAAAAAAATAAAAACCGACTTGAAAAAATTAAATGCAGCAAATAAAATAATAACAACTTAAAAATCAAATACAATACACTAAAAGGAATAAAATAATTATCTTATTTAGTTACAAATAAACGACGAAATATTAATATGAAATTACTTTTTGAAGTCGGTGCCAAACAAACAATTTAAGCAATCGTACCCGCCAAACGTACTAAAAGTAAGATCTTTCAAGTGATATTTATAAAATGTATATGTTTGGTACCGACTTCAAAAAGTGAGTTCATGTTAATATTTCGTCGTTTAGTTGTAACTAAATTAGATAATTATTTTATACCTTTTAGTGTATTTTATTTTATTTTTGAGTTATTATTATTTTATTTGTTGCATTTAATTTTTTTCAAGTCGGTTTTATTTTTTTATTTTTTTTTATAAAAATTATTGTAAGTATGTTTATTTACAAATATTTAAATAGATTACGGTTTCCTAGATTAAACCAGGACCAATGAACGTGTTATTATAAATCACAAGCTTTTAGATTCTCGTCTTATTGAAATAATGAATCCATATAACATGTTTAAATTGTTGAAGTTTTCAGTTAAATATTTCAGAATATGAAATATTAGTTTGATGTACCAACAAATTGCCAGTTTTTTGAAAAAAATTTATCAATCTTATTTTTTACTCTTTCGCATACAAGAAAGAAATTGTCAAGGTGACCGATTCACACCGAATCACATTCTCTAACAAAATCTGAAAACTACTGAAAAGTTTTCGAAAAATAAACGCTAATATTAAAAAGAATAAAAATAATTTTTAAGAAAAAAATAAAAACCGACTTCAAAAAATTAAATGCAACAAATAAAATACACTAAAAGGTATAAAATAATTATTATCTTATTTAGTTACAACTAAACGACGAAATATTAACACGAAATTACTTTTTGAAGTTGGTGCCAAACATATACCTTTTATGAATCGCACTCGACGGATCTTACTTAATACTTTTGGCGAGTACGCTCGCTTATAGGTATAGTTTGTTTGGTACCGACTTCAAAAAGTAATTTCATGTTAATATTTCGTCGTTTAGTTGTAACTAAATAAGATAATAATTATTTTATACCTTTTAGTGTATTTTATTTGTTGCATTTAATTTTTTGAAGTCGGTTTTTATTTTTTCTTAAAAATTATTTTTATTTTTCTCTTTTTAGTGATGTTATTAATAGTGATCATATCATCAGAACTTGAGCAAATTAATATGACACCATCCCTTTAGGATAAAAAAAGAACCATCGAAATCGATTCATAAACAAAAGAAGGTTAGGTCTAAACAAACCTAATAAAAAAGGTCTAATACCTATGAAAAAAAACGAAAAAAAAAATGGGACCAATCGGAAGGCTAGACTGGACCCAATGCAAAAAAATTTTCAAAATCGGTTGACAATTGGCGGAGATATGAGGTAACATAGGCACAAAAAAAAAAAAAAAAAATCAGTTGAATAGAGAACCTCCTTCTTTTTTGAAGTCGGTTAAAAATAATCACCATTTTGGTCATTTTCGACTCCATTTTCATACCATTCAGGGTATGGTCAAGTATTGTAATCATGCATGAAAAATGTGTGTTTTTCCTTCTTTTTTTCAAAATATCTCAAAAACCGCTGAAATTAATTTGCATATCAACCCAAAATTAAGGGAGGTCGAGGGGGGGGGGTTAAAAATTAAAAATCTAGTTCGTTTGAGCAAACTCAGCCAAATTTTGTATACATAATCAGTGGACCCCCAGAAGTCTAAAATGCAAAATCTAACCACCCAAAATGGGGGGGGGGGGGACTGGAGGGTCAAAAATTAAAATCTTGGCCATTTACCAAACTCAACCAAATTTTGTACAAATAATCAATGGGTCCCCAGAAGTCTAAAAATGCAAAAACTAACCCCACTCCCCTACATGATTATAAATAATTTTATTAAATATTAAATATAAGCAAGGGGCCAGGTTGTATGGTAATGTCAAGTGGATGGCCACATCAGAACACATCAAATTATTTCTAATAGCTAAATTGGATAAAATAATAAGAACTTAAAATTCAAATAAAATGCACTAAAAGGTATAAAATAATTATCTTATTTAGTTACAACCAAAAGTTGTAATTATTACATGAACTCACTTTTTGAAGTCGGTGCCAAACATACCTTTTATGAATCCCACTTGATGGATCTTACTTAGTACGTTTGGCGGGTAATGGATACAACAGCTTTTATATTTTGTTTGGCACCGACTTCAAAAAGTGATTTTATGTAAAAATTTCATTGTTTAGTTGTAACTAAATAAGATAATTATTTTATACCTTTTAGTGCATTTTATTTGATTTTTGAGTTCTTATTATTTTTTAAGAAAATTTTAATTCATAGTTACAACACAGTTTTTGAGATAATAATAAATAATGAACAATTTACACTAAAAACAAGCTGGCAACAACGCATTTATTTAATCTAAAAAGTGGGTTAAATTGAGCACTTTTTGACCTTTTTTTCGCTTCAGCCATTTTCGCAACAGCTTCCAATTGCTTATTAAGAACTTTTTGTTATGTATTTTATCTGATATTTCTATAATAAAATATATACAAGCTCGGACAGTGTTGCCAGATTTGTCAAACCAATACAGGATTGGCTGGTAGTGGTACATAAAACAGCAAAAAGTTTTGGGCTTATGAATTATGAATCCTTATTGTATGTTCTATATAATCTAGAATTAACTTTTTGCTAGTATTGTCGCGAAACAATTACCTTAAACGAAAATACCACCCAAATAAAAAATCCAGCTTATATTAAACATCATAGAGTAATAAAACTTTCGAATATGAAATCTATTTATTACAAATTTAATTTATCAATTAAATTTATAAATGAACAACGCAGGTTTTTTTTTAAATAAATGGTGCTATAGGGTACACGAATTTCAGTTTTCTCTTATCACCGGCTCTTGAAATGATGTTCAGAAAAATAAATCAATCCTTAGACAAAATAACTTTTAAACGTTAGTTTTAATGTTTTTCTTAAAGTAATTGAGCCGCGAAAGTTAAATAAATTAATCATTAATTTCTTATGTTAATTCTACATATATTTAGAAAATTATTTTTTATTATTTTTTGAAAAGGAAAAATGAATTGAGCAGACGACAGGATTCAAACCCGTGTCTTTAGTCGAAGAGCGCCATACCAACTAGACCACGGATCCTGTCGGGTGTTCAATTTTTTTCCTTTAAATATATAGTAATTAACATAATAAATTATTGATTACATTATTTAACTTTAGCAGCTCAAATTGTTTTAAATCAATCCATATTTGTTCATAGCGCATTGAAATAGTCCCAATATCTACGAGATACCATCCTCATAAGCGGAAAGTTAAATTAGGGGTAGTCATCCCATGAGGGGTTGAAGGGATGTTCAGGAAAATAAATTTAATAGATATTTGTGCTAAGCGAATTGAAATAGTCCCAGAATATGCGAGATATCATCCACTTAAAGAGAAAGTTAAATTAGGGGTAGTCACCCCTTTAGAGGGTGAAGGGATGAACAGAAAAATAAATTCTCTCGATATTTGTGCTAAGCGAATTGAAATAGTCCCAGAATATGCGAGATACCATCCTCATAAGCAGAAAGTTAAATTAGGGGTAGTCACCCCATGAGGGAGTGAAGGGATGTTCAGGAAAATAAATTCTCTCGATATTTGTGCTAAGTGCATTGAAATTGTCCCAGAATCTGCGAGATATCATCCACTTAAAGAGAAAGTTAAATTAGGGGTAGTCACCCCTTTAGAGGGTGAAGGGATGAACAGAAAAATAAATTCTCTCGATATTTGTGCTAAGCAAATTGAAATAGTCACAGAATCTGTGAGATACCATCCATCATAAGCAGAAAGTTAAATTAGGGGTAGTCACCCCTTGAGGGGGTGAAGGGATGTTCAGAAAAATAAATTCTAATCGATATTTGTGCTAAGTGCATTGAAATAGTCCCAGAATCTGCGAGATATCATCCACTTAAAGAGAAAATTAAATTAGTGGTAGTCACCCCTTTAGAGGGTGAAGGGATGTTCAAGAAAAATAAATTCAATAGATATTTGTGCTAAGTGCATTGAAATAGTCCCAGAATCTGAGAGATATCATCCACTTAAAGAGAAAGTTAAATTAGGGGTAGTCACCCCTTTAGAGGGTGAAGGGATGTTCAGAAAAATAAATTCAATCGATATTTGTGCTAAGTGCATTGAAATAGTCCCAGAATCCGCGAGATATCATCCACTTAAAGAGAAAGTTAAATTAGGGGTAGTCACCCCTTTAGGGGTGAAGAGATGTTCAGAAAAATAAATTCAATAGATATTTGTTCTAAAGGCATTGAAATAGTCCCAGAATCTGAGAGATATCATCCACTTAAAGAGAAAGTTAAATTAGGGGTAGTCACCCCTTTAGGGGTGAAGTGATGTTCAGAAAAATAAATTCAATTGATATTAGTTATAATATGTAATCAATTAAATAAACAAGGAGTTAGGACAAGAGAAAGTATGTGTTAGGAAACTAGAAAGTACACCTATTATGACGTTTGTCTTACCTTTGGCTGGCTGGCTGGGTGGGTGACCATAAGGCCTTGGCCCTCCCACTGGCCGCTCTGCCTGCCTGGCTTCAACTGAGCCTTGAAGGAAACCAAAGCAGCCAGCCTTTTATCAATTTCTTTGAATTTTGATAAATAATTTTTCAATGAGAATTTCTATTCATGTTTATTGACGAAATCAAATATAATGTACACTCGGGAGATGGACCAAAATAGTAGGGGTTGAATTGGAATCTTTTTTTGGTGGGGGGGGGGTGAGGGTGATCGATTGTTTTTTTTTTTTTTAATTTTGAAAATATTACTTATTCCAATACCCTTGATAAATCCAAAACGGAAAATCGTAGAAAGTTCATTCTGGTGTCAAAATATTTGTATTTCTAAAATCAATAACTGATAAGATTTTGAGGTTTCTAGTTTAAGAATTTTTGGTTCAAAAGTAAAAAAATAAATAAATAAAAGATTTTTCAACTTCCCTATGGGAAAATAAATTTTTTATTATTTTTATAAAAAGATTCTATTGCTGCCTCTGTTGAGAATTGACAAATTTCGAGCACTGATGAAGCAGAGAAGAGCGAAGAATCTTGACCCCTTTTAAACCCTGAAAAAGGTGGGAAGATGCTCCGAAACGTTGGCTTTTGAGTGAGAAAAAAGAAAATACCATTCCATCAGTATTTTCTTATGACGTTGTCACGTTCAACTATCGTCAGTAAACCGACTTTACAGACAACCGATTTTTTTCATAAAATTCTTCGTTCAGAAAATCATTTTAAATTTACAAAATACTTGAATAAAATTTATTGTTTTAATTTCTACTCGACTGTTAAAATTTAATTTTTGATTTTATTATTTTATAATAATAAATTTTGTATTGACATTATTTGTTTCAGCAAGTAACTGAATAAAAGTTGTTGTTCAATTAGTTACTTAATTATTTTTGCAAATTTAATTGTAATTTGTTGTAAAAAAAGTAATAATTTTGAATAATTTATTATAAGAATAAACTGTGATTAAATTATTGTTCATAAATCTTAAATTTAAAATTTAAAATTTGGAAACATCATTAAAATTTTTGTAACTGTAGCTTTTAAAAAGCCCGCCTCAATCTTTGTCGCTCGTTCCGCGCTCTCGCTTGCACTTCAAGCCTTAAATGGAACGCCTCAGAGCGAGGTAACGCCGCATGAGTCATGTTTTTTTCGTGCGTGCAGCCGGCTCCATCGAATTATAAGACGTTGTCACGTCAAAAAATGATTGTCCAATAAATCTATTTTAATCGAGAGAATTTTTTTTTCATTTTCCTTGGGCTGCCTTATATCAATTCTCCAGTAAAAAATGTTGTTGGCGAATTATTCAAGTGAATAAACGGTAAATTTGGAATTGAAACAAGAAGTTTACATAAAACCAACATGAGCAAAACATCGTGTTATTTTCATTCCATTAGAATAAACTTTCAAGGTAGATGCATTTTTATATAGACAAGTCATAGCCCTGTATATATTGTTACATCACACTATCATTTTTATACCCTATAATTTGGGGGTCAGATAGGCTAGGCGGTAGCGTATCATCCTGCTAACCAAGTGGACCCGGGTTCGAATCCGACTCGAGGCATTCGGCTAAAATCTGACCCCCGGGGTAGAGACAAAATTTAAAAAATATATAGTATCGTAAATTGGCTTATGGCTAGAAGGGCCGAAAAGCAAAAAAAAAGATATACCCTATAATTTAATAATTGTAGAAATTTTTTATCTAGATTTATTTTATCAACATTTTCAGGTTGGAAGGTATTTGAAAAATTTTTTAATTTGACTTTTGTGGCATCACA
The DNA here is from genome assembly GCA_024734495.1 of Forficula auricularia. Lineage (NCBI taxonomy): Eukaryota > Metazoa > Arthropoda > Insecta > Dermaptera > Forficulidae > Forficula > Forficula auricularia. The sequence continues at coordinate 14,579,833 of JALMQS010000064.1, forward strand.
AGATCCCTCGGGCCCTCCAGTTACATTTTGTCACAAATCTGAGATGGCCCCCTCCCCCCGCCTTTTACTGTGTGACGTAATTTCCAACCACACTGCTAAATCTGCAGCGCAAGCTTGGTCTCCTATTTGGGTCCATGCGTTGATCCAGGGGGGCGGTGACGGGGCGACTCGCCCCCCCCCACCCCCCCCCAAAGCATTGGAGATCAACGTTTTTTATATGTTTATTTAAATTTTTTTATAACATTAAATTTTAAAATTGAATAAAATAAAAGTTCTGATGGTGGGGGGGGGGGCGTCTCTGAACCCCCCCCCCCCCCCCCCGCTTGGGCAAATTCGATCGCGACACACTTCCGAGATCAAAAGTAGATCTTATATACCGGCGACCGCCCCCCCCCCCCCCAAATCAGAGGCCTGGATCCGCCTATGGGCCCAGGAGCTATTTTACTTCCCAGTCAACTTCTTATACTGTGTACGTGCCCAAATTCATCCGTCCCGAATATGGGTCCCACCCAAACCCCTCTTTACCAAATAAAAAAAAAAAAAAAAAATCGTGTGCTTTCTAGCTTTGAGAACCTTCCGAGGAAGAATTTCTAGGAAATCGGAAAAAAATCGATAATTAAAATTGAGTTTGATATAAAGTTCAAGTATGGTCAAGTATTGTAATCGTGGATGAAAAGTGTTTTTTTTTCGAAATATTCCAAAAAACGGCTGAAACTATTTGTGGTTCAAAAAAATTAAGAAACCGGCATTTGCTCTACAAAAAAGCTTCAACAGTGAACATCGAAAAAATTATATTTTTCGAGATAATAACTGTTTTATGAAAATGTCAGTTAGTCTGTGCGTTACCGAATTTCGTGGACGAGCTAGGCTTCAAAAAACCAGTGTCAACATCAAAGCCAAATTTCACACGTACCATAGTTTTGGTGCACTTGAGATTAAGAGCTGATTAGATTTTAGTGCATATCGATTTAAAATTAAGGGTGGTAGGGGGGGTTAAAATTCAAAATTATAATATTTTCAAACTAAAAAAAAACAAGAAAATGAAATATACTATAAAATGAACCTATAATAATGAAAATATTTTTTTCTGACGACAAAATTAGAGGGGGGAGGGGTCAAAATATAAAAATTTAGGCCATTTGAGCAAACACAACCATATTTTGTATACATAATCAGTGGGCTCCCAAAACACTAAAAATGCAAAAATAAATCCCCCAAAATGGGGTGGGGGGCACGTCAAAATGAAAATCTAGGCCATTGTACCAAACTCAACCAGAAGTGTATGGTAAAGACAAGTGGATACCATCAGAACGTGTCAATTTTTTTTTTTAATGATTAAATTTTTTTGTATTAAAAGTCTTTTCTTAAAAAAAATCTAAAATATATTAAAATATTACTTTTTTGTTCACCATTTTAACTGTTAACGTGTTTTTATTTTTATTTATTTTTTTAATATTTAAATGTATTTTTCAATTATTATATATGTAATCTAAGATAATATTTAAAATTATATTCATTTTATTAAAATTTTCAGTCAGTTCTACGTTGTTGTTATATATTTTTATTTTTTGAGCTCCCCGAAAAAATTCAAACTCCGGCGCCTATTCAGGCATCAGGCAATATGGCGGAATCGGCGGAATCAGAAGACGCCAATAAAGGATAGTTTTAATTAAAGCGGGCAATATGGAAGAATTCGTAGACGCCATTAAGGGTTAGTCTTAAGAAACCGAGCAAAATGGCGGAATCAGAGGATGCTAATTAGAGGTTAGTTTGGACACCAGGCTGCCCAAGCTGGCCGGCCATTTCAAATAAAGTTGGCGCTATTTCAAACCAATTGAATTATTAGTTGAATAAAAGATTTCAATGTCAATGGTAAGAGAATGTTTTTATTTTAGGTTAAAAATAAAATGAGAGAGTTTTCTGTTTTAAATAAAATAATTTTTAATCATTTTCAGAAAGAGATCTGGAAATAATTTTTTTTTTTTTTTTTTTTGGCTTTTCGGCCCTTCTGAAGCCATAAGCCAATTTACGATACTATATATTTTTTAAATTTTGTCTCACTCCCGGGGGTCAGATTTTATTGATTGCCTCGGGTCGGATTCGAACCCGGGTCCACTTGCTAGCAGGATGATACGCTACCGCCTAGCCTATCTGATCTCTCAGAAATCATTATAAATTATTTTATTTAAAACAGAAGCATTTTTATTTTTAACCTAAACAAATTGAATTATGATTTCATTTTATATTTCAATTTGACATTTTCGAGTAAAAGACGTAAAATCAAGATATATTCTAACTTATAATAATTGGTCTGCTTATTATAACAATCCTTCTTTTCTATTATTATATTTTATTTAATATAAAACTAAATAAAATAATAGACAAATATAATATCAAACATTTTATTCTTTTTAACTCATATAAAATTACTATCTGCGGATATTGTTATATAAGTAGTTCCTATACTATCGAATAATCATTATCAATATATCTTATAGTAAAATACTTTATCTACTCTATTAAAAGAGCAAAAAATTGCATATGCATATACAAGGATCCAGGAATTTTTTATGGGGGGGGGGGAGAATGTATATAAGGTGCCCGATGTATATAAGATCTACTTTTTTATCTCGAAAGTGTCTCGCGATCGAATTGTCCAAGGCGGGGGGGGGCAGAGACGCCGCCCCCACACACACATAGAACTTTATTTTCAATTTTAAAAAAATTCTTTAAGAAATTTGATTTTTACTTTATCCAATGCAAAGCATGGGTAAAGTATTGTAATCGCTCTCGGGGCAAGCGTGGCTTCAAAGGGTCCTCAGGTAAAGACTACGGAACCCATGGACTCAATTCAAGTCACAAATTGTAGTATTCAATTAGGTTGAATTTTAGCACGTGACGGTTTTGCCAAAAATTACAAGGGGTCTCGTCGAGAGGCCAAAAAGTGCGATTTTTTCATTTAGTGCGTGCGGATGTATGTATGTATGTATGGATGGATGTATGTTATCGTTTTTTTGGCCCACGATTTTTTCCACACCGTTGCACCGATTGAAATGAAATTGAAAACCTGGCATTCTTTTAACAAAATGAAGCGCTGATTAGTTTTTGGTACATATCGGCCCACAAACATTAGTACTTTATTACAGTACTTTTTAGTTTTTTCTAAATATCTTGAAAATGACTTAACCAATTTTGATGAAATTTAATATCCTAATTAAGTACCTTGGGGACCACAAAAAAGGTTAAATAAAGTTTTTAGTAAAATTATATTTTAAAGTACTTTACTCTAGAGTAAGATGGTACTTTTTTTAATTTTTTAATTCTTTAAAATTTATTCATTTGAAAGTTTTAATATAGCTCATTTAGCCTTGCTTAAGTAAGAATGGATAGGCTTCTCTCTGTGAAATGCTAAAAATTTGGGAGGAATTTTTATGAGTAACCATAGCAACTGCGTTGTTTTCTTATCCGTTACCTTTGCTGAAGACAGAGAAATCGATTTTAAACCAAAAATAGCGATTGATTCTCATCTAGTATTTGAGGAATAATCATTCTATATTGGATTTTTGACGTTTCGGTTTTTATTAGTAACCATTGCTGAAGACATAGAGAAATCGATTTTAAACGAAAAATAGCGATTGATTCTCATCTAATACTTGAGGAATAATCATTCTATATTGGATTTTTGACGTTTCGGTTTTTATTAGTAACCATTGCTGAAGACATAGAGGAATCGACTTAAAATCAAAAATAGCGATTGATTCTCATCTAGTACTTGAGGAATAATCATTCTATATTGGATTTTTGACGTTTCGGTTTTTATTGGTAACCATTGCTGAAGACATAGAGGAATCGACTTAAAATAAAAAATAGCGATTGATTCTCATCTAGTACTTGAGGAATAGTCATTCTATATTGGATTTTTGACGTTTCGGTTTTTATTGGTAGCCATTGCTAAAGACATAGAGGAATCGACTTAAAATAAAAAATAGCGATTGATTCTCATCTAATACTTGAGGAATAGTCATTCTATATTGGATTTTTGACGTTTCGGTTTTTATTAGTAACCATTGCTGAAGACATAGAGAAATCGACTTTAAACCAAAAATAGCGATTTATTCTCATCTAGTACTTGAGGAATAATCATTCTATATTGGATTTTTGACGTTTCGGTTTTTATTAGTAACCATTGCTGAAGACATGGAGGAATCGACTTAAAATAAAAAATAGCGATTGATTCTCATCTAGTACTTGAGGAATAATCATTCTATATTGGATTTTTGACGTTTCGGTTTTTATTGGTAACCATTGCTGAAGACATAGAGGAATCGACTTAAAATCAAAAATAGCGATTGATTCTCATCTAATACTTGAGGAATAACAATTCTACATTAGGTATTTGACGTTTCGATTATTATTGGTAACCATTGCTGAAGACATGGAGGAATCGACTTAAAATCTAAAATAACGATCGATTCTTATCTAATACTAGAGGAATAACCTTATTGCATTCCATTTTTGATGTTTTGACTATTAATGGAAACCTCTACTGAAAATGTAGAAGAATCGACTTAAAATCAAAAAGACTAAATTCTTTTTTGGTAAACAACTCAAGCTTGAGTATTAGATGAGAATCGATGGCTATTTTTGATTTTAAGTCGATTCCTCTATGTCTTCAGCAATGGTTACAATAATAACCGAAATGTCAAAAATCCAATGTGGAATGGTTATTCCTCGACTCTTAAATGAGAATTATTTTTGAATTAATGTCAATATGAACTACAAATTGCAAGTGATATCTGATTAATAATAAAGGAACAAACATATTAATATTTCAAATGAATTTGGATAAAGTTTAGCAACGATCCGTTGCAGTTTATTTTTATTTTTTTTACAAGTTTCATATCTCATATTTTAAGTTCATTAAAATAAAAAAATAAAAATTGTTATAAATTCCCTGTCGATTTGGCCGAACTGATGAAATCTAGGCTGATGTTCTCTAATCGGATTAGAAAAGTTGGTGATTTAACCGATTGCGCTACCGACCCCTCTCGTTATGTTTATTACTATACAATTACATTTTTCTTGTAGGTTCATGCATGATTTTACTTTACCATACAGGGTATGGTCAAGTATTGTAAACGTGCATGAAAAAAGTGGGTTTTTTTTTCGAAATATCTCAAAAACTGGACTGGAACTATTTTGATTAAAAACATTGAGCAAAACCATGGCGTTTCGCTCTGCAAAAAAGCTCTAATAAGTGAACATCGAAAAAATTATATTTTTCGTGATAATAATTGTTTTGTCAAAATGTCTGTTAGTTAGTCTGGTTGTCTGTTAGTCTGTGCGTTACCAAATTTTTGTGGACGAGCTAGCTCTAAAACTAGTGTGAATATCGAAACCGAATTTCACACGTAGTTTTGGTCCAATTAAGATTAAGAGCTGATTAGATTTTGGTGCATATCGACCCAAAAATTAAGGGGTGGAGGGGGTGGGGGTTAAAAATTAAAAATCTAGGCCATTTGACCAAACTCAACCAAATTTTTGTATACATAATTAGTGGGATCCCAGAAGTCTAAAAATGCAAAAACTAACCGCCCAAAATGGGGGGGGGGGAGTCAAAAAATGAAAATCTAGGCCCTTGTACCAAACTCAACCAAATTTTGTATACATAATCAGTGGGACACCAGAAGTATGAAAATGCAAAAACTAACCCCCTCCTACATGATTATAAATAATTTTATTAAATATTAAATATAAGTGAAGGGCCAGGTTGTATGGTAAAGTCAAGTGGATGGCCACATCAGAACACGCCAGCTTATTTAGTACCACTGAAGATGGTCAACAAGTAGCGACCGAAACTGTTTGGTGAATCAATAAAATAAATAATAATAATTAACTGAAATCATTGTCTTTTATTAGTTTTGTTACTAAATAAACCTTTCAATTTAAAAATAATTTAAAAATTAAGTCACCTAAGTTTTGGAAGAATCTTATAACAATAAACACTGTAAATTGAAAGTTTTTGTGCTTAGGGTAGCAGAATTTTTATATATTGAAGGAGACAATAAAAGAGTGTGTCTTCTGCTGGAATTATAAATTTAATTTATTAATAACGAGACTATAGTTTCGAGAGCTTTGCCCTCTTCATCAGTCTATTACACCAGAAACTATAGTCTCGTTATAAATAAGTATCTATATATATAAAATTAAAGGTTTTGTCTGTACATTGGTCCAAATCACGCCAAATTTTGGTTGCACACGTTTCAAGCAAAGTTATGAACGAAAACACCCTCAACAAAATTCCTGTCTGTATGTCTGTCTGTCTGTTTCAGTGGTTTCCGCGAAAAGTTGCTCACGATTCACGTCAAAACGGCTGAAGGGATTATTATGAAATTTCATATTTGTATCAGGTGTCTTCTAACTTACGTTTTTAGCTATATAACGTTTTGATATTTTAACCCCAAAAGGGGGTTTGGGGGGGCGCATGAATGAAAATTATCAAATAACTCCTAAACTATTAACCCTACGGCAAATTTTATGATAAACAAAGTTGTAGGGGATGTGATTTCTGGAAACTTTTGTTTAAAAAAATTTCCCCAAAAAACACCCAAAAAGGGGGAGGGTGAAAAAATGTAAATTCTTCCCCTTGGAGCAAACTCAACCAAATTTTGTATACATAATCTCTGGGTCTCTAGAGAGCTAGAAATGCAAAAACTAACCACCCAAAATGGGGGGGGGGGGGTCAAAAAATGAAAATTCTTTCTCTTGGGCCAAACTCAACCAAATTTTGTATACATAATCTGTGGGTCACTAGAAGACTAGAAATGCAAAAACTGGGTGCGGGGGTGGAATGGGGGTGGGGTGAGGAGTGAGGCGGAGTAGGGTGGAGGTGCAGGGGGGTGCGGGGTGGGTCCAGGGGGCTAGGCGGGGGTGTGGTGCGCAGGGTTGGAGGGCGCGGGGTGGGGTACGGGTCCGAGGTGGTGGGGTACGGGTGGTGGAGTGGGGGCGGTGGTTGGGAACGGGTGCATGGTGCGGGGGTTGGGGTGCTGGAGGAGTTTTAGGGTGGGGGTGAGGGGGTTAGTGGGTTAGGGTGCGGAATGGAGTGTTGGGGTGGTGGTGTGGGGGCGGAGGTTGGGCATGGTGCGGGGGGTGGGGGTGCTAGGTGGGTTTCGGGGGTGTGGTGGGTGGGAGTGGGGGGTGAGGTGGGGTTCGAGTGTGGGGGTCCAGGGGCGTGCTCTGGATAGCAAGAGGGCCGCCGAAGGCGGACCTTGCAGCTAGTAATTTATAATTGCAGCAGAAGACACACTCTTTCATTGTCTCCTTCAATAAACACTGTAGTTATTGAACTTTATTTTAGGTACTACTCTAGAAATAATTCTTTCCCCTGAAAGTGAGATGTATTCTCGCTTCAAACAAAACTGACTGATTTCATTCGCTCTGAATTATTTAAACGTCTAGACCAGAGGTTCCCAAAATTTTTCTCTAATGGAGCACTTTGAGGATCGGTTGTATGTCGCAAAGTAAATGCGTTTTACAACTAATGAAGGGTAGATGGTAAATGGAGGGACTGGGATGGCCAATCAGATGACAGGCACTTTCTGATATGAAGGATCCAGGGAAAAGAAAAAAATTGACAACAGGCTCAGCAGCTTATATTCATATTTTTATTATCAAAAGATGATACCCTTTGAAACAAATTGATAGATAGAATTATATTCACTTGTTACCAAATATTGTACTTTAAATGAACAATTATTTAAAAATAAAACATGAAAAACGTAAGAGATTGTGAGTTAATGGAAATTCAAAAGGGTCATTTCAAAAATAAAAGAATACTTTAGATATAGACAAAAAAAATGAAATGAAATTTATTATTTTTTGTTTAGTCATTATTTTAGGGTTAATAATACTAAATTAAATACAATAGAATTTCATTTTCTTTAAAAAATTTGTATTTAGTATGGAGTAGTAGCAGCTGTTTTTTGGAGATATTCTTTAATTCCTGCAATATTTTGAACTTTTTCCACAAGAGAAGCGAGATTAGGTCTAGATTTCAGAACGTCAGTTTCACTTGTATGATTCAAATATTTAACAGACGATACGAAATAAAGATCAGCCCAAGTTAGCTAAAAATATAAAAAAAAATATTAAAATTTCATTTATTAGAACAAAAATAAAATAAATTAAGTTCGTAACTTAGTCGTCCTACTGCAAGATATCCACCATTTTCTTTTGCTAATTTTTCAAAATAATCCATAAAAACAGGAAGTTGCTCCTTTTGTAAAGGTTCCAATAACGTTTTCTTTACTTCAGGGTTTTGTTCCCAAAAGTATTTTGCAGTAGCTGAAATTATGATACAATAGTATTTTTGATGTGAAACATTGGCGCGCCTTAGGGGTAAGACTGATTCGTGACGCTTCTTTCTAAAAAATTCTTATTTACTCTTATTAAACGAGAAAAAATCTATATATATAAAATTAAGGTTTTGTAAGTACATTGCTCAAAACCACGCCAAATTTTGGTTGCACACGTTTCAAGCAAAGTTATGAACGAAAACATCCTCAAAAAAATTCCTGTCTGTCTGTATGTATGTATGTCTGTTTCAGTAGTTTCCGAAAAGTTGCTTACGATTCAGGTAAAAACGGCTGAAGGGATTATTATGGAATTTCATATTTACATCAGATGTCTTCTAACTTACGTTTTTAGCTATATAACGTTTTGATATTTTGACCCCAAAAGGGGGTTTTGGGGGGCGCACGAATGAAAATTATCAAATAACTCCTAAACTATTAACCCTACGGCAAATTTTATAATGAACAAAGTTGTAGTGGATGTGATTTCTGACTTTTGTTTAAAAAAATTCACCCAAAAAGGGGGGGAGGGTGAAGAAATGTAAATTCTTGCCCTTTGAGCAAACTCAACCAAATTTTGTATACATAATCTCTGGGCCTCTAGAGAGCTAGAAATGCAAAAACTAACCACCTAAAATGGGGGGGGGGGGGTCAAAAAATAAAAATGCTTTCTCTTGGGCCAAACTCAACCAAATTTTGTATACATAATCTGTGGGTCACTAGAATGCTAGAAATGCAAAAACTGGGTGCGGTGGTGGAATGGGGTGGTGTGAGGAGTGAGGCGGAGTAGGGTGGGGGTGCAGGGGGTGGTACGGGGTGTAGTCCAGGGCGCTAGGCGGGGGTATGGTGCGCAGGGTTGGAGGGCACGGGGTCGGGTCCGGGGTACGAGGTGGGTGGGGTGCGGGTGGTGGTGTGGAGGTGGGGGTTGGTAACGGGTGCATGGTGCGTGGTGGGGGTGCTGGAGGGGTTTTGGGGCGGGGGTTGGGGCGGGGGTTGGGGCGAGGGAGGTTAGTGGGTTAGGGTGCGGAATGAAGTGTGGGGACATGGTGCGGGGGGAGTGCTGTGTGCGTGGTAGTGGGGGGTGAGGGTGGGGTCTCGAGGGCTGGGGGTTATGCTCCTTGGCTAGCAAGAGGGCCGCCGAAGCTAGTTGTATATATATTTGTATCTTAGTTCTATTTTGAAAACGGCTCTACCAATTTTGATGAAACAAATTCTATTAACAAGTTTTGAGGATGAGAAAGCGATCTGGACCTCGATAGATGAAAATCTCAATAAAAAAGTTTGTTTACATTTTTTTCAATTATCTTTTATTTATTAATTGTTTTTTTAATTTTAAAACCCACTAATACTTTATACCAAATATTGTTATATATTAGAATTTGCCAATTTAATTGATTAAAATTTCTCTTATTAAAAAACACGGACTAAAAATATTCTCGCAAGCTAGAAGATCAAGTACAGTCGATAGTGAGGAAGTAATCTCCGAAATTGAAGCCTATTTCATGTAAAAAATTGCTTCAATAAAATTATTATTTATTTAATTGATTAAAAATTCGATAAATATTGTTATTTAATTAAAAATATATATATATATATATTGATTTTATTTATATATCCATATACACATAATCTGAGAACCACTAAAACTGGGTGCGGGGTGGGGATGGATGTGGGGGGTGGAGGAGGTGGGGTGCAGTTGTGAGGGGTCCGGGGGTGGGGCGAGGTGCGTGGGTTTTTTTTTTTTTTTGGGGGGGGGAGGGGGTCCAGGGGGCGTGTACTGATAAATTTGTATTTTTTAAATTTGTTTACCGTGCATCGCTCTGTGGCTCCAGGTACTTCTTTCTTATTATAATAATATATACAGAATATTGAGTGGATATTAATAAAAACTTTATTAAATAGTAAATCATTTTTAATTTTTTTATAAGGAACCATACATTATTGAAATTATTGCTTATTGCAAGTGTAATTGCCACTTGTTGTTGACTTAGCTCTTAATAAATTAGGCACAGAATTTGAATTGCTTGAACTTCATAAATATCCATTTTGTATATTTTATCTTTCTATCAATGATGCTTAATTCAAAATTATTCATTTTATTGATATTTCAAATGATGAGGCAGTCCAAAATTCAAAAAAAAGAAGAAATTTAAACTATCTTTTTTAACCGACTTCAAAAAAGGAGGAGGTTCTCTATTCGATTGAATTTTTTTTTTTTTTTTTTTGTGCCTATGTTACCTCATATCTCCGCCAATTGTCAACCGATTTTGAAAAAATTTTTTGCATTGGGTCCAGTCTAGCTTCCGATTGGTCCCATTTTTTTTCGATTTTTTTTCATAGGTATTAGACCTTTTTTATTAGGTTTGTTTAGACCTAACCTCTTTGTTTATGAACCGATTTCGATGGTTCTTTTTTTATCCGAAAGGGGGTGTCTTAGGGATGGTGTCATATTAATTTGGTCAAGTTCTGATGATATAATCACTATTAATAACATCACTAAAAGGAGAAAAATAAAAATTTTTAAGAAAAAATAAAAACCGACTTCAAAAAATTAAATGCAACAAATATAAAAATACACTAAAAGGTATAAAATAATTATTATCTTATTTAGTTACAACTAAACGACGAAATATTAACACGAAATTACTTTTGAAGTTGGTGCCAAACATATACCTTTTATGAATCGCACTCGACGGATCTTACTTAGTACGTTTGGCGGGTACGCTCGCTTATAGGTATAGTTTGTTTGGCACCGACTTTAAAAAGTAATTTCGTGTTAATATTTCGTCGTTTAGTTGTAACTAAATAAGATAATAATTATTTTATACCTTTTAGTGTATTTTTATATTTGTTGCATTTAATTTTTTGAAGTCGGTTTTTATTTTTTTCTTAAAAATTTTTATATTCATAAACCGACGTATCGGAGGCTTGTTCCCTGCTTCTTCAGGGTTTTGAAAAGTCAGTGCAGTAAATTCAATGTGAGATTCCTTCATGACTTTTCAAAACCCTGAAGATGGAGGGAATAAGCCTCCGGAAACGTCGGTTTATGAATAACAAGAGTTTAAATTATCTTCTTTTTTGAATTTTGGATTGGCTCATCGATATCCACTCAATTCACTTAGGGCCAGTTGTATGTCGGTTGGTAAACTCTTTTTAAAGTTTTTTTAGTTTTCGAGATATCCAGTTTAAAAAATAGTGTTTTTTGTATTTATTTTATTTTATTTTTCATTTGTTTTTTTATTGAAGCCACGGAAACTGTAGTATCACGGGTTCCGTGTGGCACCGCTATCTGACAACGGATTCGTTTAGAACTAGACAAAATAAGTAGGAAAGTAAAAATAAAATTTTAAACTACAAATTTGGGCTGAAATTGGATTTATGGACTGTGATGTCTCAAATTGTCTCAAGTGAGGGCCAGTGGGCGTTGGCAATTTTCACTTTTAGAACTTTCCATAGGTTCGGTTCTATTCATCATCTCGGTTGATTTAGATAAAAAAATGGGTTCCCGATCAAACTTTGAAAGGTTCGGTTAAGATATATTCAGTTCGGCTCGTATATCTTCATTTCGGGCTGGCATTTAGGCTAACGCCAAACTAATCGCCTAAAAACCAGCCCGAAATGAAGATATACGAGCCGAACCGAGTATATCTTAACCGAACCGGCAACGACTTTTACATATTCGAATTTTTTGGGTGTTTACTAATTATTTTTTAATTAATATTCATTTTCTAAAAGAATTTGTCGTCAGTATCGGCGCCACACGGAACCCGTGATACTACGGTTTCCAAGGTTTCAATAAAAAAACAAATGAAAAATAAAATAAAATTATTATTATATATAGGTGTTTAAGGGCGCATCAACGGCAAGGGTCATTAGCGCCTCAGATTAGATAAGTTAAATAGATTTAGTTATCGCATTTTTTCATATAAGATATAGAAAATTTATATTTTTTAGAAATTTGATTATATTATTGATGTTATCATCTTGTGTGTTGTTTAGAATTTCTTTCATACTACGATTTATATTATTTTGGGCTCTTTCTCTCTCATAGATTGGACACTCTACAAGAATGTGAGCAACAGTGATAGTTTTATTACATGTGGTGCACCAAGGAGGTGTCTCATTCCTCAGAAGATGACCATGGCTGAAGAAGCAATGACCTAATCGTAGTCGTGTTAATATTGTTTGAATTTTCCTCGAGGTCATTAACTTTGGTCGTGTACTTATGCTTGGCATTACTTCTTTCAGTTTATTATCAGTTAGATGAAGCCATTCATAAAATAAAATAAAATAAATACAAAAAACACTATTTTTTAAACTGGATATCTCGAAAGCTAAGCGAAATCTCAAAAAATGGTATTCTTCATTTTCGTCTGATTTTGGTGAGTACTATAAGAATCCAACGTCAGATCGAGGCGCCACAGTTACCGTAGAATTATTTTTTAATGATTTTGATGTGAGAAGAAGATACACCAGAAGGCCTGATGGGATGGCCCCTCCATCGTGAAAAGAACAGAGTAGAAGGAAAGAAGCCGGGATCACAAGCAAAATCTCATAAAGTTAGATACAATCCAATTTACTAAGATTTTTAAGGGCTTCGAGCAGTGGTAAATTCTCCGTGTGATAAATTAGGTTAAATTTATCTCCCACTTAATTTTTTTTCCAGACCCTATACTTACAGAAAAAATGTCTGGGTATAGCCGGGAATCGAACCCGAGACCTCCGGGTTGCCAGCCAGACATGCTGACCACTACACCAGGGAGAATTGCCCTGATTGGAACTGTTTTGTTTTCAAGATGTAAATCTAGAAATGTAGTAATCTCTTATCTATACCCACCATTAGTAGCATCCATCACGGTATCGACCACAGCATCAATTTCTAAATCTTCCAAATCATTTTCTCCAGTCAGTTTAACTTGTTTAGCCACATATCGAGCGATTGCTACACTCTGGTTATAAGGTTTACCATCTTTTTCAAAGAGTGGCACTTTTCCCAATGGAAATGCTACAAATTAATAATCAAAAATAAAATAATAATAATAATATTAAACAAATATGACCAAATATGATAGTTTTACATACATTTCTTTTTCTCTGGCCAGTCTTCGAAAGTTATTCGAATATCTTCAAATTTTATATCTTCATAAGCCAATAGATAGCGAATTGGTTCGCCCAAACCAGTTATATTAAAATAAGTCAATTTACAAGAAGACATTTCTGGAACAGAGTAAAATTTTAAATTTACTTTCGATTATAGAAGTATTAAAATTTTAGATTAGCAAAAAAGCGTGTGTTATATGATATATATTCATTGGATTCATGACAACAATGAGTATATTTTACTTAGAGAAAGTGGTGTAGGTTTTAGGTGAAACATGATATTAATTAATAAAGTAAAGGGTGTGAAGTTTCACAGTGAAACTACACACCCTTTACATTATTAATTAATGAGTATATTCTTATATTTATTGATTATATTCTTATATTTGTTGATTATATTCTTATATTTGTTGATTATATTCTTATGTCTGTTTGTTATTGTTGTAAAACATCTTAATATAAATAAACACATGTTTTAGAATCTATTTCACTTAGTGCTTATTTATTACAAAGCGGAAAAATGTGAGCCTACTTTGTGTCAAAATAAAAATTATTCATGATGGCATTTTAAATAGAATTTTAAAAGACTTATTCATTCCCTCGATGGGGACTAGCAAAATTTTTTTATTAGTACTTTTATGCACAGAATTATTTGGGGGATGGAAGATACCTAGGCAGGATTACTAGCATTCCATTTTACTTTCAATATTATTTGTATAAAAAATTAAGAATAGTAGTAGTAGTAGGTTTTTATTGGCCTCCACCCTTTCGGGAATTTAGCCACGAGTTTTGCTATTTATTTATCTACATGGCAGCCAACTTAGATTTTTATATTATTTTCTTCCGCAAAGATAAATAGCGCGTAATTCAATTGAATTTTATTCTTTTTTAGTATCTCAATTAAATTTTCATTAATGTTTATCTCCTCTTGTTTAAAAATATCCTTTATCTTTTGTTGGGAATCCTTATATTTTGGGCAATCGTGAATTAAATGGTCCATATCTACAATCCTTACCTCACAATCACAAGGTTTAAGGGGGTCCAAATTCATGCGTATCATATTGATTGGTAACAGGTTGTGGTTAGTCCTTAGTCTAGATATTGTAGTAATTTGTTTTCTTGAATAATTTTCTTTATAGAACCATGGTTTTATGGTGATTTGGGGTTGTATTTTGAACAGGTGTTGTCCTTTATGTTCTTGTGTTTCCTCCCAATAACACTGCCACCGTTCTATCATGTGGTTTTTAGCTATTACTTTTAAATCGTTTGGATCCGTCTTTTCTACGTTGGTATTGTCTAATTTCTCAGATAATTTTGCCAAAGAGTCTGCCATTTCATTACCTTGAATTTTGCTATGAGCCGGGATCCAAACTAACTGTACTTTTTTGTTTTGTGCGCGTAATTTACTAATTTGTTCTATTGATTTCCAAATCAATATATTAGCTTTTCTTTCTCTTGTTAATGTTTGCATATTCTTTAAAGAACATAATGAGTCACTCAAAATTAAAAATTGACTCCCATTTAATTGTTCAATATACTTAGTAGCTTTGTAGATGGCGTTTGCCTCTGCCGAAAGTATAGAGGCTTGATTACATAATTTATATATGCCGCACTTTTTAATGCTAGGAATGTAAAACGCACATCCCGTATTTTTAAAAAATCAAGACCCAGAACCATAGAGTAAATAGAGTAGAAGGCTCCATAATGAACAAATGAACCAATTTATTTTAGCGTATACGAGTTTCAGTGCTCTCTGGTGGGTTCATTGGGCGATAAATGAAATAAAAAAGTAGGTACTTAAAAAAATAAATAAAATAAAATAAAAGTAGAAGTATGTCTAATAAACGTATATACTCTTCCTGGATAGAAAATTTTGTTTTAAATTAATGTCAAATAGACTAACACTAAGAAGCAAAAGAGCTTGTCACTTTCATCCGCTAGAGAGCACTATGCGACTCTATTTAATATTCTTTCCTCTATCAAGCATTGAGCATTTTAATCAATACAGTGGACTTCCATAAAACGCGGGGGATACGTTTCGCGTAATAGGAAATCGTGTTATAGAAGACATACATTATCAGATTAATTTATGTAACTTCAACCACGCCCAGACTTGCTTGTCTTCGGTGATACCTTAATTAAAAATTTTCGTTCAGGTTTGGAACCATATACAAGTACATGTATTTTACATGTATTAAGTATTGCTTCTTCCGATAGTGAAATAATGTTAAATACTAAGGTGCATACATGTATTTTTATTTTTATTAAAAGTTGAATAAAATTATTTTTCTCTTATAACTTTAAATATATAGTACCTGGAGGCACCGAGCGATGCTCGGTAACTTTTTCCTTCAGTTAAAAGCTTTATTTTAATATTATTTTTAATTTAAAATTCTGATAAAAATGTCGATTTTTATTTGGGACCCTTTTTTAATTAAAAAAAAATACAAAAATATATAATATTCGCCCACTGTACCCCCCCCCCCCCACCTCCACCCCCGAAACCTCGCCCTACCCTCGGGCCCCCCACCACTGCACCCCACCTCCTGCACCTGTTTTGATTCAACCACATGATTCATTTTTATTCATCCAATTGTTAATCAATAAAACCTATCAAAATGTGTTATTTTTTCTGAAAATTGAGTCCTGGCAAGGGCGGATCCAGCCCCCCCCCCCCATAGAGGCCCGTGCCTGGCGGGAGTGCAACACGTGCGTCGCACGCAGAGGCCAAAAACGGCGGCCAAATCGACAGAGAATTTATAACAATTTTTTTTTTTTTATTTTTTATTTTAATGAACTTAAAATATGAGATATGAAATTTAGATCTTATATACATCGGGCACCTATACATTCTCCCCCCCCCCCCCCCATAAAAAATTCCTGGATCCACCCTTGAGTCCTGGTTATGCAAAAGATATTTTTAAATAAATTCTTGATTATTTTTCATTCTATTAAATAAATAAGGTTCTTTATAAAAACAATTATACAACGTTTATTAATAATCCTAACGTTTAGTTAGAACAAAATATGTTAAAAACCACAATCACAATACTTCTTCAAGGCCTTTGAGAACGATGAATTAACCCAATCCATTGTCTGTCTGGGTACAAAAGTAAAAGGGATACCTTTTTTAAAAGGCCAAGATTACCATTTTTCTACCTGAGAATAATTAATTTGATTACGAAAAAACCCATTAAAAACAATTTTGTCGAAGACAGATCGAATTGTCACCCCAAAAACCCCCTAACCCGTGAATTTCATCAAAATCGGTAGAGTCGTTTTCAAAATAGAACTAAGATACAAATATATATACAAACAAATAAATAAGCAAATAAACAAACAATTTTTGCTCGTTTAATGAGAGTAGATTAATTACTATTATAGGAAATGATTAAGATGATGGATGATTTTTATTATTTTTAGCTCGAAGGGTTAGTTAGAAAGATATTCGCCGGGCTTGGATGGGAGATGATCTTCAGAGATTAGAATCTATCTTGGCGGCGTAATGCCAAAAAATGCTCTTTTAAAATACGAATTTGGCAGAGGCAGTTGAAAATATGCTTTAAATAAAATAATGTCACAAAGCCCGCAGAAACATGCTTTAAATAAAATATTAGCGCAAAGCCCGCATTTATTGCCTTTTCATTACAGAACGTGTATACAAATTACTTCTTAGACACAAGCCGTTTCTTTAGCAAATCGTTCCCAGGTAATCACCTCGGAGAGTTGTCTCCTTCAATGAGCTTTAACAACTGAATAACAACTGACAACTGACTCTGCGTCGAGGGGCTAGCTGCCTTTATAAACCTCGCGGCCCTAATTAGCAATTAAACTGATTGGTTAATTATTCGCGGTTTTTAGGATGACGTATGCATAAATGTTCGCGCGCTCGCCTGTGATTATAAAAGGGGCGTGTCTCCGCCGTTCACATGTCATTCGATCGAAAGATCCTGACGGGTAAACAACAAGCAAGCGCCTTTCTCAAGGCGAAAATAAATCTTTATTTTTAAAAGCATTTTACATTGAAAGTGGTAGAGAATAAAATCCTACACTATTTTTTTATAAACCGCTGCTTCGTCAGCTTCAAAAATCATAAACTATGTAAAAATGTTAAATACGCGTTATACGGGACTGTTTATAGCGCTAGATGAGTACTAGTCGAAATTTTTTCGTTGCTTTATACGAATTGGTGTTTTATGGGTGCGAGTTATACTGGAGTCCACTGTAGAGCTTTCTTTATGAATCTTAATTAAAATAATAATAATAATGCGCGATAGTACAGAGATTCCTGGAACCTTCGCTTAACAATACAATAATAAAATAGAAGCTATCATCTCTGCTGTTTACAGCCGATGTATGTATGTACAGAACAAATCTCCTTCAAAAGGAGAGAAAAGGAAAAAAATAATAATATTAAAATTAATAAATAAATAAATATAATAAAAAATTAAATCAAATTAAATTAAAAATTAAAAATTACAAGTGAAAGTAAAAATAGTGTTAAAAGTTATCAATATTCGTGTTTTCATCAAATATAACTTTTTTTTATGGTCCTTAAAAATTAAAAGATCACTTTCAGCCATTTGGCAAAATTAATATATGATCGCCAACATCTGATATGAAAAGGATCCAGGAAAAGAAAAAAAAAGAAAGAAAAGACAATAGCTTATATTCATATTTTTATTATTGAAACAATTTGATAGAAGAAAGTTGAATCATATTCACTTTTACCAAATATTGTACTTTAAATGGACAATTATGTAGAAATGAAACATGAAATACATAAGCGCTTGCTGAATGAAAATTCAAAACGGTCATTTAGAAAATAAAATAATACTTTTTTTAACAGGCCTGACCAACCCAAATTGCACTACGGGCCCCATTGATGACCTAAAAATTTCCTCTCTGAAAAGCGAGATTGATACAAAAGGGAGACCCTTATCAACTTGTTTGAGAATTTTCAGAAAAAAAATTTTAATTTTCAAAAAATTGAACCCATTTTAAATAGTAGATTTTATATAGATTTAAATGAGTATAATTTCGATGGAATAAGTCGAAAAAATCACTTTTTTTAACCCTCTCTGAAAAGCAAGATTGATACAAAGGGGGACCCTTATCAACTTGTTTGGGAATTTTTAGAATAAAAAAATAATAATTTTCAAAAAATTGAACCCATTTTAAATAGTAAATTTTGAGTATAATTTCGATGGA
The DNA here is from genome assembly GCA_024734495.1 of Forficula auricularia. Lineage (NCBI taxonomy): Eukaryota > Metazoa > Arthropoda > Insecta > Dermaptera > Forficulidae > Forficula > Forficula auricularia. Next base: position 14,598,495 of record JALMQS010000064.1, read on the forward strand.
ATAAGTCGAAAAAATCACTTTTTTTAACCCTCTCTGAAAAGCAAGATTGATACAAAGGGGGACCCTTATCAACTTGTTTGAGAATTTATAGAAAAAAAAATATTAATTTTCAAAAAATTAAACTCTTTTTTAAATAGTAGATTTTATATAGATTTAAATGAGTATAATTTCGATGGAATAAGTCGAAAAAAATCACTTTTTTTAACCCTCTCTGAAAAGCGACATTGATACAAAGGGGGGACCCTTATCAACTTGTTTGAGAATTTATAGAAAAAAAATATTAATTTTCAAAAAATTGAACCCATTTTAAATAGTAAATTTTGAGTATAATTTCGATGGAATAAGTCGAAAAAATCACTTTTTTTAACCCTCTCTGAAAAGCGAGATTGATACAAAAGGGGGACCCTTATCAACTTGTTTGAGAATTTATAGAAAAAAAATATTAATTTTCAAAAAATTAAACTTATTTTTAAATAGTAGATTTTATATAGATTTAAATGAGTATAATTTCGATGGAATAAGTCGAAAAAAATCACTTTTTTAAACCTCTTTGAAAAGCGACATTGATACAAAGGGGGACCCTTATCAACTTGTTTGAGAATTTATAGAAAAAAAATATTAATTTTCAAAAAATTGAACCCATTTTAAATAGTAAATTTTGAGTATAATTTCGATGGAATAAGTCGGAAAAAATCACTTTTTTTAACCCTCTCTGAAAAGCGACATTGATACAAAGGGGGGACCCTTATCAACTTGTTTGAGAATTTATAGAAAAAAAATATTAATTTTCAAAAAATTGAACCCATTTTAAATAGTAAATTTCACATAGATTCTGAAATATCCGATACTTAAAAATTCGTCATAATATGTCCGCGGGGCCGCATGTAATGGCGGAGAGGGCCATAGATTGGCCAGCTCTGTTTTAGACAAAAAATGAAAACAAATTTCAAATTTAATTTTTTTTTTATTTAGTCATCATTTTTAAGTTAATAATACTAAATTAAATGCATTAGAATTTCATTATCTTTATTAAATTTGTATTTAGAATGCAGTAGCAGCTGTTTTTTCGAGAAAAGTTTTAATTTCTGAAATATTTTGAACTTTTTCCACAAGGGAAGCGAGATTAGGAGTAGATTTCAGAACGTCAGTTTCACTAGAATAATTCAAATATTTAATAGCCGCTGCTAAATAAAGATCAGCCCAAGTTAACTAAAATTATAAAATAAAATATTAAAATTTAATTTATTAGAACAAAATGAAAATAAATTAAGTTCGTAACTTACTCGTCCACAGGCAAGATATCCACCATTTTCTTTTGTTAATTTTTCAAGATAATCCATAAAAACAGGAAGTTGCTCCTTTTGTAAAGGGTCCTTTAAACTTTTCTTAACTTCAGGGTTTTGTTCCCAATAGTATTTTGAACAAGCTGAAATTATAATACAATTGTAATTATTTTTTATTCAATAGTACGAATAGTATTAAATGAGTTTCATAACAATTTTCTCCTTCCAACTGTATTTTTTTTCAAATTGCAAATTAAAAAATATAGAAATATAATACGTTAAAAGCTTTTCTTTTGGAGACTGACTGATTATATCAATATCCCAGGATTGGATGATGGCAGCCCGGAAATAAACAAGGGACTATTTCCAACAAATAATATTTATTCGAATATGTTTTCCCTTATACAGGGTGGGGCAAAAGTAATCACCCTATTGGAAAACGCTATAAGAAAAGTAATTACCAGATGTTCTTTTGCTGTATTTTTTTTTTTTAATGAAAAACTTTGGTTCTGCTTGTGAAATTTGTTTATTTATTCCATCAAGTCGAGAAAATGATATCGGCCAGAGTTAATGACCATACGGGCCCGTTTTATGTCATTTTCCATCACTCTTGCCAGAACTTCGGGCCACAGGTTCTTGCATTCATGGCGAATATTCTCCTTGAGGGCTTCAAGAGTCTGAGGCTTGTTGACGTAAACCACCCAAAAAACTCCATAAAAAGAAGTCTGGAACGGTTAAATCGGATCGGCCAGTGCAAATCACCAAAACGAGAGATTAAGCGACCCGGAAATCAACTCATCAACTCTGGCGAAGGCCACTTGGCGGGTTTTATTTTCTCGACTTGATGGAATAAATTCTAATGGATTAAATAAACAAATTTCACAACCAGAACCAAAGATTTTCATAAAATAAAAAAATACAGCAAAAGAACATCGGGTGATTACTTTTCTTATAGCGTTTTCAAATAGGGTGATTACTTTTGCCCCAACATGTATATTGTTTCGGAGGATTTTTCCTCCTTCCTCAGGGTTCAAAAGGGCCAATGAAGGAAGCACTAAGCGCTCTTCCTTCTTGCCTCCTCCTGTATGTTATTACTAGGGCTCGGATTTATAGGCACTAAAAATCTTTAAAATAGGCAGGCAACTAAGCAGTAAATATATAACTAAAATAGGCACTTAAAAGGCCATTTTAAGTAAACATAGGCACTTCAAAAATAATTTTAAGAACAAAGAGGCACTTTAAAATAAAAGTAAATAAATTGACACGTTCAGATGTGGCCATCCACTTGACTTTACCATACACTTCTGGTTTAGTTTGGTCCAAGGGCCTAGATTTTCGATTTTTGACCCCTCCCCCATTTTGGCCGGTTTGTTTTTACATTTTTATTGTTCTGGGGGCCCAATGGTGATATTTATATATAATTTGGTTGAGTTTGCTCAAATGGCCTCTCCTCCTAATTTTGGCGCCAGAAAAAAAAATATTTTCGTTATTATAGGTTCATTTTATAGTATAATTTCATTGTTCTTGTTTTTTTAGATTGAATATATTATAATTTTAAATTTTAACCCCACCCCTCCCCCCTTAATTTTGTGTCAATATGACTCAAAATCTAATCAGCTCTTAATCTCAATGCAGCATAATTACGTGTGAAATTTGGTTTTGATATTCACACAAGTTTTTGAGCTAGCTCGTCCACAAAAATTTGGTAACGCACAGACTAACAGACTAACTAAAAGACATTTTGACAAAACAGTTATTATCTCGAAAAATAAATATTTTTCGCTGTTCACTTATTAGAGCTTTTTGTAGACCGAAATACTCTGTATGGTAAAGTAAAAAGGCAAATAGGGCGAAATCCGAGCTCTAGTTATTACACGCAAGGCAAGAAGGAAGAGTGCTAAGTGCTTCCAACAATTGACCTTTTTTAACCCTGAAATTTCTCCGAAACGATATACATATATATAAAGGAAAACATATTCGAATAAATATTATTTGCAGGAAATAGTCCCTTATTTATTTCCGGGCTGTCTTCATTCAATCCTGGAATATATTAGGTTGATGCATAATTATGGAACGTTTGTATTGGCGCGTTTTTCTTTAGCCAAAAATGGCGTTTTGTTTATTTTTTTATAAAAACAATCTTCTCTATTTATAGTTAATAAAAATGCGTGTCGAAAACCATATTCATATTCGTCATATTATGCTCTACCACTACGAGAAAGGATGGAAGGCAGCACAGTCATTTCGCGATCTCAACGAACTTTTTGGCGAAGGAACAATTACTGATAGTGCAGTACGGAAGTGGTTTGCCCGTTTCAAATCAGGTGACACTAGTTTGGAGGATAAAGAAGGAAGAGGTCGGCCATCGGATTTTGATGATCAGGCACTTCTGACAGCCGTGGAAGAGGATGAAAGCCTTACAACACGAATGCTGACTGCAGACTTCAATGTCGACCAATCAACGATCGTTCGACGCCTCAAAAAGCTTGCCAAGGTATGGAAATTGGCTGGATGGGTCCCCCACGAACTCTCCGACAACAACAAGGCTGATCGCGTTCGAATTTTTACCGATTTGCTGCAACGAAACCAACAAACCCCATTTTTGAAGAATCTTGTCACTGGGGATGATGCGCCGGGTCGTCGAATTCATCGCCAATAAGGGCTGGGATCTACTCCCACATCCGCCGTACTCACCGACCGAAGCACCGACGGACTATCACATCAACAGCTCTTTGAAAAACTGGCAAAAGACTAAGATCTACGACGATTTGGATGACTTGGTGGCCGATGTCAAAGCGTGGATTGCCTCCAAGAATCGTGACTTCTTCGCCCGTGGAATCGACCGACTGCCAAGCAAATGGGAAGCAGTTATTGAAGTAGATGGTGAATACGTTCCCGAATAATCATTTAAACATGTTTTTGTTAAATTTTATTATTGTTATTTAAAAAAAAAAAAAAACGTTCCATAATTATGCATCAACCTAATAGAAATATAATCTCTTATCTATATACCCACCGTTTCGAGCATCCATCACGGTATCGACCACAGCATCAATTTCTAAATCTTCCAAATCATTTTCCCCAGTCAGTTTAACTTGTTTAGCCACATATCGAGCGATTGCTACACTCTGGTTATAAGATTTATCATCTACTTCAAAGAGTGGCAATTTTCCCAATGGAAATGCTACAAATTAATAATCAAAAATAAAATAATAATAATAATAATAAACAAATATCACCAAATATGATAGTTTTACATACATTTCTTTTTCTCTGGCCAGTCTTCGAAAGTTATTCGAATATCTTCAAACTCTTTATTACCATAAGCCAATAGATAGCGAATCGATTCGGCCGCAACAGTTAAATTAAAATAAGTCAATTTATAAGAAGGCATTTCTGGAATATAGTAGAATTTTACCTTTAATAAATTTACTTTCGATTACGCTCGACAAAAATTAAACAAAAATTTCCAACCTAAATCTCTATCAATGGATTCTAGTAGAGTTTTGTACGCTGATTATTATGTAATTCCCCTATTTTTTGCAAAACGTCAGAGCTTTGAGATATTATCGTTCAAAACGACGAAAAAAGCCTTTTGACCTATTTTCGAGTCCCATTAGATATTAAACTGCAATATTTGAAATCAAAATATTTTGTTGACGTAATAGTAACAGCTTCCTCTTTGATTTTCAAATTACCACCTGTCTTTAGCTCAATTAGAACTCGAATTATAGCTAAAAGACTAAAAACTTGTCTTTTTTATCTATATTGATTATCATTTAAAATCACGTAGTTTTAGTTTTTTAGATATAACTCGAGTTCTAATTGAGCTAAAGACAAATGGTAATTTGAAAATCAAAGAGGAAGCTGTTTTCTATTACGTCAACAAAATATTTTGATTTCAAATATTGCTGTTTAATATCTAATGGGACTCGAAAATAGGTCAAAATGGCCTTTTTCGTCATTTTGACAGATAATATCTCAAAACTCCGACGTGTTGTAAAAAATTGGGAAATTTCATGATAATCAGCATATAAAACTCTACTAGAGTCCATTGTTAGATTTACGGGGAGAAATTTTTTGTCGAACAGTGTTATAGGTTATAGGAGTATTAAAAACTTGGAATAGCAAATGAGCAGAAAAGTGTGAGCCTGTTTTCCGTCAAAATAAAAATTATTCAAGGTGGCATGTTAAATGGAATTTTAAAAAGACTTATTTATCCCTCGATGGGGTGCGCGAAATTTTTTTATTAGCACTTTTACGTATACAGAGTTTTTTGGGGGTGAAGATAACTGGGCAGGATTATTGCCCCTACTTTTTCTTTCAATATTTGTTTAAAAAAATTAAGATCCCTAACAAGCATTGCGCATTTTAATAAATAGAGCCTTCTTTACGAATCTTAATAATAATATTAAATAAATAAAATAAAAAATTAAAACAAATTAAAAATAAAGTAAAAATAGTGTTAAAAGTTATCAATATTCGTGTTTTTAACAAATATTATCTTTTTATGGTCCCTAAAAATTAAAAGATCACTTCCAGCCATTTGGTCTGACCGTTTGTAACAGGCTAATTCAAAAATTCAAATCTCAAAGAAATTAAAATTTAAAACTTAAATTAGATATTTTTTTCTTATTCTCTATTTATATTAGTGATGAGCAGAATTGGTCTTGGTCTTACTTTGCTCATCACTAATATTAATATTCAAAAACAAAATAATAATAATGTTTTTCTTAAAAGTGATCAGAACAACCTATAGAAGACTTTACAAACACACCCTCTGCCTATATTAATTAGTGATGAGCAGAATTGGTCTTGGTCTTGGTCTTGCTTTGCTCATCACTAATATTAATACTCAAAATAAAAATAATAATAATATTTTTCTTAAAAGTGATCAGAACTTTCTAAACAGCCTATAGAAGATTTTACAAACACACCCTCTGCCTTTATTAATTAGTGATGAGCAGAATTGGTCTTGCAGTCTTGGTCTTGCTTTGCTCATCACTAATATTAATACTCAAAATCAAAATAATAATAATATTTTTCTTAAAAGTGATCAGGACTTTCTAAACACCCTATATAAGACTTTATAAACACACCCTCTGCCTATATTAATTAGTGATGAGCAAAATTAGTCTTGCAGTCTTGGTCTTGCTTTGCTCATCACTAATATTAATACTCAAAATCAAAATAATAATAATATTTTTCTTAAAAGTGATCAGGACTTTCTAAACACCCTATATAAGACTTTATAAACACACCCTCTGCCTATATTAATTAGTGATGAGCAGAATTAGTCTTGCAGTCTTGGTCTTGCTTTGCTCATCACTAATATTAATACTCAAAATCAAAATAATAATAATATTTTTCTTAAAAGTGATCAGGACTTTCTAAACACCCTATATATGACTTTATAAACACACCCTCTGCCTATATTAATTAGTGATGAGCAGAATTAGTCTTGCAGTCTTGGTCTTGCTTTGCTCATCACTAATTTATATAAGTGGGAACAAAAAATTTACCACAGTGAACCTTGGGGACAAAAAAACTACTTCAATAAATTTATATTCAATTATTTGAATTATTTATAAGTCAGGTATATTATTTGAAGATTTCAAGTTGCAGATAATATTAGAATAAAAGAGGTGTACACCTACATCCAATCGCGGATCACCCCTCGGGTTTCCACTTTCCACACTATAAGAACTTGAAAATTAAAACAAAATAAAATTAACAATCATAACATATTCCCCCCAAACCTGAAGAAATCGAGTAAAAAAATTGATTATTACTGTAGCGACAACGACCAGTTAATGTCTATTGAATTCAATAATATACCTTAGAAAATCATAAGAGAGTGTCATCTATTAGATCCGATCGAATGGATTATTTTTAATTTTATTTCAGAAAGTTTGTTTTTCACCCCCTCGGAAATCGAAACCGAGTTCCAGTAAGGCCCTCTTCGCACTAGGCAATTCCCATCTGACGCAACTGAAACTCGACTATCGTCAAATTGTGTTGCCGTTGCGTAGGAATACTCTCAGGCGACTTACACTTCACACTGAGAATACTGCAAAGCAATTCAGGGGAGATTTTATAATAAATTTGTAATTGTTTTTTTTTAATTTTAAATCCCACTAAAAGATCATTACAAATATTATTATATATTTAATTGAATGTAATGGAAGGCAGCCCAGGGGTAGTGAGGAAAAAAAATTAACACTTATCAAATAAGGTGTAATTTATTGGAATCCTTCCTGCTTTCCTTTCAAACCGACGTTTCGGAGGATTCTTCCCTCCTTCTTCAGGGTTTCAAAGGGTCAATGAAGGAAACAAATAAAATGCTTCCTTCTTCTCTCCATGGCAGTGTTTAAAACTTTTTTTCTTCCTTAGCAGAGGCATAGAAAAACAATTTTTTTTTTCGGGGAAGAATCCTTCAAAACGTCGGTTTGAAAGGAAAGGATTCCAATAAATTACACCTTATTTGATATGTGTTAATTTTTTCTTTCCTCACTACCCCTGGGCTGCCTTCCATTACATTCAATTAAAATTTCTACCAGTCCGTCTCTCTCCAGAGAAAATTTCATTATAAAAAAATTATTATATATTAAGATTTGCCAATTTAATTGATTAGATATATTATCACTATTAGATTACTAGATAAAAGTTTATCATTTGGCTTCGCTTCTGTAATTCAGGCGGTGTTTTTTTTTCTATCATGTCAAGTGATGATGATGTCATTGTCGCCTATTACTATTACAACCATTACATATCGCCTGAGCCTACCACAGAGCGAGCGTTGTCGGTTTTTGTGGATACTCAAAGGCGCTTCATTTGCCCAGTTTACTCAGGACGGTTGTCTTCAGGGACGTAGCCAAAGGGGGGGGGGGAGTCAGAACCCCACCCCAAAGGACAGGGTTCATGTGATGAGTAACGGCAACGACAAACCGTTTCTTATGGTAAACTAACCGTAATCTATATAAATAAAAAAGTACTGTTACGCTTAAGTGATACGTTGAAGGATCTCCGAAAGTTCTTCACCGATTTCTTTGAAATTTTCACACAACATTCCATTCAAATACACGAGTGTTTTTATATATAGTGTTTTTATAGATATCACACCTGTGGCATGTAAAAAATATTATTTTCGAGGAAACAACGCCAGCCCCTCTCTGGGGGGGGGGGTAAAATAAACAAACAAGATGGCCGATAATAGCTTTTTGGAAATCTTTCAACTGCCAATATTATTTTTGGTTAAGGGAATAATTTTGACAAGTAATATATAATTCATTTACTGTTTTAATACATATTCTATAATTATTTGCATTTTAAATTTATTTTCAAAACTATTATTATTTTTTAAATATATTTAAAAAATCGGGTCAGCTATTATCTATATAAATTTTAACTATAAAATGAGACGCTCCCCGCCAGGGGCTAGGTGACGCCCGGGCGTCAGCTAGTTATATACTATATTTCATATGTTTAATAATCTCCCCACTAGTTAACATTGGAAGTGATTTCTAAGATACTCCCAGGCTACTCGAGTTTCAGTTGCGTCACCTGGAAATTGCCTAGTGTGAAGATGGCCTAGCAGCAATCCGGGCTATATGGCTACCCTGTGAGGTGCGAACCCCTCTGACATATTATAAATGCGTTAAATATTTTACTCAAAGATTTAAATCTTCATTTGTAAAATTTCACCATCTAGGGATTCTAAATTTAAGCAAATAGCCATGCGATATAGCTTAAATAAAGGTGGTTGAGTGTTTTGAATTTTGAAGAGATTCAAAATTCGAAGGGCAATCAATAATGGAATGACTTTTCCAAATTGAATATGAAAGTTTTCAAGTTGCCGGGATTGTTTTTCATCCCCTCGGGAATCGAACCCATCGGATCTAATAGATGACACTCTCTTATGATTTTCTAAGGTATATTATTGAATTCAATAGACATTTGGTTGAAATATTCTAATCTGGGTCTTCCCCTTCCCCTTTTCTTTCCCACCTCCCCCTCCAAGATATCCCTAAGCAGTCCCCCATGTCTCATCAGTGTGTGCCCCATCATCTGACCTCTTCTCTTCTTCAGACTCTGCCACAAGGTTCTTCTTTCTCCGATTCTTCCAAGAACTTCTTCATTTGTAATTTTATCCATCCATTTGATATTCATCATTCTTCTGTAGCACCACATTTCGAAAGCCTCCAATCTCTTTCTCTCCGCTTTTCCAATTGTCCAGGTTTCACACCCGTACATGGCTATGCTCCATACATATGTCTTCAATAGCAACTTCCTGTTTGCTAAGCTGATTGATGAGGAGCATAGTAGTTTTTGTTTTGAATTAAACCCCATTTTTGCTTGGGCAATTCTTGATTTAATTTCGTTTTTGCTCCTCCCATCCCATGTTATTTTACTTCCTAGGTAGCGGAATTCCTCAGTTAAAAGCTATATATTAATCCCCGAACTCCCCTCTTTAGCCGAAGAAGAGACCGTGACAGATCGAATCGCCAACACAAAACCCCCTTAACCCGTGAATTTCATTCAAATCGTTAGAGCCGTTTTCGAGAAACCGATTCTATATATATGTTAACGTTAGATGAACGCGAAAGTTAAAACTTTTTATCCGGCCACTGCCCTATTTTGGTGCAATTGGGACCAGACTCGTTTTGATACTGAGCCAAGAGCTGAAAAAAGATACAGGACCCAGCAGGGTATGATCCGACATCTTCTGAGTCAAGCCCGCAAATGCCTTTTCCATTTAAGCGATGGATCCCCTGACCAGATCCTAAAATCAAATTTTATATATATTCAACTCTTTAGCTCAGGCGCGCATTCTCCTATTTTCCTAATAGTATGATTCTTATAAATTTACTACAATTCTCATCTGTCTGATTCTTTGGGGAATCGAAACAGATGAACCTTGTTCAGATATTCAATAATAAATTTTATTTAATACTAGATGTGTATATGTTAGCGTTAGATGAACGGGAAAGTAAAAACTTTTTATCCGGCCACTGCCCTATTTTGGTGCAATTGGGACCAGACTCGTTTTGATACTGAACCAAGTGTTGAAAAAAGATTTAACTTTCGCGTTCATCTAACGTTAACATATAAAAATATTCTAAATAAAATGTATTATTGAATATCTGAACAAAATTCATCTGTTTCGATTCCCCAAAGAATCAGACAGCATTGTAGTAAATTTATATATAAGAATTGCTCGTTTAATATAAAAGAGTACCTGGAGGTACCGAGCGATGCTCGGTAACTTCTTCCTTAAGTTAAAACCTTTATTTTAATATTATTTTTAATTTAAAATTCTGATAAAAAGGTCGATTTTTATTTGAGAGCCGTTTTCAAATTAAAAAAAAATACAAATATATATAGTATTCGCCCACTGTACCCCCACCCCCGAAACCTCGCCCTACCCCCGGATCCCCCATCACTGCACCCCACCTCCTGCACCTGTTTTGATTCAACCATATGATTCATTTTTATTCATCCAATTGTTAATAAATAAAACCTTTCAAAATGTGTTGTTTTTTCAGAAAATTGAGACCTGCTTATGCGAAATATATTTTTAAATAAATTCTTTATTATTTTTTATTCTATTAAATAAATAAAGTTCTTTATATAAAAACAATTATAAAACGTTTATTAATATTTCTAACGTTTAGGTTGAACAAAATATGTTAAAATCCACAATCACAATACTTCTTCAACAAGTGCTTTTCTTTTTAGAACAATGAATTAAGGCAACCCATTGTCTGCCTGGGTACAAAAGGAAAAAGGAAACCTTTTTTTAAAACCCTAAGAATGGGATTTGTCTACCTGAGAATAATTAATTTGATTACGAAAAAACCCATCAAAAACAATTTTGTCGAAGGTGAGACCGTGACTGATCGAATTGTCACCCGAAAACCCCCTAACCCGTGAATTTCATCAAAATCGGTAGAGTCGATTTTCAAAATATAACCAAGATACAAATATATAAACAAACAAATAAATATACAATTTTTGCTCGTTTAATAAGAGTAGATAAGATAAGATAAAACAGTTTATTCAATTAATTATAAAATTAAAAATTAAAATAAATTAAATCAATTTATAAAAAATTGTTATAGAAATTCACTAGTAATATATTTTTAATACCGGTAAAAAAAAAATTCAGAATATCAAAGCGTGCCAGGGTGTGTGCAAGGGCGGATCCAGGGTAGGGGGAGGGGGCGATCGGTGGGCCCCCCCATACAGGCCCGTGTCTGGCGGGAGTGCAACACGTGCGTCGCACGCAGGGGCCAAAAAACGGCGGCCAAATCGATAGGGAATTTATAACAATTTTTATTTTAATGAACTTAAAATATGAGATATGAAATTTATAAAATAAATTTGTAAAAAAAAAACATTTATCCTATTGAAAAATAAAGTTCTATATGTGTGCGTGGGGGGCGTCTCTGCCCCCCCCCCCCCCCCCCCCGCTTGGACAATTCGATCACGAGACACTTTCGAGATAAAAAGTAGATATTATATACATCGGGCACCTTATATACATTCTCCCCCCCCCCCCATAAAAAATTCCTGGATCCGCCCTTCTGGGTGTGTGCGACCCACCTGGTACATAATCTATTCTATTATTAATTTTGTAAAGTCTATATTAATTAATATATTTAATTATAAATTATATTTAAAAAGAGCCGGACTTACTTTAAGTGTAGTAGCTTAGATTTTTAGATGATAATAAAATCTCTGTTTGGTTACTAAGAAGCAACTGAGTTGGACCAACTGTGAAGGTTACTATATAGTAGTTAAATAAATACTAGTGAGGGGAATTCTCCACCTCTCCGCCCACGAACATGCCATCACTGATAACTTGAAGCAACATGCAAGCCAACATCCCAATTTCATTTTTGATTAGTCATTGATGTGGATTTTATATTAGTGATTTAGAAGATAAAATTCCTAATCTTATCCGATATGTTAAAAATAAATATATGATATCCATTTTAAAATTAATACATTGATAATAATATCAAATTAATTTCTTAAATTATGTTAATTTTTATTCATTAACACTTTTTAATGGGAGATTTAAAATGAGAAAAGATGATTAGGTATTTTAATGACGAGGAATTTTCGTGATGCAAAATGTCCTTAGATCAGGAATCAGGAAACTTTATTTTGATAAAATCCCAAAATAAATTTGATTTATTACCTCCTCTTTTCAAAATGGAGAACATTTTTTTTTTTATTATTATTGGCATCGGGCACAAACCCATTTTGTCAGTCAATCATATTCACATTAACTCTACAAAAAAAAATAATAATAAATAAATAAAAACTAAAAAAAATAAATATAATAAATAAATAGGCAAACCAAAAAACTCATCAAAAATATCATAGCCCAGTCATATAAGGAATTGAAGAACTAGCATTCCTAGTTCCCTCGCTAGGAATATGCAGACAAGTTATATCTGCGCATTATTAGAGATATGGATGCGAGACATTTAGAGAGGTCAAACAGCTGGCGGGGGACAGAGTCGAGTGGAGACGGGTTGGTTGCGTCAAACCATTCTTAGGAATGTATACTCAATGATGATGATGATGTAGGGAACTCCATTTTTCTCCGAACCCTGTCATAAAATCGGTCTATTTTTCGTCGAGACAACCCACGCCCAAGAAGGGCATGGTTAATGTCCCCCCGGGAGCCGAATCACATCTACAGAAAGGGTGGTCTCTGAGACCAACCCTATGCATGTACTCGGGAGTCGTCACGTGCCCAAGTCTCAGCCTATTAATATACACAGACATTTTTCTGAACAGGTGATATCGTTCAAACCAGGGCTGAACCGGGATTCCCGGACACACTCGGAAGAAATGTCGCCCTTTTCAAAATCGCTTCATTTACGAAAGAACCCTCCCCTTTCTGAATTTTTGCCCCATTAGCAATTTATCATATCTCCTTATAAATGAGAATATTCATTCTAATGTAAATATCAGCTTTATTCGATTTTTGATAGGAAATTAAAATATTTTTAATTATTTTTTACCCCCCCCCTGTTTTTTTTTTTTTGAGCATTTATCAATTTCACATATTGAGTCATATTCATAAAGTCATTCATAATGGTCTTTAGTCGCAATCAGGCTTACGAGAACGTTAGACAATTTAATTGATTAAAAATCGAGTTTTAAATCCCACAAACGTATTTTTTCTATATATTAGAATTTGGCAATATAATTGATGAATTCAAAAATTGTTATTTAATTAAAAAAAATTATTATACGGTATTTATTTATATACCTATATAGATACGAGGGGTGATCCGCAATTGGAAGTAGGTGTACACCTCTTTGGAAGTATTTTGGAAGTACTTGGAAATATTTGGAAGTGTTTGGAAATATTTGGAAGTGCTTGGAAATATTTGGAATTACTTGGAAGTACTTGTAAGTCTTTGTATTAGTACTTGGAATTATTTGGAAGTACTTGGAAATATTTGGAAGTGCTTTGAAATATTTGGAAGTACTTGGAAATATTTGGAAGTGCTTGGAAATATTTGGAAGTACTTGGAAATATTTGTGAAAGTACTTGGAAATATTTGGAAGTGCTTGGAAATATTTGGAAGTACTTGGAAATATTTGGAAGTGCTTGGAAATATTTGGAAGTACTTGGAAATATTTGGAAGTACTTGGAAATATTTGGAAGTACTTGGAAATATTTGGAAGTACTTGGAAATATTTGGAAGTGCTTGGAAATATTTGTGAAGTACTTGGAAATATTTGTAAGTACTTGGAAATATTTGGAAGTGCTTGGAAATCTTTGTAAGTACTTGGAAATATTTGTAAGTACTTGGAAATATTTGGAAGTACTTGGAAATATTTGGAAGTACTTGGAAATATTTGGAATTACTTGAAATATTTGGAAGTGACTTGGAAATATTTGGAATTACTTGGAAATATTTGGAAGTATCTTGGAAATATTTGGAAGTACTTGGAAATATTTGGAAGTACTTGGAAATATTTGGAAGTACAAGTGGAAGTAGGTATACAGCATATTAGGTCGCGGTTCACCCCTCGTATAGATATATACACATAATCTGTGGGCCACTATAAGCTAGAAATGCAAAAGCTGGGTGAGGGGGTGGGAGCGAAGGGGATGTGGGGCTGCAGTGGTGGAAGGGTACGGAGGGGGGGGGGGGGGTTATGGGGGGCGGACTTGGGGTGGGGTGAGAGTGTAGGTGGATGTGGGGTGGAGGGGTGCAGGAGGTGGGGTGAAGTGGTTGGGGTCCAGGGATTAATATATAGCTTTTAACTAAAGCAAAAAGTTACCGAGCATCGCTCGGTAGCCAGGTAGCAGGTACTTTTATTTATAAACGAAGGGATTCCCCATTCTTTCAAGGCCAACAACTCTCTTTTTAACCGACTTCATTAAATTGAAGGGTTTTGAATTTCTACGTTAGTCAAAACTATGTATTAAAATAGTCCATCCAGGTATTAATTTAGGTGTCTATAAAAAAAATTGAATTTTTAATCTTTATAAAAATATGTGAAATTTTATTTATTATATATATAGCCAAATAAAAGTTGTCATGATAAATTCAATTTCTGAACATACTAATACTACGCACACTTCACTTCTAACAGATCCTCATATAGCGCTCTTTTATATATAATACAACTTTCCTCATGTTTAGTTTTTTTTTTTTAGTTTAATTTTAATCATTTAATTAAAAAATCTGGAAATCACTTCAAGACAAATATTTTATTGTCTAGGGTAATTAATTTTTATTTTCAAATGAAAAAATTGTTATAGCTCTTCAATATACTAACCTAACTTCAAACTAACCTTTTATATCAATTTTCTAATAAGATACAATTAATTTTAAAAAAAATATTCTCCTCAGATTTAGTCAAATGTTTGTTTGAATTAATTTTGAATCCTATTCTTTCTTTCTTTTTTTAGAATTTTAATAAAATTCCTCAGACATTCGAAAGATGTCAAGTGAAGAAAATATTAATCTTCATTTGTCGGAATTCCCGCAAACAATGTAGGTTTATATAAATATATATATAATATAATAAATATATATTATTCTTTAATTTTAAATTATTCTTTTAATAATTTGCTATTTATTTATTTCAGAGAATTCGGTGAAAGAGATGTGAATTTTGAAATTATTAGTTCGGATGTGTCAGTGACAACTAGTTCAGGCAATCATGAAAAAGGAAGTTCGAAAGTCAAATTAAAAAATATAGTGGATTATAGTTGGGAAGTTCGTTTTTATACGGGACAGTTGATTGCAGTAAATCCATCTGGAAAATACATTGCGTATGGTATACAATGTAAATTTTGTTCACAAACCATTTTTTTAAACCTATTTTCATAAATATAATATCAAATAGATTAAGCATATTTAGTTTATATGGAATTAATACGATATTAATATTAAATCTTATTAGTTAATCTATTAAGATTAAGTACTTGGAGCCACCGAGCGATGCACGGTAACCAAATTAAATAAGCTGACGTGTTCTGATGTGGCCATCCACTTGACTTTACCATATAACCTGGCCCCTAAAATTATTTATAATCATGTAAGGGGGTGGTTAGTTTTTGCATTTTTATACTTCTGGTATACCCCTGAATATGTATACAAAATTTGGTTGAGTTTGGTAAATGGCCAAGATTTTCATTTTTTGACCCTACACCACAACCCCCCCCCCATGTTGGGCGGTTAGTTTTTGCATTTTTAGACTTCTGGGGGTCCACTGATTATGTATATAAAATTTGGTTGAGTTTGCTCAAACGGCCTAGATGTTTAATTTTTAAACCCCCCCCCCTTAATTTTGGGTCTAGTTGCACCAAAATCTAATCAGCTCTTAATCAAAAAGGACCAAAACTACATATGAAATTTGGTTTCGATATTCACACTAGTTTTTCAGCTACCTCGTCCACAATAATTTGGTAACTCACAGACAGACTAACAGACATTTTGACAAAACAATTATTATCTCGAAAAATATAATTTTTTCGATGTTCACTTATTAGAGCTTTTTTGTAGAGCGAAATGCCATGGTTTTGCTCAATTTTTTTAATCAAAATAGTTTCAGCCGTTTTTGAGATATTTCGAACAAAAGAAGGAAAAAAACCACTTTTTTCACGCACGATTACAATACTTGACCATACCCTGTATGATAAAGTAAAAAAATAAAAATATATAGTAAACGCCCCCCGAAACCACGCACCTCGCCCCACCCCCGGATCCTTCACAACTGCACCCCCCACCTTCTTTACCCCCCACATCCATCCCCACACCGTTTTGCATTTCTAGATTTATAATCTTTAAAGAATTTGGTGTCGGTTCTACGTGAAACATTTTAATAGATAATAAGTAAAAATATATTTTTACTTATTATCTATTTCTAGATTTCTAGTAGTCCACAGATTATGTGTATATTAGGTGGTCCTTATTTTGGGTATTTTCGAATTTTTACATTGGCATAGACCATATAAGATATAGACACGCCCTCTGCCACTCTCCACACAGAGTGAAGTGAGCCCAACATCAACTAGAGAACGTGATGTCATCAGCAGGCAGGAACATGGGCGCTATAGGAATTATTGTACATTGAGATAAATTTATCGTAGTTTAGATTATTTATTTTGAATTCCAATAATCGCAAATTAATATTAAATTAATATACCAAAATATTTTTTTTTTTTTAACAAAATGTTTTATTTAAATTACATATTTTACAATAATTCGGGCATCGAGCAACACTTCCTTCCCATGTCCATATATATACAACAATATATTTTATTATTTTAATCAATTGTAGGTTACCA
Source organism: Forficula auricularia (assembly GCA_024734495.1). Taxonomy (NCBI): domain Eukaryota; kingdom Metazoa; phylum Arthropoda; class Insecta; order Dermaptera; family Forficulidae; genus Forficula; species Forficula auricularia. The sequence continues at coordinate 14,615,613 of JALMQS010000064.1, forward strand.
AAATATTTATTAATTTCGAATGCTAAATCAAGTAAATAATTATTCATTTTAAATACAGTTTTTTTTTTAATCAATTGACGGAACATTCAACCAAGTTCATCATTTGATTTTACCAAATATTTTGTCAGTATAAAAATCGTAATTAAAGTAAGTCGAAAAAAATTCGCAATATCATATTTATTAATGAAAAATATTTGAAAAATTGAGTTTTGAGAATTCGATATATTTAGGGGGTGAGCCCATCATATCAGAAGTCAAAGAAAACTGAGTTTGGACTCACCCCCGAAATATATCGAATTCAAAACTCAATTTTGTTTTATTTCTTTTTTTGTGAAACCTACCTCGCATCTTGCTCAAGTTTTATTATTATAATAAAATCATTGATTACTAAACAAAATCATTTTAGTAAATTTACTCCTTATCCTGTTCGAATCTGTGTTTAAACATTCTCCTTGGTGTTATAATCTTATGTTACAATAATAAAAACTAATCATTTTAATCAAATTAATGATATGATTTGATTCAATATCATTATCGTACATATGTTCTTTGTATGCTTCAAATACCGAGTCCCGAACATTACCCATAATAGATATTATTAATTTGGTCATTAAATTTTTAAATAATAAATTAAATAAATTAAATATATCGAATTCTCAAAACTCAATTTTTCAAATATTTTTCATTAATAAATATGATATTGCGAATTTTTTTCGACTTACTTTAATTACGATTTTTATACTGACAGGATATTTGGTAAAATCAAATGATGAACTTGGTTGAATGTTCCGTCAATTGATTCAAAAAAACTGTATTTAAAATGAATAATTATTTACTTGATTTAGCATTCGAAATTAATAAATATTTTGGTAACCTACAATTGATTAAAATAATAAAATATATTGTTGTATATATATGGATATGGGAGGGAAGTGTTGCTCGATGCCCGAATTATTGTAAAATATGTAATTTAAATAAAACATTTTGTTAAAAAAAATTAATAAATATTTTGGTATATTAATTTGCGATTATTGGAATCCAAAATAACTAATCTAAACTACGATAAATTTATCTCAATGTACAATAATTCCTATAGCGCCCATGCTATTCTCGTTGTTCCTGCCTGCTGATGACGTCACGTTCTCTAGTTCATGTTGGCCTCACCAAATCGACACCAGGGCATGTCTATATCTTATATGGTCTAAGGGCAGAGGCTTATATGGTTCGAAATAAATAAAAAAAAATCCTCCAAGTTTCAAGCCCCTATCTCAATTTTGACCTGTGCCTCAGAGCGATGTAAGATTCCCATCTAAATAACATGGAGTTTTTGGCATTGAACGATCAATTTTTTATTCGGGCCAAAGCAATGGTTTAAAAATTTGAAACTCTGTAGATTTTATCCTTATAATAGTAGCTACCCTTCAGAATTTTTACAGATTTGTAGCTATTATAATTTTGGAGTCTATAACTTACTAACACTAAGATATGGCAGAATTTTATCTACCTGTAACTCCAAAATTATAATAACTAAAATTCTGAAGGAGAGCTACTATTATAAGGGTAAAGTTTACAGAGATTCAAATTTTTTGAAATATTGCTTTGGCCGTAATAAAAAAATGATCGTTCAATGCCAAAAACCCCATGTTATTTGGATGGGAAACTTGCATCGCTCTGAGGCACAGGTTGGAATTGAGATAGGGACTTGAAACTTGCAAGATATTTTTTTTTTATTTATTTCGAACCATATGAGCCTCTGCCAGCCTAAAAATTCGAAAATACCCAAAATAAGGACCACCTTAATATAGGTATATAAATAAATTCCGTATAATTATTTTTTTTAATTAAATAACAATTTATCGAATTTTTTAATTTTATTGAAGCAATTTTTTACATGAAATAATGTGTACATTGTATTTGAGGCTTCGATTTCGGAGATTACTTCCCCACCATCGACTGTACTTGATATTCTAGCTTGCGATAATATTTTTAGTCCGTGTTTTTTAATAAGAGGAATTTTAATCAATTAAATTGGCAAATTCTAATATATAACAATATTTGGTATAAACTATTAGTGGGTTTTTAAAATTAAAAAACCAATTAAAAATAAAAGATAATTGAAAAAAATGTAAACAAACTTTTTTATTGAGATTTTCATCTATTAATAATTACTTTAATAAATTAAGATTAAATTTATCGAGGTCCAGACCTAGCCAGATCGCTTTTTCATCCTCAAAACTTGTTAATAGAATTTATTTTATCAAAATTGGTAGAGCCGTTTTCAAAATAGAACTAAGATACAAACAAATAAATATATAAACAATTTTTGCTCGTTTAATAAGAGTAGATAGATAGATAGATTAGAAAAGAAAAGGCTGTTTATATTTACGTGGGAGAAAAAAAACTTTTAATCAACAAAACAATTCAACAATACATAAACATTCATAAGATCAAAGAGTAAATAAAAATAGCAAAGCACCCTCTACCTATAAATTAATCAAATAATATCTTTTCTACCTGATATAAATAAATATACTTATATTGTTAGAGTTCGTGGTTGTGATGAAACTGTATTAGATGAAGGAGGAGGTATCAGCCAAAGATGGAATCACTGGGTTCAATAAAACACCTTTAATAAAACGTTTCGGCCTGAATTTATTTGGCCATCTTCAGTTAATTAGGAGTTATACACAAAATGCGGTACACATATGTGATCGAACCAAGCCTTGTCAAAAATGAAAATTTTAGCTTCATGTAAATTTATAACGTGCCTGGACCCAAAAGTTTCAGAATGAAAGTAATCATTTCACCATGTGTATCACAATGTGTACCGCATTTTGTGTATAACTCCTAATTAACTGAAGATGGCCAAATAAATTCAGGCCGAAACGTTTTATTAAAGGTGTTTTATTGAACCCAGTGATTCCATCTTTGGCTGATACCTCCTCCTTCATCTAATAAATATACTTACTTACTTACTTCCTGTGGCCGAACAACATTTCCAATGTTTTAGCCTCCTCTATAATGCCTCGCCATTTTGTCCTATCCCTTGCTATAGAGTTCCAATTTCCTTGAGCACCCAACTCTTCAAGATCTCTGGTTATATTGTCCATCCATCTTTGCCGTGGTCTACCTGGTGGTCTTCTTCCTATCGGTTTTGCTTCGTAGATCCTGCTGATAGCTCGATCTTCATCAGCACGCACCACATGTCCCACCCAAGCTAGCCTTCGTGATCTTATACAGCTCGTGATGTAAGGCTGCCCTGTTAATTCTCTCACTTCCCTTGCACTTCTAAACCTCCATTCGCCGGTAACACTATCTCTAATCATTCCACTTATTCTCTTCAAGATCTTGTTTTCGAAGGACATTAGATTTTTCTGATCAGATAGGGTCATGGTCCATGTCTCACACCCATAGAGCACCACCGGTCGAATAATGGCGTTGTAGATTTTAATTTTAAGTTTTCTTGAGAGATTTTTATTTTTGAGCAGGCTATTTAAGGCTGCCGCACAACGGTTTCCTTTCATTATTCGAGTCTGAATTTCCTTGCCTACTTCATTCTTTGTTGTTATAAGAGTCCCTAAATAAGCAAAATCATCAGCATACTCGTATCTGGCATCCTCACATCTCAAGCTATTGTTGTCGTTGTTGCTATGTCTTGATACTTTCATTGCTTTGGTCTTTTCAGCATTTATTTTAAGACCAACTCTTAGGCCCATGTATTTGATTTTATCATGCATGTCCACCAAACCTTCTTCTCTATTCGCTACAATCGCAACATCATAAAATACATCTAATAAATATACTTATATTTAAAATTACTTTTATTTTATTGGATAGATTACTATTTCATGTTGTGGTAATTAATCGGTAGGGGCTTACCGAGGGGGAGGGAGTCTCTGAAGAACTTAAATTTTTATGTATATGTACTTATATGTAGGAATATAAAAAAAGGGGAATTTATATTCTGGGAGGATAATCAAGTATAAATGTGCCGTGTTTATGTTAATTATATCCAAACCAAAACATTATGTGAAAAAACAGCCCAAGTTCGAAAAAGTAGTGAAATCTAGTGTGTAGCCAAGTTAAATTCGTCAAAAATAATTAATTTGAGAGATCTAGTATTTTCTCAACTTAATTATTGTTAATTAATGTTTTGGTTTGGATTTCTCTGCTTTTTGTAAGCTATGAGGTCCAAAGGGCTAGAATTTTCATTTTTGAACACCCCCCATTTTGGGTGGTTAGTTTTTGCATTTCTAGCCTTCTGGGGGCCCACAGAATATGTATACAAAATTTGGTTGAGATTGGTCGAAAGACTCATTCTTTGATTTTCCTTATAAATTAATCGAATCTGCTACTCTTGGCAAAAAATAAATAAACATTTTAATATTATTTTATTTATTTAATATAATTCTAACTTGGGCACAATATTTAAGAAATAAAGATGCATTTCATTAAAGGAGAAGAATTTGATCTAAAATCTTATAATCTTTTGAATGTTCGAGTCTTTATTCTTCGACTTTTCAACATTCCAATCACCCAAACTAGCTTCTCATGGATTAAAGAAAAATAAACTGCAACGGATCGTTGCTAAACTTTATCCAAATTCATTTGAAATATTAATATGTTTATTCCTTTATATAAATCAGATATCACTTGCAATTTGCAGTTCATGTTGACTTTAATTCAAAAATAATGATCGATTCTCATTTAACAGTCGAGGAATAACAATTCTACATTGGATTTTTGACATTTCGGTTATTATTGGTAATCATTGCTTAAGACATGGAGGAATCGACTTAAAATCAAAAAAAAACGATCGATTCTTATCTAATACTAGAGGAATAACCTTATTGCATTCCATTTTTGATGTTTTGACTATTAATGGCAACATCTACTGAAAACGTGGAAGAATCGACTTAAAATCAAAAAGACTAAATTTTACTTATGGAAAGTAGTGTAGGTTTTAGGTGAAACATGATGTTAGTTAATAGAGTAAGGGTGTGTAGTTTCACAGTGAATGAAATAAAATTCAAAGAGGTTTATACAAACTCACAGTTTCGGATTATTATCCATCATCAGGAGTTTACAAGTTAAATTAACTTGTAAACTCCCTGATGATGGACTAATAATCCGAAATATATTGAGTTTGTATAAACCTCTTTGAGTTTTATTTCATTCACTGTGAAACTACACACCCTTTACTCTATTAACTAAGACTAAATTCTTTTATGGCAAACAACTCAGGCTTGAGGATTCAAAAGTTGACTATGTAATACATTATTTATGCAAATTAAATTAACTTGTAAACTCCTGATGATGGACTAATAATCCGAAATATATTGAGTTTGTATAAACCTCTTTGAGTTTTATTTCATTCACTGTGAAACTACACACCCTTTACTCTATTAACTAAGACTAAATTCTTTTATGGCAAACAACTCAGGCTTGAGGATTCAAAAGTTGACTATGTAATACATTATTTATGCAAATTATAATATTATCTCTAGCACATTCATATACTAACAATTGCATTTGATCAAATAAACTTTTTTATTTAATTTTTTTAGCTTCATGTAAATTTATAACGTGCCTGGACCCAAAAGTTTCAGTTTTTATTTAATGTAACTTTTAATTCCATGAAAAAAGTTAATAAGATCTAAGTATAAATTTGACACATGGCTAAGGGCCAGTTATATGTCAGTTGGTAAACTCTTTTTAAAAGTTGACAAAGGGTAGGACCTTAAAATTCACCTTGTGCCCGGTGGGATGTCCAATCAGATGAAAGTGCCTGTCACAAAGTGAATTCTAAGGTTTTACCCTTTGCCAACCTTTAAAAAAGTTTACTAACCGACATACAACTCGCGCTAAGACTGTGTAAGGGGGATCCCTGTAAAGTCCAGTCACGTTGTTTGTATCTCTCTGAATTGATTGTGGAGGCCTAAAGGATATATTGGAACCCACCCTCAACCACCCCTAGAAACTCAACAAGTATTATTCTATGTACTCTTAAGGATATATGGAAGGCAATTTGAGATAGCAGTTGCTCTGTCCATATCCTAATTTATTCTTAAACATTAAATAAATATTTACCTATATGTATAATATCTTTCATAATTGAAATATGTTTTTTGATATCTACAGTGTTACAAAAATTGTTAGCGACTCCTGCTGTGCGAATATGGAATCGAGAAACGGACAAACGTGCCTTGATCAAAGGCCTTGAAGGAGGAGTACAAGATTTAGCATTTGCTCACAGTTCAGATGTCATATTAGGCATCGTCGATAGTGCCGCAAGTCTTTTAGTTCATCGAATTGATGAGGATTCTAATGGAAATATAGTGTAAGTTATTAATAAATTACAAGTTTTATTAAAATTAAATTACAAAAAAAAAAATAATTATTTTATCAAACAAAATACGAGGATAAGTCAAAAATTACTTACACTTTTCGTTCTACAACTTTATTAAACTAAGATAGGTGTACAACAGATACATTATTTTTCGATATAGCAATGCACTTGGTCCAGCGAGCCACAAGCTTCCGGATGCCTTCCTGGTAGAAGGTTTTCTGCTGGTCATGAAGCCACTTTTGCACCGCATCCCGATTCGTGGTATCCATCGCGCACACACTTTACTGAATTTGAGTTTGTCGTGGATAATGTGATAGGCAGAACCGGGACCAATGTTTAAAGAAGATGCTACCTTATCTATGGTAACTCGCCTAACTGCTGTAATCATCTCTTGAGCTTGCTGAATATGGTCGAAGTTGACGGTCTCCCAGCTCCCTCTTTTTGTGTTACGCTCGTTCGGCCACTTTTAAAAATTTCGGTCCATAAAAAAACGATTTTACCAGATAAACCACTTTCCCCGTATTGTGACAAAAGTCTCCGGTGAATTTCACCACCTTTCACACCCTCTGACCACTCCTCGTTGATCCTCTTTGGTGCAATCTGATAGCGGAGCTGACATGCTTATGCTGTTGTAGCTATACGACAACTGACGCGATCGTGATTAAATTCCGCACACGTGACCACAGACGCGCCAACTCAACGGCGGCCGCCTCCTATCTTAGTTTAATAAAGTTGTAGAACGAAAAGTGTAAGTAATTTTTGACTTATCCTCGTATTTATGCTTACTGAATTAACTTAGTGAATTTTACAATGAAAATTAACTGACTATGTTTTCAATTAATTTTTTTATAGTAACCTCTATAATATTAAATGTTCTTCAAAATCAACCAGACCCATCAAATGGAATAAATGTCAATAGCTATGCTACACAACGTCACAGAATAATATGGTGTCCATATATTCCAGACCCAAGCGAAACAAATCATGAAGATTCGAGTAAACTTTTAGTTCTGACTCACGGAAATAAAGTATTTGAATTTATTAAATAATACTTGAGGTCATCCATAAATTACAAGTTAATTTTCAACCTCTTCTCCCTTTCTCATATTTAGGCTGGTTGTATGTCGCAAAGTAAATGATTTTTACAAGTGACAAAGGGTAGATGGTAAATGGAGGGACTGGGGTGCCCAATCAAATGACAGGCACTGAAAGTCTCTCCATTTACCATCTACCCTTTGTCACTTATAAAAAGCATTTACTTTGCGACATACAACCGGGCCTTAATCAATTGCGTTAACTTATATCTCCTTAAATATAACATAACCCAGGTGAACCCTCTCAGGGGCCTATTCAAAAAAAATTTGGAGTGCTGCTATCCTCCAACCTAATTGTTTATATTTACAGTGGCATAATTAATGGTGGGTGGACTGGAATTTCTATGAACCTGGAGGAGCCCACAGAATCCCAATTACTATTGTTTTTTATTAAATGTCTTATTTTATTAAAACTTAAAGTGTAGACACTATGTTTGTGCTTTGTTATGAATCTTATAATTGGTATAGGCAAATTTATCAAATAAATAATTTACGCCTTTATTTAGTTCTACCGCCCAGAATCCGCTACGAAGTCAAAACTATGTCCTCTGCTTAATATAAATATAAATAAATATACTCCACATATAGTATGTGAATTGTCCAACAGATTTAATTACGACTTAACGCTTAAATAAAAAATATATAAAATTCTCAGATACTGAATTTTCAAAGTGTCAGTGTTATAATTTTTTCCTTTTTGGTGTCAAAAATCTTGGAAATAGAATTTTAAAGTAGGTTTTATTTCACATTTTTATTTATTTTCTTTTTGGGTCAAATCTCGGAGAAACAATTCAAAAGCGGGTTATTTTTTTTAAGTTGATAACACTGATCGGCAAAAATTAAACAAAAATTTCTTCCCGAAAATCTAACAATGGATTCTAGCAGACGCTGATTTCATTCAATTTCCTATTTTTTTACAACATGTTAGAGTTTTGAGATATTATCGGTCAAAATGACGAAAAAAGCCATTTTGACTTATTTTTGAGTCCCATTAAATATTAAACAGCAATATTTGAAATCAAAATATTTGGTTAACTTAATAGAAAACAGCTTTCTCTTTGATTTTCAAATTACCACTTGATTTTAGCTCAATTAGAACTCGAGTTATAACTAAAAAACTAAGACTTTATGTAATTATCTAAGTATATTAAATTGAAAGTTTTTGCCGAGAGTAGCAGAATTTTTATATATTGAAGGAGACACATAAAGAGTGTCTTTCGTTGAATTATAATTTTATTTATTTATAACGAGACTATAGTTTCTGTTATAAATAAATAAAATTTATAATTCCAGCAGAAGACACACTCTTTTATTGTCTCCTTCAATATCTAAGTATATTATCCTTATAATCACGTAGTTTTATTTTTTAGTTATAACTCGAGTTCTAATTGAACTAAAAACAAGTGGTAATTTGAAAATCAAAGAGGAAGCTGTTTTCTATTACGTCGACAAAATATTTTGTTTTCAAATATTGCTGCTTAATATTTGATGGGATTCGAAAATAGATCAAAATCGCATTTTTTGTCGTTTTGACTGATAATATCTCAAAACTCTGACGTTTTGTAAAAAATTAGGAAATTGCATGATAATCAGCGCACAAAACTCTACTAGAATCCATTGTTAGATTTTCGGGGAGAAATTTTTGTCGAACATTGTAATTCTTTCCCTTTCGGTCAAAAATCTCCGAGGTCAAATTTAAATAGAAAGGGAATTTTATAATAAAGCCTAGGTTTGGGAACCTGAGAGAATGGTTTGGTTGTAGTAACCACCAACTATTTAGATCTGCGGTCTCAAAAATAAAAATCGCCTTATTGATTACCAACCTTCGGAACGGAGACTGCACTTAAAGAAGAAGTCGGCAGACAAATTAGATTTTACAAAAAATTAGAAATGTCTGCTGCATCCTTCTGGTCCGTTGTTCCTTTTTTTCACTCTTGATTATACCCCCCCCCCCCAGCCCATTTTAATAAATGGATGATCTCTTATTCAGAAAATAAATCAAAATGTATATTATAGTTAATGTTTTAGGCAGAATTATGGAAAATTAGTGAAGTAGCTACTCAATATGGACCAGGGCCTCATGTTATTACACAACTAGTTGATGGTTATCTTGGGTTCACTGAACATAGTCAGCCGATAGTGGACGCAGCGTTTTCCCCAGATGGTACAGCCCTGGCCACTGCAAGCCTTGATGGCGAAGTCAAGTTCTTTCAAGTCTATTTGTATAATGCTACAAAGCCCCGGTGTTTGCATATGTGGACTCCACATCAAGGCCGTCCACTCAGTTCACTATTTTTCCTTGATAATCACAAGGATTATAATCCAAAGTAATTAACTTATTATACTAGTCGACAACACATTGCTATACATCTTATTATCTTTTTTTTTAGTTTTCTGTTTTGGAAATATGCTGTGACAGGGGCAAATGATAATTCAGAATTAAAATTATGGTCGTGTGAATCATGGAAATGCCTACAAACTATACGATTTACCCCTGGAATTAATGATGGTAGAGTACGACTGAAAGCAGTGCTTGATGCAACTGCCACCTATTTAATTCTTTCCGATATGGATCGCAAGGTATAGTTATTTATTTCATATTTAAAACTTTGAGAATATCATAAGTTTCCTGTATTTGATTCGATCGCGAATCGAAAGCAGGTGATTTTTGTCAAATATTAAGTGAAAATAATATCTGAATTTATATATTTCTAACTTAAAATAATGAAGTTAAATAAATTTATAATTTTCTCATTAATATATCAACAGTCTATATCTGGCAGCCGAGCCGATCAGGTCAAGTGCTAATCCTTTGATCCTGTTCTATTTTAGTGATTGAGTTGTAATATTTTAATCATATAAATTCCTTAAATAAATTTAAATAAAAACTAACAGCCTTGCCAGGGCCTTCCTTTGTCCATCCAATAATGCCCCGAAAGGCCTCGGAGGCAACCAAATCCTACCCAACTTCCCTTTCTTTCTTTATATTTTAATCAAATAATTAAAATAAACTATAAAATGTCAAGTGAAAATGTTTCTTCGGCTAACCAAGTAGAGGTCAATTCATTCAAAGGAAGAAATTTGAATCGTTCACCTTCAGAGCCAGCGCTAAATCTACTTAATACAAAGGTAAATGATGTAGAACAAAATTTAAATACTTCATTCTCTCCCTTTCAACAACCATTAGACGTTACCCCAGTTCCGTCCACCTCAAAAAAAGGTGTAAAACAAAAAGGTGATAACTGGACTGTGGTCAGTTCTAAAAATAAAAATAAACGCCTTAGAGATAGCCCTGACCTAAGAAAATCTAAACAAACTATGACTTTAGATTACTGGCTGAACAATCCTGTCACCACTAAGAATCTTTTCAATAACCTCGAACAAGAGGGAGTTGAAGAGCAAAACCAGAAGGATAATGAGAATCATGAAAAAAATTTAAACCAAATAAATAAAAACAAAAAACCCAGATCCCCACCAATATTTGTCAAAGGAGTGCAAAATATCTCTCCTCTCATAAAACTTCTTAACGAAGTTGCTGACAATAATTACGAACTGAAAGTTCTCAGCTCTGACCAAGTAAAAATACAACCTAAATCAACTGAAGTGTACCCAAAAATCATTAAAGCCCTAGATGAGAAAAAAACCGAATATTATACATATAAACCAAAAGAGGAAAGATCCTTCAGAGTTGTTCTTAAAAACATACACTACTCTGCAAATATTAACGAATTAACAAATGAAATTCAAAATTTTGGACATGTTGTTGAAAATATATGGAATATAAAGGACTATAAATCTAAAAGACCTTTACCTATGTTCTTTATTGACATAAAGCCAAATACTAACAATAAGGAAATATATAGTATTCAATACTTACAACATCAAAAAGTGAAAATTGAAGCTCCAAGACCGAAAAAGGAATTACCTCAATGTACCAGGTGCCAACGTTACCAACATACTAAGTCCTATTGCCAACTGAGGCCTCGGTGCGTTAAGTGCACTGGTGATCATTCTACGGAACAATGTCTCAAAAAAGAAAGAACATCTGATGTTAAATGCATATTATGCGAAGGAAATCATCCTGCTAACTATAAGGGCTGCACTGTTTATAAAGAATTAATGCAAAAAAAATATCCTCCGCTTAGACAAAAACAACAATCCGCTCATACGCGTCAATACACACAAGTTCAACCTGAAATATCATATGCAAGTGCTGTAAATACTGAGGTACAAACTATCCCTTCTAATGACCTAACCGAGCTCAAAGCCATAATGAAAACCCTAACAGAACAAATAAGCTCTATGTTAAATCTACTAACCACAGTCATATCTAAATTAACCCAATGAATAATAAGAAAAACATTGCTAAACTCTTAAACATAGCTGTCTGGAATGCCAACGGGCTAGCACAACATACTGAAGAAGTCAAATTGTTCTTAGGAAGTTATAATATTGATATTATGCTCATTTCCGAAACCCACTTTACCAAGAAAAGTCATTTTATAATTCCCAAATATACAACCTATAATACAATACATCCAGATGGGACTGCACACGGTGGAACTGGAGTAATAATCAAAAATTCTATAAAACACCACCAAATAGATAATTATAATAAAGATTATCTTCAAGCAACGTGCATAGCGATAGAGGATTGGCACGGCCCCTTAAACATTGCCGCAGTATACTGCCCCCCAAACACAAAATGGATAAAGACTTATTTGATGAGTTCTTTAAAACTTTAGGCAACAGATTTCTGGCTGGTGGTGACTATAACTCGAAGCATACATTTTGGGGTTCGAGACTTATTACTCCTAAAGGCAGGCAGTTACTTGCTTCAATGGAGAGAAATAATCTAAAATGTGTATCCACTGGTGAACCTACTTACTGGCCAACAGACAGGAAAAAACATCCTGACCTTTTAGATTTCTGCATAACGAGGGGTATGCCGGAACGCCTTTCGTGTGCCAGAACTTGCTTTGACCTCTCTTCTGATCATTCACCAGTTCTGGTAAACATAAGTACTGAAACAATTCCTGTAATGAAACCTCCTACTCTAAGTAATAAATATACTGATTGGAATAAATTTCGGGAGATATTGGATAATAACATAAATCTAAACATTTCACTGAAAAATGCTGAAGAAATTGACCACGCTGTAAAGTACTTAACTGAAGAAATACAAAGAGCAGCTTGGGCATCTACTCCAGAACTTAAAAGTAAAGAAAGAACTGAACAACTTCCACAGAATATTAAAGAAAAAATTGCAGAAAAACGCCATTCAAGGAAATTATGGCAAAGAACTCGTTCCCCTTTTGACAAAACTAAACTAAATAAAATAATACGGGAGCTTAAAATCCTACTAACAAACCATAAAAACAATTGTATACAAATCTACTTAGAACATCTATCAGCATCTGAAGCAACTGACTACTCACTTTGGAAAGCAACAAATAAACTTAAAAGACCAAAAAATTTCAATACACCAATCCGGGCTCAAGATGGCAGCTGGGCTAAATCGAATAAAGATAAGGCAACCTGCTTCGCAAATTATTTGGCGGATGTTTTTAAACCTCATCCATATGAGTTACAGGTTAATGGCGAAACAGATATTTATGATTACCTTGAGACACCCATCCAGCTGGAAACTCCTCTAAAACCATTTAAAATTAATAAAATTAAGCAACAAATTAAACAATTAAATTCAAAAAAATCCCCAGGATGTGACTTGATTACGGCTAAAATACTAGTGGAACTGCCGGACAAAGCTCTAAAATTGTTAACATATATATATAACGCTGTAGTCAGACATACTTACTTTCCTCTTTCTTGGAAATTAGCAACAATTATTTTAATATCCAAACCTGGTAAACCGCCAGAAGAAGTAAATTCATACAGGCCAATCAGTTTACTCCCAATTATGTCTAAAATATTGGAAAAATTAATAAAATGTGAACTTGAACCAATCATAGAAGCTAATAATATTATTCCCAGACATCAATTTGGTTTTAGAAGTTACCATGGTACTATCGAACAAATACATAGAGTAACGTGTACAATTACTGAAGCTTTAGAGAGAAGGCAATACTGCTCTGCAGTGTTCCTAGATATTAGTCAAGCCTTCGATAAGGTATGGCATACAGGACTATTATATAAAATAAAAAAACTGTTACCTAGTAACTATTACCTGCTGTTGAGATCGTACCTTTGTGATAGACACTTTTTAGTGAAATATTCTGGTGAACAAACATCCCTATATCCTATTTATGCTGGTGTACCACAAGGTAGCGTGTTGGGTCCTCTTCTTTACCTCATTTACACAAGTGATTTACCTACCTCTCCCAATGCTACTATAGCTACATTTGCTGATGACACAGCCTTACTTGCTGCAGATAAAGATCCACAATTGGCGACTAAAGAACTTCAAGAAAATCTAAATAGAATACAAGATTGGCTTTTAAAATGGCGGATCAAAGTCAATGAATCAAAATCAACGCATGTTACATTCACTAACAACAGAGGTTCCTGCCCTCCAATTACAATAAACAATAAAGAAATTCCACAGGCTAAAGATGCAAAATATCTGGGAATGCATCTTGATCAAAAGTTAACATGGAAGAAACACATAACAACTAAAAGGAAACAATTAGGACTTCGGTTACGTAAGCTCTATTGGTTAATTGGACGCAAATCGAGTTTAACTCTGGAAAATAAATTGCTACTATATAAAGCCATACTTAGGCCTGTCTGGACATATGGGATACAGTTGTGGAGCTCCGCTGCTAATTCTAACATCGAAATACTTGAGCGCTTTCAAGCTAAAGTCCTCCGTCTGATAGTGGATGCCCCCTGGTTCGTCCCAAACTCTGTCATCGCTCGTGATCTGAATATTACCTCGGTAAAGGAGGAAATTAAAAAACATTATAAGAATTATGTTGATAGGCTGGAGAACCACCCAAGTGATATGGTTAAAGGATTGTTAATCCCACCCTGTGAAAGAAGACTTAAAAAGTGTTTACCCAGTGATATACCTACAAGGTTTTAGTGACTTAATCAAAGTTTATTTCATAATTGCTAAATGTAATTATTAGAGATAGGTTACAACTATTGGGTTGTTTCCTACATGTTTTTAGACTTCAATAAACCATTTACTTAATGTTAACTGACAGATTGTAAATTTAAGTGGAAACCAAAAAAAAAAAAAAAAAAATATATCAAAGAATAAATAACCTATTAACGAGAATTGTTTTTGATCGCGCTTTTTAAACATGATATATATCGCGAGACTACTGCTGGTTGAATAAAAATTAATAGCAAACACCTAACATACGTGTTAACAGATCTAGCGCGCTGGACTGGGAGATTGAATATGCCGACTGCCAGATGTATCGTGACGGCTAATAATAATGACCATCTTATTGATTTCTTCTGGGGAGATGGCCCAGCCCAACGCTTTTTCCAGCGTTGATCTATTTATTTAATATTTTACCCAGTAGCCTATATTCCCAGTCAAATATTTATTTATTTTTCTTGACCATGGCGGTTTTCTGCCTATTTATTTATTTATTTTTTTATTCTTTGACTGCTGGCAACTTCCTGTCTACTTATTTATTTGAATCGTTTTAAATTATTTATTTGTAAACATTTCTTTAAACCCAGTGACATATTCTATTTATTTTTTGTTTTATTTAATTGATTATTTATTTATTTATTCTTTCGGAGTCCATTTATTTTATTTATTTTTTATTGTTTGGACGACGTGCGGTATTCCCTTTTTTATTTTTATTATTATTATTATTTTATTCTTGGTCGCAGCATACTAAGGTTTCACACCGTTCTGCTGTGGCCACACCCTGAGCCACTCAACCGGATCCTGAGTGGGAGGATCGGAGGGCTATAAGGGGAGATGTGGAGGCCCTATTAATAACATCTCAGATTTCAAATTCATTTGGTGGTCCATATCAGTGTTTGATATAAAAAACGTCATGAGGGCTAAACGCGAAATGACGTAGGATTATAGCTAAATGGATCATATCTTTTTCATTTTCTCTTGGTCCAGACTTAAGACCCAGCAGACTCCAATAGCTTCAACCAGCAGTAGTCTCGCGATATATGTCTTGTTTAAAAAGCGCGATCAAAAACAATTCTCGTTAATATGTTAATTATTCTTTGATATATTAATGAGAAAATTATAAATTTATTTAACTTTGAGAAAATATATCAAAAACATGTTCTTTGAAAAAATAACTTCAAAAAGTAAAAAATAACTGTTTAAATATATTTTATTTTTATATTTACTTAATTTATATAAAAAAGAAAATCGTTGGAGAATTCATGCAAACCAGGCCAAAGATAATGAAAAATAAAATTCTGAACAAAAGAAATTTATTCTATTTCATCCTCTTCAAAAACCGAAGTTTTGGAGGATCTGGCCCCCTTCTGAGTTTAACAGGATAAACGTACTAAACAAACAGATCTTCACTTTTTCATCCGAGCTCTAATATTGCCGTTTCTTGCCTGAATCATAAATAGAAGTACCTGGAGCCACCGAGCGCTGCAAGGTAACTTTTTACTTCAGTTAAAAGCTTTATATTAATATTATTTTTAATTTAAAATTCTGATAAAAATACAAATATATATAGTATATATATGAACCCGAACCTCCCGCCACCTAAAACCCCGCACTTCGCCCCTCCGGACTCCCCACTTCACCCCACCTCCTGCACCCCCACTTCCACCCCGCACATGGCCCCCACCACTGCACCACACCTGCACCCCCAGCCCCACCCCCGCACCCAGTTTTTGCATAGGTGCAATGTTTTTTATCAGAATTTTAAATTAAAAATAATATTAATATATAACTTTTAACTGAAGCAAAAAGTTGCCGAGCTGTTGTATTTATAGCTAGTTATAATAATAAAAAAATAATCGTATAGGATCTGAAATAAAAACATAAAATTAAATAAGATTTGTTTCCAAGTTATATAAAAAAAAGCCACTTCAACCACTTTATTTGTAAACACACCCGTTTTGCTATGAATCCACCTGTTAATTAAAACATAACAAAAATTTCCTAATTTTAATATATGTAATATAATAATATTTGTTATAACCTATTAGTGGGTTTTAAAATTAAAAAACCAGTTAATAAATAAAAGATAATTGAAAAAAATGTAAACAAACTTTTTTATTGAGATTTTGATCTATCAATAAATTAAGATGAAATTTGTCGAGGTCCAGAACTAGCCAGATCGTTTTCTCATCCTCAAAACTTGTTAATAGAGTTGGTTTCATCAAAATCGGTAGAGCCGTTTTCAAAATAGAACTAAGATACAAATATATATACAATTTTTGCTTGTTTAATAAGAGTAGATATATATTTTTTATAATTATGTAACATTCTGCGGGTTAGGGCCCCACCGGTAAATCGGTAAATTTGTTTAAATATATCTAATTCATATTTAGTATTAAGAAATAATAATTAATAAAAGGCTTGGTAGTTTTCCATTCTATCAGAGGACTAATTTGTTTGAATAGAGTTTATAGAATGGAATCTGCAAAGCCAGCATTTTTCACCCTTGGCTGCGAGAAAGACAGGGCGACGGGGCAGGGGGGAGGCGGGCGGCTGGCGGCCGACCGGCAAGCAAGAAGAGAGACGGGGTTAGGCCTTCGGGCAGGAAGGAGGTTGGGGCAGAGAGGGGTAGCCCGAGGAAAATATGGGTTCAAGGGACTGAGATTAAGGGAACGAGTTGTGGTGTTCTGGCCCAGGGAGGCGGTCGGTTGGCCCGAGGAGGCGAGGCCGAGAGGGGCAATATGGAGGGTTTTATCGGGATAATTTTGTCGCAAAGGGGCGGGCGGAGTTTGGGCCCAACGAGCGAGGCCGGGGGTTGTAGTATTTGTGGCCCGGGGAGAGAGCTGTATCTTAAAGCGGTTTTGGGAAAATCGCAAAGGGGCGGGCGGAGTTTGTGTATTGTTGAGATAATATCGAGAATCTCGTTTGTGTGTGTGTATTGTTAATCTAGTATAGAGAACCTCGTTGTGGAGGTGTGTGTGGGCGAGCGCATAAGAGATATTAGGTTGGCAACTAAGTAATTGCGGATTTCACTCATGTCTTCAGTTGAATTTTTAGCCTTGCTGGCGTAGTCCAAATGTAAAACACATTTTGTTATTTGGATAGTTGGCAATTCAGCTGTCAATCAGTGAAAAAAGTTTTGATCGGTTCCGTAGTTTTCGTTTGGCGTTCGTTGAAAAATGGGAAATCGCGCGGAACATTTTCGTCATATTTTGCTTTTTTATTTCCGCAAATGGAAAAACGCATCGCTGCTTTCACAAAAAGTTATGTGCTGTTTATGGCGACGAAGCCTTAAAAGAACGGCAGTGTCCAAAATTGGTTTGCCAAATTTCGTTCTGGTGATTTTTCACTCAAAGATGAAAACACGCTCTGGTCGTCCAGTTGAAGTGGATGACGACCTAATCCAAAGCAATAGTCGATTCGGATCGTCACAAGTACAACACGTGAGATTGCAGAGAAGCTTCATGTATCACATACATGCATTGAAAATCACTTAAACAACTTGGCTATGTTCAAAAACTCGATACGGGTTCCTCACGAACTGAAAGAAGCGCTTTTAACGCAACGCATTAACAGCTGCGATTTGCTAAAGAAACGTAATGAAAATGATCCATTTTAAAACGACTGATAACTGGCGATGAAAAATGGGTTGTTTACAACAATATCAAGCGGAAAAGATCGTGGAGCAGGCCAGGTGAACCAGCTCAAACAACATCAAAAGCTAGTATTCATCAAAAGAAGGTTTTGTTTTCAGTTTGGTGGGATTACAAAGGAATTGTCTACTTTGAACTCTTACCACCCAACCGAACGATCAATTCTATTGTCTACATTGAACAACTAACGAAATTAAACAATGCAGTTGAAGAAAAGCGGGCCGAATTGACAAATCGAAAAGGTGTTGTATTCCATCATGACAATGCAAGGCCACACACATCTTTGGTCACTCGGCAAAAATTATTGGAGCTTGGTTGGGATGTTTTGCCACATCCACCATATAGTCCTGACCTTGCACCATCTGATTACTTTTTATTTCGATCTTTACAAAACTCCTTGAATGGTAAAAATTTCAATAATGATGATGATGTCAAATCGTACCTGATTCAGTTTTGCTAATAAAACCAGAAGCTTTATGAACGTGGGATTATGATGCTGCCTGAAAGATGGCAAAAGGTCATTGATCAAAATGGCCAATACATTACAGAATAAAGTTATTTAATTCCATGAAAAAATTGTCTTTGATTTTCTAAAAAAATCCGCAATTACTTAGTTGCCAATCCAATATATGAGATGGCGGCCGCCAAGGTATGTGATTAAGTTTTGAACGAAATATTTCTTTCTGTATTATTAATATGCAAATTCATTGTTACTAAATATAATTAATATAATAGTTAATAACCCTTGAATTAATTATTCAGTTTCCTTTATAACTTTAATAAAATTTTATTCAATGCCAAAATATATTAAATTGAAAGTTTTTGGCGAGAGTAGCAGAATTTTTATATATTGAAGGAGACAATAAAAAGAGTGTGTCTTCTGCTGGAATTATAAATTTTATTTATTTATAACGAGACTATAGTTTCGTTATAAATAAATAAAATTTATAATTCCAGCAGAAGACACACTCTTTTATTGTCTCCTTCAAAATATATTATTTGTTTGTTTATATTATTATGTTGCCGATTTAATTTTATTGTTTTTATCTATTCATTTCTTATTGTAATTGACAAATTAATTTTATCTAATGATTCAGTTTCCTTTATAACTTTAATGAAATTTTATTTGATGTCAAAATATATATATTATTTTTTTTATTAATCTTAATTGGTTTTGTTAATAAAGTGTTCCCCTATAACTTAGAGTTAGAATCTTTTAGTTTAAGTGTCTTTTCTTATATTTAGGTACTAGAGAGAGGTGGTCGACCGGCTTTGTCTGGCCCACCTCCACTATACGACCCTATACGGGCCCCGGAAAATTACAATTAATTTAAAAAAATGAAAGTAACATTCCAATAAATTTTATTTTTCATTATCCTTGGGCTGCCTTCCATTAATTCTCCATTAAAATTCTACCAGTATGTCTCTCCAAAAGAAAATACTTATAATATATAAAAAAAAATTATTTCAGCTTTTATATGTACTTGAAATAACACCTCAATCGGAATTCGGAGATGCCATGTTTGTTCGTTGTATTGCTGAATTTCCTGTTCTTTATCCAGCATTAGCTCTATGTATATTTGATGCTGGAGTTAGTAAATTAAAAGAAGACTGCACTTTTACTATTGATGACATGTTAAATGGTAAGTTTTTTATTTAAAATTTTTTTTTAATTTTTTATATTGATTATTTTTTTTTTTCAAAATTAGAAAAATTATTTTCCGATGATTGTGATGATGAACCCCAACCAGGTGTTGAAGCTACTGTAATCAAAATGTTCCTTGTTCAACCGAAATCTCTTCAGGAATGCCATATTGCCTTTCAATCTCGAAGCAAATCTAAGAGTAAGTTAACTTTAAACAATGTCGAAATCTTGAGAAATAATAAGTTATAATCAATTTTTTTAAGGTAGTTGTTCCGCCAAATGCGTTTTCTTAGGATTTTTTTGAAATTTATAGAGATTATTATTTAAATACTTCTGCATCGATTGATGGCAAAACGAAATTTATGAACAATACAGTTCCGGAGATATTAAATTTCAAAAATAGTTTTTCAGGCTCTTTAACAGCACTGTAGGGGATATCGGCAATTTACATACATATTTAATTATAATTAAGAAACCCTTCTTACCATTTTTATAAAAAACTAAACCATCATTAAACAATAACTAATACATATTTTAAGACAATTTTGATTCATAGTTACAACACAGTTTCTGAGATAATAAGGAATAAATAATGAAAACCGTATAAAAAAAAATTTACACTGAAAACAACTTGGCAACAGCGCATTTATTTAACCAGCGAAAGATGCATGCGCTAGATTTTTTCAAAATTATAATTTTCATAAGGTGTAACGTAGGCGTTGATTACTTTTGTTAAAAAATAATAAAACGATTTTTATAGAAATAAATCGACCTTTAAAATGTATTTTATCTGTTATTTTAATATAAAAATATTCAATCTCTTACAATGGTGCGAGATTTGTCAAACGAGCATGGGATTGGCTAGTAGTGGTACATAAACAACAAAAAGTTTTGGGCTTATGAATTCTTATTGTCTGTTCTATATACTCTAGCATTAACTTTTTGCTAGTATTGTCGTGAAACAACTACCTTAAATGGATTTAAAAATTATTGTTGTATAACTTTTGTATGCTGCCGTTGAAATTTATTGTTGGTTTTGTTTCTAGGAGCTCTCGATCAGTCTGGAAATAAAAAAAATCTTTCTCCCCATCAAGTCTAACTCCATACTGTTTCAGAGCTCCTAGAAACAACCAAGTGTAAAAATTCTGTTCATTTGCCCACTGGAATATTCTCAAAATTAATTAAAATTATATAATTTTTCTCCTTAACATATAAAACCACCTTAATTTTTAGAAGACTTAACATGATCATGGTAGGAATTTGAACTTAAGATTTCAACAAAATATAAAAATATCTATTTAAATTTATTAAGAATATCATAAGTTTCCTATATTTGATTCGATCGCGAATCGAATGCAGGTGATTTTTGTCAAATATTAACTGAAATTAATATCAGAATTTATATATTTCTGACTTGAAATAATGAAATTAAATAATTTTATAATTTTCCCATTAATATATCAAAGAATAATTAACATATTAACGAGAATTGTTTTTGATCGCGTTTTTAAACAAGATATATATATATCGCGAGTCTACTGCTGGTTGAGGCTATTGGAGTCTGCTGAATCTTAAGTCTGGACCAAGAGAGAATGAAAAAGATGTTTAGATCCATTTAGCTATAATCCAGCATCATTTCGCGATTAGCCCGCATGACGCTTTTTATATCAAACACTGATATGGATCACCAAATGGATTTGTAATCTGAAATGTTATATATTCAATCCCCCAGTCAGTATCACATCTTTTTCATTCTCTCTTGGTCCAGACTTAAGATTCAGCAGACTCCAATAGCTTCAACCAGCAGCAGTCTCGCGATATATATATCTTGTTTAAAAAGCGCGATCATAAACAATTCTCGTTAATACGTTAATTATTCTTTGATATATTAATGAGAAAATTATAAATTTATTTAAAACATATTCATCATCATCATCATTGAGTATACAGTCCTAAGACTGGTTTGATGCAACAATCCGTCTCCACTCGACTGTCCCCCGCCAGCTGTTTGACCTCTCTAAATGTCTGGCATCCCATATCCCCAATTATTTGTTTGAAATATTCTAATCTGGGTCTTCCCCTTCCCCTTTTCTTTCCCACCTCCCCCTCCAAGATATCCCTAAGCAGTCCCCCATGTCTCAGTGTGCCCCATCATCTGACCTCTTCTCTTCTTCAGACTCTTCCACAAGGTTCTTCTTTCTCCGATTCTTCCAAGAACTTCTTCATTTGTAATTTTATCCATCCATTTGATATTCATCATTCTTCTGTAGCACCACATTTCGAAAGCCTCTAATCACTTTCTCTCCGCTTTTCCAATTGTCCAGGTTTCACACCCGTACTTGGCTATGCTCCATACATATGTCTTCAATAGCAACTTCCTGTTTTCTAAGCTGATTGAGGAGGAGCATAGTAGTTTTTGTTTTGAATTAAACCCCATTTTTGCTTGGGCAATTCTTGATTTAATTTCGTTTTCGCTCCTCCAAAACATATTATTAAATTTTAAAATTTCTATTAATATACATAAAATTGATTTAAAATAAAAATTAAAAAGTTAATATTTATTTGTGAAACACCACCTAGTAGGTATTAACTTTATAATTTTTATATTAAATCAATTTTATTCAATATGTTTCACCTAAAACCGACATCACGCTACTTAAAAAAAAACTATACATAAAAACTGCAATCTCTCTATTTGTGCTATACTATGGAGAAATATTTAATTATACATTATAAATACTTTTTTAGATTTTATATTAAATGAAACTAAACCTCTTCATTTAACAAAAGAAGAAGTCGCTCATGAAAATAAGGAGTTGAATGAAGAAATTCAAGCAAATGATGGTGGAGAAAATGACATAATTAATGATCTAAATATTAAACACAATACTACCGGCGGATCTTCTTCGAACAACACATTAGTGCAGATTTCCGGAGGAGATGAAGGAGTTAGTCTCAATTTAATGACTCCTGAAGCTTTCAGTTCTCCAGGAAAAAGAGAAACCTCTAGCGATGCATTGGTAAGCATTTTCACATAACTAAATTCAAAATAAAAGTTAATAAAAAATATTCTATATATTTCCCAAAGGCTGAATCAATAGACACTCAATTAAATAGTGTAATAAATATAATTGATGATGATACATTGCAATTACATGCTGAACATAGAGATGGGGCCTTTGCTTCTGCAGGAAGTAGTCCTAGTCGAGAAGTTCAAGAGATTCTTTCTCATAGAGGAAGCTCCGCTAGCAATGTAGTTGCTTCCGCAAATGATTTTTATCCAAACTTGAAGTAAGTAGAATGCAAATGTTTTTCTTATTGTAATTATGTATTAACGAGGAGTACCTGGCGTGCCTGGGCTGGTGGCCCTGGCGGGCAGCGTCTCGAGATGTGATTATTAGCTGTCCGTAATTATATGTTTTGAAAAAAATATTTTTTTGAATAATGAATATTGATCAAAGAAAGATAAATAAATATCATTAAATGCTTTATAAATATTTTATTAGAGCATGCAACCATTTCTCTCGAAGTTCCCGATCGGTTGGAAACCTTTTTCTTTTTTAATAATACATTTCAATATTTAAATTTATCTAAAAAGTGTCTCTAAATTAATTATATATAATAATTTTAAAATTAATTTATCTACTAAAATTTCAAATGACCCGCGCAGTAATAAATTAAGAATTAATCTCATTATCCCATATTAAATCATATCTCATTAAAAAAATTAAAAATATATACCTAATATATAGTATATATATTTTAAAATTAATTTGTCTACTAAAATTTTAAGAATTTATATTTTTCTTAAATTCCAAAAAAAAAATAATAATTTTCGCGGTATGAATTATTTCCAAAAAATTAAATATATATTAATATATAATATATTTAAAATTAATAAATTTGCCTACTAAAATTTCAAATGAGGCACGCCGTAAATCTAATACAGGAATATATTAATATATAGAGATATTATAGATATTAGTATAATATAGAGAATAGATATGTTTTGTTGGTAAAATTTGACAATATAACAACTGTCATTAAATATTAGTTGCTTTTTCTCCCACATCGTACGCTAAGGCGCCACAGGTACTGTCTGACAATGGCTTTTATATATATAGATTTCTTCTACATTTTTAATACTTAATGAATAAAAACACTTTAATCATAAGTTTCCTGTAATTGATTCGATCACGAATCGAATGCACATGATTTTTGTCAAATATTAAGTGAAAATAATATCCCCATTTTTTAAACAAGATATATATCGCTAGACTACTGCTGTTTGAAGCTATTGGAGTCTGCTGAGTCTTAAGTCTGGAACAAGAGAGAATGAAAAAGATGTGATCCATTTGGCTATAATCCAACATCATTTCCTGATTGGCCCGCATCACACTTAAAAAACAGCTCAAAAACTAGTGGGAATATCGAAACCAAATTTCACACGTAGTTTTGGTGCATTGATTTTTCGTTTATTGGGCCACGCAGGTGGGGGCCTCCACTAACAAGAAATATTTACATTATCGGGTGAATTTAATTACAGGATTATTTACATGATTATAGGAATATTAACATAATATATTTACAAAAAAAAATTTCTTTTTTCTTTTTTTTTCTTTTTTATATACAATTTCTATCGCATGGCGATTTCCTATAAGTTCTCCTGTTGAAGCTGTAAAAATTCATTAATGAACCCCTCATCGCCCTGAAGGTCATATCGTATAAAGTTCTCTGAGAAATTCCCAGGGCGACAAGGGGAGGCACCGCTTTATGCCACCACACTCCCTTCCACGAGAGTGTGATGGCTTCAACTCTCACAGAACCCGAGCCCACCCCAAACCTTGCCGCAATGTTGCTCACCAGACTGGAGTTGCCCTTATAATAATTGATTTTGTTTCTGTGGGCAACCCCCAGTCCGAGGAGCGCTGATTAGATTTTGGTGCATATCGACCCAAAATTAAGGGGAGGGGGGGGGGGTTAAAAATTAAAAATCTAGGCCATTTGAGTAAACTCAACCAAATTTTGTAATCTAAAAATGCAAAAACTAACCTCCCAAAATGGGGGGGGGGTCAAAAAATGAAAATCTAGGCTCTTGTACCAAACTCATCCAAATTTTGTATACATAATCAGTGGGCCCACCGAGAGTTAAAATGTAAAAACTACCCCCCCCCCTACATGATTATAAATAATTTTATTAAATATTAAATATAAGTGAGGGGCCAGGTTGTATGATAAAGTCAAGTGGATGGCCACATCAGAACATCGTCAGCTTATTTTTTTATAATATTATAACAAAAAACTTTTACATTTTTTTCAAGGTCTCCATCAATAACAGTTCCAAATGAATACAAAACAACCTCAAGTGAATCTGTTGTTTCGGCTATTGATTCGACTGTTGTTACAACAGCTGCCTCAACGGACGGGTGGTCACAAATTCCAATGATGCTTGTAGATGAAGTCCGGAAAAGTGAAAGTACCAATATGAGGTAATGAAAAAAATGTTGAAATATTACTTCAAGATCATATTAATCAATTATTATTATTTTTTTTTTTTTAAGGAATTCATCAGAATTACAAGATACCATAGATAGCCGAGGCAATATTGCCAAGAATACAACAAAATTAGAATCTATGCTCAACTCTCTTGTTGTGACTAATCAGTCGCTTACAAATATTATTCATAAGCAAAGTCTTGATATTCTAGTAAGATATTTAATTTATTTATTTAAACGATGTTTTCTTTTTTTAAGTTACTCGATACTCTCTGCAAACAAAACGAAAATTTTCAATTTTTTACTTTACCATACAGGGTAACAAGTATTGTAATCGTGCATGAAAAAAGTGGTTTTTTTCCTTCTTTTTTTCGAAATATCTCAAAAAAGGCTGAAACTAGTTTGATTAAAAAAATTGAGCAAAACCAGCGCATTTCGCTCTACAAAAAAGCCCTAATAAGTGAACATCGAAAAAATTATATTTTTCGACATAATAATTGTTTTGTCAAAATGTCTGTTAGTTAGTCTGTGCGTTGCCAGATTATTGTGGACGAGCTATCTCAAAAACTAGTGTGAATATCCAAACCAAATTTCACACGTAGTTTTGGTCCATTGATTTTTCGTTTATTGGGCCACGCAGGTGGGGGCCTCTACTAACAAGAAATATTTACATAGTTGGGTGAATTTAATTATAGGAGTATTTACATAATTATAGGAATATTTACATAATATATTTACAATTTTTTTTTTCTTTATACAATTTCTAGCGCATGGCAATTTCCCTATAAGTTCTCCTGTTGAAGCTATAAAAATTCATCAAAGAACCCCTCATCGCGCTGAAGGTCATATCGCATAAAGTTCTCTGAGAAATTCCCAGGGCGACAAGGGGAGGCACTGCTTTATGCCACCACACTCCCTTCCACGAGAGTGTGATGGCTTCAACTCTCACAGAACCCGAGCCCACCCCAAACTTTTCTGCAATGTTGCTCACCAGACTGGTGGATTAAGAGCTGATTAGATTTTGGTGTATATCGACCCAAAATTAAGGGGGGGTGGAGGAGGAGTTAAAAAATTGAAAATCTAGGCCATTTGAGCAAACTCAACCAAATTTTGTATACATAATCAGTGGGCTCCAGAAAACTAAAAATACAAAATGGGAGTGGGGGATGAAAATCTAGGCTCTTGTACCCAACTCAACCAAATTTTGTATACATAATCAGTGGGCCCCCAGTAATCTAAAAATGCAAAAACTAACCCCCCCTACATGATTATAAATAATTTTAGAGACCAGGTTCTATGGTAAAGTCAAGTGGATGGCCAAATCAGAACGTGTCAATGTTATTATTTTCTTTAGTTGGTTTTCTTTGTCACCTTTAAGACCAATTTTTAAATACTATTTTATTAATTAAGACATCTAAATCTAAGCCAACTAAGGGGTTTCAGACAACATTAAAAATAACTTTTCATCTTTTTTGAGATATATGATAAGTAACTCGACTTTTGGGTAAAGTTGTGTTAGCTGCTATATTATCTCTTCACCATAGTTTGTTCAATAGTTTTTAAGGAATTTGGTGTTGGTACTTGGTGAAACATTTTTTAAAATTATTGGATAAAAACACTTGGTAGGTTTCACTTAATGTGAAACCTACCAAGTATTTTTATCCAATAATTTTAATAGTTTGTTCAACCTAAAAAAAAAAAACTGACCACCTGACAAAATTTAAAAAAAAACATTTTCTTTTTTTAAATATATAATTTTTTTTTAGTCTTTACAAGAAGAATTGCAATCTCAAAAAGAGCATTTAGAAAAATCATGTGCCACCATTCAACAAGATGTTTCACGAATTGAAGAAAGAACTTTAGTTCAACAAAGCAATTTACTTGAAAATCTTACTCAATTTACTCAAAAAACCGTTACGAGTACAACAAAAACGGTATTAACAGAGGCAATTAGAGATACTCTAGTACCTGGAATGGTCTCAGCTCTTGAGCCTTTAAAATTTCAGTTAAAAACAGATGTGGCTAATAAATTGACTGCCACAGATAAAATTCTACATGAAAATATAGCTAAATTAGTTTGTAATAAGGTAAAACTTTCAGATATTATATTACTAGTTTAAATCATAAATATTAATTTAAATAAAATAATATATTTCCATTTAAAAATTTTTCATATTACACAGGGTGGGCCATTTAACTTTTGGAATTTGAATAGGCTATAAAAAACAGTTATTGAATATTGAGTGGATATCGATGAGGCAGTCCAAAAAAAGAAGATAATTTACACTATCTTTTTATTCATAAAACCGATGTTTCGGAGGCTATTCCCTCCTTCTTCAGGGTTTTGAAAAGTCAGTGAAGGAAATCCAGTGCGACATTCCTCTGTGTCCTCTTTCAGTGTCATTGGATTTCCTTCACTGACTTTTCAAGGCCCTGAAGAGGGAGGGAATAGCCTCCGAAACGTCGGTTTTATGAATAAAAAGATAGTGTAAATTATCTTCTTTTTTTGGACTGCCTCATCGATATCCACTCAATTTCACTAATCAGTCCGTCTCCAAAAATTACTCCAATCTTACTAATGGATATTTTTTCAAAATTATGAGTTTATTAGAAAGATTGGACATTTTCATTTATGAATGAAACACAAAATCAATATTCGATTTCCAAAAACAGAGCGCAAAGATCGATTGTTACGTTGGCTGTGTGGCAAGTGTGGGCCCCGTCCTGTTGAAACCAAACGTCACCCAGCATGTCATCTTTTTCAATTTTTGGAAACAAAAATGTTGTTTTTCATTCTTAAATGAAAATATCCAAACTCATAATTTTGAAAAAATATAGCCGATTTAAATTACAAAAGTTACATGACCCATCCTATATATGGTGGGCCATCTAACGTTTGGAATTTGAATCGGCTATAAAAAAAAAACTAATGGATATTTTTTCAAAATTATAAGTTTATTAGAAAGATTGGACATTTTGATTTAAGAATGAAACACAACATCATTCAAATGACTACCACGGCTGGTTTGACAATACCCCATCCGATCAACCCAATTGAAAATCTACTGAAAAATTAGGTTGATCGGATGGGGTACTGTCAACAGGCCCGTGCTGGACAGGGGGGATAGGAGGAGTTGTCCCCTTTGCCTAAATTGCTTTTTGCGCCCCTGTCCCGGAAATATATTCTTTAATAAATAATATATTAGCGTGTATTTATTTATATCAAGCTAAGAACATATTTCTAATTTAGTTTTAATTAAATATTTGAATATCTTTTCATGAAAACTCGAAAACTCTTTATCATTTCTTGAACCAAAACTAACACTTAATTCCAACAACACTTATATATATAAAATTATTATTAATTATTTTCAGACTGTTATTGATACGCTTGCTGAAACACTTACAAAATGTTTGGAATCAGTTGCCCAAAAATCCTTCCACCAAGTGTTTGAATCAATGGTGTTACCACATTTTGATAAGGCTCTTCAAGCTCTTTTCGGACAATTGAACGAAACTTTCTCAAGTGGAACAAAAGAATGTAAATATTCAATATACTTATTTATTTATTTATACTATACAGTTACACAGCATTTAAGGAAATCAAAAACGTTGTTTCAAAGATTTAATTGAATATTTTTCAATAATCTGTAAGTAAAATTTCAAGGTAGGTTTCACAAAATAAAACAAATATATGTTTTGAGTTTTTATCTCGTCGATATATACCGGGTGAGTTTTTTTATCTTGAGACAGTCTTATAATTCAAAAACAGTGCATTATATGGAAAAAAGTTTGTTTATATCGAGGGGGAAACTAAACTACGCTATTGTTTGTCGACCTAGAACAAGCTTTCAAGGGTATTTCATTGTCAAGTTCTGTTTTTTCAAATTTCAAGGTTCTGCGACTTTCCGAAGACGAGATATGAACGATTAAAATATTTATTTTGCGACATGACTAATTTCACCCCCTTTCCTTTATTTCAATCCGATTAAAATTTATACACGACTAATAGTCTTGATAAGTACACCAATTATAGCGAAATCGTTAGAGCCGTTTTTGAGAAACCGATTCTATATACCGGGTGAATTTTTTATCTTGAGACAGTCTTATAATTCAAAAACAGTGCATTATATGGAAAACAGTTTCAAATAAAAGTTCATTTATATCGAGGGGGAAACTAAACTACGCTATTGTTTGTCGACCTAGAACAAGCTTTCAAGGGTATTTCATTGTCAAGTTCTGTTTTTTAAATGGAACCCTATATTTTTCTATACGTCTACTAAATCTACAAAAAAACAACTGAACAACTTTCATAAGAACTATTTTTTTATACGACATCAAATAAACAAAATATATGAATCAATTAGATCTCAAAAAAAAATTCTTAATAATTATTTTTAACAATTATTTAACTTAATTATCAAATAACAATGATTAAATAGCACTAAAATATCAGATATTTAATTTTTCAAAATATCAACATCATGCTACTTTTATAGCTTCCAAATATAACATATCGCCGCCGAATGACGGTGTTGACACATTTTAAAAATTTGCTAGATTTTGGGGAAATTGGATACAAAAAACGTGCATTTTACAATAAATTACAATACCTAACATTTTTATTTTCATGAATAATATTATTAAATTTTTTTGGTAATGTCATTGGGATACCCATATGCCCCTCTCGGATCGGACAGGTTTTTTTTTACAAATTCAATGTATACTCATAAATAATATTCTCATTTATTTGAAAAGCAATATTATTTCAAACGTCATTAATCTTATAAAAGCCATTGTCAGACAGTACCTGTGGCGCCTTAGCGTACGATGTGGGAGAAAAAGCAACTAATAGTTAGATTGTCAAATTTTTCAAATAAAAATCTCTATATTTTCTATCTATAATATTAAATTAGGTTGGAGTTGGTGGTGTTTCACAAGGAGAAAAATTAAAATACAAAGATTTTTTTAGTTTACTCTATATATTTCGAGCTCTTAACTCATCGTCAGGAGAACATTGACTAAAGATAACATGATATTTTGAACAGAATTTATTTTAATTTTAATATGATGGACAGTTATTTATGACATAGTGTAAATATGAAAGAATTATCAGAAGGATGGAATGGCTTTAGAAAGCCGACTGACCAGATGTAGGGACAAAGGGCTGGGACAAAGAAAAGATATTTATATTTGAAAGTTGCCGAAAATTATGTATGTGTAATAAAGGAAGGCAATAAACTATAGAATGCAATGAGGGTGCATAGCGAAAATTTAATCTCTCATTTTCTATTTAAAAAAATAAATAAAATTAAAAATAAACCCACCATACACCCCTTTGTCCCAGCCCTTTGTCCCTACATCTGGTCAGTCGGCTTTCTAAAGCCATTCCATCCTTCTGATAATTCTTTCATATTTACACTATGTCATAAATAACTGTCCATCATATTAAAATTAAAATAAATTCTGTTCAAAATATCATGTTATCTTTAGTCAATGTTCTCCTGACGATGAGTTAAGAGCTCGAAATATATAGAGTAAACTAAAAAAATCTTTGTATTTTAATTTTCTCCTTGTGAAACACCACCAACTCCAACCTAATTTAATTTTAACAATGTTTCACTATAAACCAACACCGCGTTCCCTAAATTTTATATCTATAATATCTCTATATATTAATATATTCCTTTATATAGCTTAGAATATTAGATTTACGGCGTGTCTCATTTGAAATTTTAGTAGACAAATTTATTAATTTTAAATATATTATATATTAATATATATTTAATTTTTGGAAATAATTCATACCGCGAAAATTAATTTTTTTTTTTTAATTTAAGAAAAATATAAATTCTTAAAATTTTAGTAGACAAATTAATTTTAAAATATATATATATATTATATATATTTAATTTATAATATAAGTTTTAATGAGATATGATTTAATGGGATAATGAGATTAATTCTTAATTTATTACTGCGCGGGTCATTTGAAATTTTAGTAGATAAATTAATTTTAAAATTATTATATATAATTAATTTAGAGACACTTTTTAGATAAATTTAAATATTGAAATATATTATTAAAAAATAAATAGGTTTCCAACCGATCGGGAACTTCGAGAGAAATGGTTGCATGCTTTAATAAAGTATTTATAAAGCATTTAATGATATTTTTTCATCTTTCTTTGATCAATATTCATTATTCAAAAAAAAAAATTTTCAAAACATATAATTACGGACAGCTAATAATCACATCTCGAGACGCTGCCCGCCAGGGCCACCAGCCCGGAGGGCCCGGGCGTGCCGTAGGCACGCCAGGTACTGCTCGTAACAAAATAATAATAAAACAATTTAAATGGTGTTATCATGTTAATAATCGTTGTATTAAAAGAAAAGTAAAAAAATTTAGAGCAACCAAAATGGTATCCCTGAGACAATAATAGTGATGTTCATCCCATTCTTAAGTATCAATGCTTTTATTTGACTATAAGGTAATACTTAGACTCTAAATTTAGTATTTTTTTTCTTTACATGACAAATTTTTTGAGGTCAGTGTTTCTCAACCTTTTGTAAAGCGAGGAACCCTAGAGCACTTATATTCTTCTTTTGCATGTCATTTTTTTTATACTGATACAAGAAACTTCTGCATCAAAAAGATTAACCTCTGTAGACTTGGGTGGACCCTTGCATCGTGACTAAAAGAAGACATTTCAGGGATTGGGTCAAAGTTAAATGTATCTATGGGTGCGGGTCTTTAAACAATGAAGGTTATAAGTATCAGGAAAGACGGGCGAGTGACGAAAGTTCCAGTCTCTAGAACTCATAGTGATAAAAGAATTGCCGAATGCGTTTGTTCGGTTAGTATATAATTTAATCGCAAAGGGCTGAATGGCTTGTTTGAAAGTCGTTGAAAAAATTAAAAGCTTTAGAAGGGGTTATATATTTTGATTATGCATTCTCTATAAAAGCATCTCTTTTGGGTTTCTGATCTTAATTTCTTATTTTGCTTCCAGAGGTGACGATTGATTCTGAAACATCGCTATTAGAGTCCGATCTCTTAAGGTAGTTGTTTCGCGACAATACTAGCAAAAAGTTAATTGTAGAGTATATAGAACAAACAATAGGGATTCATAATTCATAAGCCCAGAACTTTATCCTGTTTATGTACTACTACTAGCCAATCCCGTGCACGTTTGACAAACCTGGCAATACTGTCCGCTCTTGTATATATTATATCATAGAAATTTCAGATAAAGTACATTATAAATTTATAAAACAAAAAGTTCTTAATAAGCGATTGAAAGCTGTTGCGACAATGGCTGAAGTGAAAAAACGTCAAAAAAAAGTACTAAAGTTAACCCACTTTTTAGGTTAAATAAATGCGTTGTTATCAGCTTGTTTTTAGTGTAAATTTTTCATTATTTATTCATTATTATCTCAGAAACTGTGTTGTAACTATGAATTAAAATTTTCTTAAAAAAATGTATTAGTTACTAGCTGACGCCCGGGCCTTCGGCCCTGCGTCACCTAGCCCCTGGCGGGGAACGTCTCGTTTTATAGTTAAAATTTTTATAGATAATAGCTGACCCGACCACTCGTTGCTGTGACGTTCACGCCTAAACCACTGGACGTATCGAAACTATATTCGCAACATATGCCCGTTTGATATTTTTATTTATATTTGATTTGATCAAAAATTTAAATATATTTAAAAAATAATAATAGTTTTGAAAATAAATTGAAAAATGCAAATAATTATAGAATTGGTATTAAAACAGTAAATGAATTATATATTACTTGTCAAAATTGTTCCCTTAACCAAAAATAATATTGACAGTTGAAAGATTTCCAAAAAGCTCACGAGGGGGTGGGGGTTATTAGGGGGCAAGGGGGGGTGAATGTAACTTATGTACTAGGGAAATTGGGCTTTATTTTATTACGTTATTATTAAATTTATCTGCTTCGCTATTTATTAATGGGGTAGGTGTGTCCCTCAGTGACTGATCCAAGTGGCACGTCCCTGAAATGGAGAATGAAATTTGAGGTGATGCGTGAAGGATGTAGGGAAATGGGCTTCCTGGTACTAATGCTATAAATAATGTTATACAGACCAGCGGTTATAATAGACAATGATATAGTTTTATTCCTTAGCAGTACAATTAGTTGAGGTGAAGTAGAGAGAATTTCGTACACGGCAAACTCGTTTGTGTCCAGCGGGATTATTGATAGACTCGTCGCTGCTGAAGAACGGCCGGTGAGAATAATATATATATAATGGGTTTGAGCGCCGACTTCGAAGGTGTGCTTCTCGGGTCTCAATGTAGATAATTATATATATATCAGCGGTATGCGCCTTGTATGCCGGAAGTCCTGGTATTAGCGATGAACGTGTACCATTAATACTGGGCCTTAGATGACGAAGGTTACTCGATGAAGAAAGGAATATAGAACATATATATATATATATCAGGAGGAGTTGCAGCTTTTGGCTCTCTCGCTGTGGTAATAATAATAGAATGTGTATTGTCAATTCGCCTCACTCATGTCATGTCAATGACTTGCTGAACTTGAATATAACAGTATTTGTGTAGATATATTCTGAGCACTTGATAGTAGTAGATATGCACACTCTCTCTCATGACATGTCAGTCAATGACTGTCGAACTTGCTCATGTCAATGCTCTTCTATATTTGTTAATCGTTGGTCATTTACTATGCTTTCCCAGAACTCATTGGTCTCCCTTGTTTGATGATCAATTGATTGCCTCAATTAGACTTTAATTATGAATAAAAATAAGAAGTAATTAATTATTGAAATAAACTATGGTTCAATCCACAGGACCATTGCACCTCCGACGTTATGGTAAAGAAAAATGATTAATTATATTGAGATATTATAGGGATATTGATAGATATTTAATTCATTTTTCTTTTGATACTTATTTATGGGGTATTTATTGGGAACAAAAATGCTCGATTATTTATTTATGTATCGGGTTGCGGACAGACGGACTCCAGACTCACCAGAACGCACGGTAACTCGAAAACGCATCGCCGAGACCTCACTCAATTCACCAGGGTATATTAATCGTCCCAGATTCAGGGTGGGAACAATCACACGACTAACATGTTTATTTAGAGTAATTTAGGCGTTAAGTGAAATATTGATTCATTTGCATCCACTTACCTCGAGACACACTTGATTTTCGAGCAACAGGTAAAAAGGGTAGAAAATTATTTAATATGGAAGGGCAGAGGTGCTTAGGGTTACTATGGGGTTTGTGTTTATGGCACATGACACAAGGAATTAGGAATATCTTCTTTTATTCGAATAATATTGATATTTGGGTTGTTATGATTCTATGGGATTAGGGATTAATAAGTGAGTGACCTGAGTAGAGAAGATACAATGAAAATGCAAGCAAGAGCAGGCTTTGATAATGATAACACGAGTTTGCAATTTATAATAGATGGCAAAATATAAACGTATTATACTATGTAATTGATTTGATCACAATAGCATTGACAATCATAGTTTTTAATAATGAATGAGCTAACAAGACAAATAACAGAATAAATGATATCACTGGGGTACCTAAAATAAGGGACTAAAATATAATAATTATGTGTGGGAGGGTGAAGTGTAAATTTAATAGGGGATCTAAATTTTAGTTAATCGGGTTACGAAATAAAAATAAAAACAGATG
This sequence comes from Forficula auricularia, assembly GCA_024734495.1. Classification (NCBI taxonomy): domain Eukaryota; kingdom Metazoa; phylum Arthropoda; class Insecta; order Dermaptera; family Forficulidae; genus Forficula; species Forficula auricularia. The sequence continues at coordinate 14,650,631 of JALMQS010000064.1, forward strand.
GCGAAATATGCAAACGAAGGGCCAAATTTATAAATATTGGGGAGAAGAGAAAAAGGGCTGATTTTAAAAATAAGTAGATGTAATTATTAAATTATTGTGGAAGTTCACATTTGTTTTCGTAAAGAAATACATTTAAATAGAATAGGATAAATATAATCCTCTAATTATTGTTGCTAATCGGACAAAATAGATTAGTGATTTAATATTATGCAATTAAGAATAGATTTTATTTAACTATGTGAAATGATATAATTAAGAATTTAATGGGGACTGGTAAATTTATATTTTTATAATGTGGGGGCTATGAAATTTGTAAGATTTAAGGCGGAGATTTCATTGAACAAATTATATATACAACACATGAAAGTAATAAGAAATGAATATGATAATAGGGGAGAAATAAATGGAGCTTGGTTTGATTGTTATTTTTACATTTTTAAGGCGGATATCCGTGAGAAGACAATTTTCTTAGATTTCGCGTGGATCAACAAAATATTTTCTTTTCATTGATTTTAGCGTGTATGATTTCGCGCGGCGTTACGAACGATTTGTTCCAGCGCCACTGTTCCGGGGTGCATTTTATTTTGAAATATGTGGCTAATAAATATTATTAATGATTTTATTTTTATTAATTCTGAGCTTAAAAATGTTTTGAAGTACTCTTTATAATATGTATTCAAACCAAGTGAAATTTTAACAGTGGGGATGATTTCGATTAGGGGATATGTAGCGATTTTAACTAAGGGCGGGGGGGACTGAATTTTAATAATTTCTTGATTATTAATAACTGGTGTATGTTTAACTATTGGGGGCTGTGAGGATGGAATTTTAATAATTTGTTGACTGATAATTGGTTCATTAATCTCTATTGCGGGTAGATACGTTACTGACTTTAATTCGGTGGTGGGCTCTATGATGGGACTAATATTAACATTTTTAAAGGGGTGGGAATTGAGTTCTTGTGTGGTTTCGGTGAATTCGGCTGTGGATACCGTTGTTGCAAATTGAAATTTTAATGGAGGGGTTTGAATGGTTGGGAGGGCAGTTTCTACATCTTCATTCTTTCCGGGATGATCATTAAATCGACCATCGATCACATCGAGCTTGTTATTTTTTACTTCATCTCCGCTATTCATTCTATCGAGTTTGCTAATGAAATTATCGAATCCCCTTTCAAATGTACGATTCATATTTTCAAATCCACTATTCATATCTCTACTCATATTTTCAAATTTACCATCCATATCGCTACTCATATTATTCATATCGCTACTCATATTTTCCAATTTACCATTCATATCGCTACTCATATTATTCATATTTTCCAGCAGCCGAACCAATATTGCATTCGTATCATTATTATTGGGGATGGTGGGTCTAGTATTAGGGGGTGTGGAGGGGGTTGGGGGTGGCTTTTCTTTACCTGGCGCTCTGTCCAATGCGGCTCCGACTTCGGCTGTGGGAAAATGAATCATATTGTGAACATTATTCCCTGATTGACTGGAGTGAATTAGTCTCGAGGATGCGTCCCCGGTGCCCGCCGTCGGTCCAGAAAGCATAGAAAACGTCCCCCGCACGTCCGACATCGACAATTAATTTCGAAAGAAAAAAACAAGAGGCAAATAAATAAATAAATATTTGAATTTAAAATTATAATTAGTAGATGGAAGTGTCAATGGCCCTTGGTTATTTACTCATTTTTAATTCAGGCAAATATAAATATAGAATAATTTTTTTTTGTAAATTTTTTTTCAATATAATAATTTTTCTTTTTTTTTTCAAACAAGGGAACCTGCTAATCTCTGGGTAAACGTAGATATTTTCAAATATTTTCAGAATTATATGTACCAGGAAATTGTGAGATGAAATGATTTTTTTTTTGAAAATGAATAGGGATTGTCACCTGGATCAGTAGAATACCGGCTTCTTTTGCGGCCTATCCAATCCCAGCTTACGAACACCACACGAGGGGGTGGGGGGTTATTAGGGGGCAAGGGGGGGTGAATGTAACTTATGTACGAGGGAATCCCAGCTTACGAACACCACACGAGGGGGTGGGGGGTTATTAGGGGGCAAGGGGGGTGAATGTAACTTATGTACTAGGGAAATTGGGCTTTATTTTATTACGTTATTATTAAATTTATCTGCTTCGCTATTTATTAATGGGGTAGGTGTGTCCCTCAGTGACTGATCCAAGTGGCACGTCCCTGAAATGGAGAATGAAATTTGAGGTGATGCGTGAAGGATGTAGGGAAATGGGCTTCCTGGTACTAATGCTATAAATAATGTTATACAGACCAGCGGTTATAATAGACAATGATATAGTTTTATTCCTTAGCAGTACAATTAGTTGAGGTGAAGTAGAGAGAATTTCGTACACGGCAAACTCGTTTGTGTCCAGCGGGATTATTGATAGACTCGTCGCTGCTGAAGAACGGCCGGTGAGAATAATATATATATAATGGGTTTGAGCGCCGACTTCGAAGGTGTGCTTCTCGGGTCTCAATGTAGATAATTATATATATATCAGCGGTATGCGCCTTGTATGCCGGAAGTCCTGGTATTAGCGATGAACGTGTACCATTAATACTGGGCCTTAGATGACGAAGGTTACTCGATGAAGAAAGGAATATAGAACATATATATATATATATCAGGAGGAGTTGCAGCTTTTGGCTCTCTCGCTGTGGTAATAATAATAGAATGTGTATTGTCAATTCGCCTCACTCATGTCATGTCAATGACTTGCTGAACTTGAATATAACAGTATTTGTGTAGATATATTCTGAGCACTTGATAGTAGTAGATATGCACACTCTCTCTCATGACATGTCAGTCAATGACTGTCGAACTTGCTCATGTCAATGCTCTTCTATATTTGTTAATCGTTGGTCATTTACTATGCTTTCCCAGAACTCATTGGTTTCCCTTGTTTGATGATCAATTGATTGCCTCAATTAGACTTTAATTATGAATAAAAATAAGAAGTAATTAATTATTGAAATAAACTATGGTTCAATCCACAGGACCATTGCAAGCTATTATCGGCCATGTTGTTTGTTTGCTTTTACCCCCCCCCCAGAAAGGGACTGGCGTTGTTTCCTCGAAAAAAATATTTTTTACATGCCACAGGTGTGATATCTATAAAAACACTCTTGTATTTGAATGGAATGTTGTGTGAAAATTTCAAAGAAATCGGTGAAGAACTTTCAACGTATCACTTAGCGTAACAGTACATTTTTATTTATATAGATTGTTTAATATTGGTTTAGTTTTTTATATCATTGGTAAGAAGGGTTTCTTAATTATAATTAAATATGTATGTAAACTTTCCGGTATCCCGTATAGTGCAATGTATAGAGTCTGAAAAACTCTATCTTTGGAAATGGAACTCTCGGAACTGTATTGTTCTTAAATTTCGTTTTGGCACCAATCCATGCAGAAGTATTTTAATAATAATCTGTCTAAATTTCAAAAAATTCTAAATTAACCCATATGGTGAAACAACTACCTTAAGCCATTAAGCTAACGGCTTTTCAAATTTTATCTATTGAGTCAAAAAATTATCCTGATAGGATCTTGAATATTCTCTACTTTTGTTCTTTCCCTTCCTGTCTATTATAATCTCTGCTCCATATAAAATATAATCGAATACTCTCAGGCCGGGCGCATACTGGAGACGCAGCGCAGGCAGAGCATTTTTTGTGAACCATGTTTTCAAGTAGAGGCGCGCATTTTGAGCCGCAGCACAGTATTGCCCCACGTGCCGAATGCGTCCACTTGTGGAGACACCACAGAAACTGCTTCACGCAGGGCGCAGTTTTTTATTTTTTAATTGTTTTTTTTTTTTTTATTTTAAAACCCACGAATACTTTACAACATATATTATTATATAAAATTAGGAAATTTTAATATTTTTTTTTCATTATACAGGGTGGGGTGTAAAGATATACCAGATATTAAGGGGTATAAATAAAAAACAATAGCAAAAGCTAACCATCCAAAGTGGGGGGAAGGGTCAAAAAAATGAAAATTCTTGCCCTTGGAGCAAATTCAACCAAATTTTGTAAACATAATCTGTGGGCCATTAGAAGGCTAAAAATGCAAAAACTGGGTGCGCGGGTGGAATGCAGGGGGCCCGTTATGGGGGTGAAATGGGTAGGAAGGGTTCGCAGTGGGGTGCAGGGTTAATGGGGTGTAGCACTTTGGCTAGAGAAGACGCCCGCGCAAGGCGGGCTTCTCAGCTAGTGTTTTATATTTTTTTACAAAATAAATGTTTCACATAAGGCGGTCATTTTACTTCTGTGCTTTCGTCGACCTGCTGCCCGAAACTGCTTCTCAATGTGCGACGTACACTGTGCGACACAGTGTTTTTTTTCCTGCACTGGGCTGCTCATATTAGTATTTAGTTATTTTTTTATTAATATTTATCTAAAAAAAAAAAAACTTTTAAACTAAGATAAATTATTTATATTAATTTCTATTTCAGATATGAATAATGTTGATATACAAATTGAAAAACATCGAAAACATGGAGATAAATCACGAAACGATATAGTAACTCAAATACAAACGATAAATGAAAATGTCTGCATTTCAAACGAGCGACTTTTAGCATGCGTCAAAAACGATATCGTTGAACAAATGCGTACGCATACAAATTCGTAAGTAGATTTATTTTATTAAAATTTTGTCATGACTTTTTTAAAAAAAAATCAATATTTTATTGTAGAATTAATGAAAGTATATCACTTATTATAAAAGAACAAATAAGTCAAGCCTTAAAAGCACATCAGACATTATATGAGGATACCTTATTAAGATCCGGTTCAAGTACTCCAGCTTCTCATATGCCAGATACTCAAGTTCAACAAACTCAATTGACACAACTTCTTAAGCAAGGAAATGTTACAGCAGCTTTTCAACAGGCAAGATTTATTATATATATATACCCAAAACAGTGCCCCAACTCGCCCTGCCAAAATGATATTTTTTCACTGCAGGAGTCCATTCTAAAGCATATACTTTAAAATTAATCTTAAAAGTTAAAAAGTCTTTTTCTTCACCTATAATTTTTTACAGAGATAGAAGACCGATAAATTTAGGCCGAAACGTTTTTACTCTGGGGATTTTATTGTACCCAGTGCATATCAGTACCTATATATTAAAATATATAAATAATTCTAATAAACGTTTGAAGATTGTTTTTTATGAAAGATTTGTATTTATATTTAGAGAGGGACAGTTGTGTTACATGGTCAGATTTTTCTGTTATTTTTTATGGGGTTTTTCTGGCATTTTTTATAACATTCTCAGCTCTTCATTCTTAATTTCTTTTTTGTGGTTTACGTTTTTTCTTCATTATCAGATTCTTTGTATTTTACTCCTCCACTCTTGCTCTTTTTCATTTATTTCTACACTATTTTATTTATTATTAACGGTGACATGAGGTTAAAGTTTAAAAAAAAACTTGATTTCTATATCTCATTTTCTAGTAAATTTTGTTGACTTGAACGTTTACTTGGACCACTTTTTTGATAAAACTCTTAGATTTATAGATTTCCAGCATTTTCCATGACGCTTTTGAGGATCATATTCTGTCCAGAAAAGGTAGAATATCTATAAATCTAAGAGTTTTATCAAAAAAAGTGGTCCAAGTAAACGTTCAAGTAAATAAAATTTTCTAGACAATGAGATAGGAATCAAGTTTTTAAGGATGAGTGGTTTTCATTTTATGAAGGAAAAACTGAGATTTTTTGCAAAAAATTGCATTTTTTCAAAACTTCAACCTCTCATGTTACCATTATCCAATTAGGATGAAACTTTATTTAAATTATAGCAAATTTAATCTAGTTTAAAAATGTATAGAGTCGTCTATGTCGAAAACGTGCTCCTTCATGGTCAAAATCGAAAAAAGTACGAGTTTTAAGGGATATTCAAAAGTGATCACGGGAGGCTGTTTTTTGACAGGCGCTAGTACAGGTTCTAATGAACCTAAATAGATAAAATTTGTATCATTTTACTCGTAATTTAAAGAGCTTGGATTTATCTAAAAAATGTCTTTTTGATTTGATAAGCTGTTTTAGAGATATTCAAGAAAAAATGAAAAAACTCCGAAATTTGAGGCGAGTAGAAAAATATCCACAACACAGATTTGGGAGAAAACTTAGGGTAGTTATATTGGAGTACCAATAAAGGTATTCCAGCAATAAAATCTTTACCGGGAATTATTTCCTGTTAAAATCATATATATATATATAAATATATATATAAAGAATATAAATATGTTGATATATAATTTATTTGTTAGAGACGATAACTTCATCATCAGTCCTTTTAATTAGAAATATTCTATCTGTTATTTCTCATGGGTTAAAATACCCGCATGGATCTAAGTAAAATCTTTCTTTTGTAATATTAAGCAGATCATTCAACATGCTAATTGAGAGTACATCGACCTTTTATACCATATATGACCTGCCTATGATATAGTCTCATCATACAAAATCTTTTCAGTATTTTTACTTTACCATACAGGGTATGGTCAAGTATTGTAATCGTGCATGAAAAAAGTGTTTTTTTTCCTTCTTTTTTTCGAAATATCTCAAAAGCGGCTGAAACTATTTTGATTAAAAAAATTGAGCGAAACCATGGCATTTCGGTCTAGAAAAAAGTCAAAATCAGGAAACATCGAAAAAATTATATTTTTTGAGATAATAAGTGTTTTGTCAAAATATCTGTTAGTTAGTCTGTGCGTTACCAAATTTTTGTGGACGAGCTAGCTCAAAAACTAGTGGGAATATCGAAACCAAATTTTACACGTAGTTTTGGTGCATTGATTTTTCGTTTATTGGGCCACGCAGGTGGGGGCCTCCACTAACAAGAAATATTTACATAGTCGGGTGAATTTAATTACAGGAGTATTTACATAATTATAGGAATATTAACATAATATATTTACAAAAAAAATTTTTTTTTCTTTTTTATATACAATTTCTAGCGCATGGCGATTTCCCTATAAGTTCTCCTGTTGAAGCTGTAAAAATTAATTAATGAACCCCTCATCGTCCTGAAGGTCATATCGTATAAAGTTCTCTGAGAAATTCCCAGGGCGACAAGGGGAGTCACCGCTTTATGCCACCACACTCCCTTCCACGAGAGTGTGATGGCTTCAACTCTCACAGAACCCGAGCCCACCCCAAACCTTGCCGCAATGTTGCTCACCAGACTGGAGTTGCCCTTAAGAACTGATTAGATTTTGGTGCATATCGACCCCTAATTAAGGGGGGTGGAGGGGGGGTTAAAAATTAAAAATCTAGTCCATTTGAGAAAACCCAACCAAATTTGGATACATAATCAGTGGGACCTCAGAAGTCTAAAAATGCAAAAACTAACCGCCCAAAATGTGGGGGAAGGGGTGTATAGTCAAAAAATGAAAATATAGGCTCTTGTACCAAACTCAACCAAATTTTGTATACATAATCAGTGCCCCCCCCCCCCCCCCCCAAGTCTAAAAATGGAAAAACTAACCTCCTCCCCTACATGATTATAAATAATTTTATTAAATATAAGAGAGGGCCCAGTTGTATGGTAAAGTCAAGTGGATGGCCACATCAGAACACGTCAGCTTATTCTTATGATTATTCTCTTTTCATTTTTTTTAAATATGATTAGTAGCTTAATTTTTCACTTCTTGGCCAATAATCTTCTTGAATTGCCTTCTATATATGAGTTTGTAGAGCGTTTTCTAATTTTATTTCTAGTGCCAGCTCTTTCTTTTCTTTTAAAATTTTCTACTGGCTTGCTCTATCGTCCAATCTGTTTCCATTTAGTCTTATTCCCATCCAAAACATTTTTTATTACTTATATAAAATTAAATATACATTAACTTGTTAATTTCTTATTTTTTAGGCATTATCAGCGTCAAATTTAAGTCTAGTTATGTTTGTTTGCGAGCACGCCAATCCGAAGCATTTATTTAGCCGAACCCCATGTATCTTTCCTCAAAATGTTCTTCTTTCCCTAATTCAACAGTTATCCGCAGATTTAAGTCAGCAAACTGAACTTAAATTAAGGTATTACATTTGACATATTATGCTCTAATTTAAGGACGTTCCCTAATAAATCGACTTTTAAAAATTTGAATACACATAATATATAATATAAGTGTCCTTTCTTTATACGGAGAAATTTTTTTCGATAGTCCTTCCGGCACTAAATTTGATAATATTGAACATTGAAATTTGCATATTTAACACCCTAAATATTTTTGAAAAACTGAAAATCATTAGCTGAAGATATAACAAATATTTTTCTGTTAAAGCAAGCGGTATTCGTTTTGTCTGAAAAATGTTAAAAGTAAAGTATTTTGATGGTTTTCATTCTTTCTCTCCTGGGATGACAAGTGGCAGATGGCGACTTGGCAACGTCGCACTGCCCTGGGATTTGTGGGTAGCTCTGAGATATAAGTTAACTTTGGGTCAGTGTAAATGAAAAGTCAATCGTTATAACAAATAAAACATTTATTAATACTCAATACAAATAGGTAGTAGTATATTTTAATTCATATATATAAATATTTATTCATTTTAAAATATAATTTGTAATAGAATTTTCATAAATTCTTTTATTTTTAACATAAAATATAGCTATATATATATATATAATTTATTCTTAGCCGATAATACTTTCTTATTATCTATCTATTTATTTTGTTTAAATTTTTTATCTTTGGTGAATTTTGAATTTTTTAAAAATCTAAGACTTTCGTTATAATGTCTTTTTTCTAGTTATTCACGATTTCTTATTTTCTAATTTTTCGGTAAACAATTTTACAATTGTTTCTTTACCTCCTTCTTCATATATTTTTTTAAATGATCATACATTAGAACGATAAACAATCAACAGGTGTCAGAAGAATGCAATGTTGCCAGATCTGAGAAACGACGCAGTGGAATTATTTTTGCCTTACTGCGCATGTGAGAGAAGGGGAAAGAGCGATCTGCATCTGAGCTATATTAGGGAACGTCCTTAATTGTTTTTCCCGAGGGGTGAACCGCGACCTAATATGCTGTACACCTACTTCCACTTGTACTTCCAAATATTTCCAAGCACTTCCAAATATTTCCAACTACTTCCAAATATTTCCAAGTACTTTCAAAATACTTCCAAAGAGGTGTACACCTACTTCCAATCACGGATCACCCCTCGGTTTTTCCTATAGTCAACCAAATCGGGGGAAACTTTGTATATTCAAATTGTATTTTGTTTTTCTTTTTTTAGTTTTCTCTCTGAAGCGGTAATGGTTCTAGAACGATCAAATCCAGTAACTAGAGAACATCTTCCAATCGTTTTAAACGAATTGATAAAAGGACTTAGCACATATATATCCACCCATCAAAATAATGAAATTGCACGTCAAATGAAGATGTTACTTATGGCTACGAATTCTCTTTTAAATTAATAAGAAATGTATAAAGATAATAAATATATTTTCCACTTTTTTAATTCTCACAGTATTGAAATTTATAACTTGACTTAATAATAAACTGATTAGAAGATATATATGTATATATACATACATACATATATATATAAATTTAATGATAAATATATAAATTTTATTTTCCCAAAACCTATTTTATGTATATATAAAATTATATTCTAATATTAAATTTATTTAAATTATTTATATTTACTAAAGAAATTAAATGCTGATTTAGGATTTCATTAATATAAAATTTGTTTAACTTTTTGATGTTTCTTAACAAATTCAATAGTTTTTTATCATAGCATAAATATCATCTGACACTTCTGCTAAACTATTTTTTATAATTGTTTAATTTTTTACTATTTGTATCTTTCTATACTAAAAATATTTCATAATTAGCTTCTCTTTTTCTATTTTTGTAAAAACAAAAAAAAAATAATAAAAAAAAATTTTGTTTTAAAGGCGGCTATTATAAAAATTGTTTAAAACTTTAATATATTTACCTAAAACCAGCTGAAAATGCAACCATTATCATAACGAACTTTGAACTCTTGTTTTTACTTTATCCATTGCGAAGCATGGGTAAAGTATTGTAATCGGTCTCGCGGCAAGCGTGGCTTCAAATGATCATCAGGTAAAGACTACGGAAACCATGGACTCAATTAAAGTCACATATTGTAGTATTCAATTTGGTTGAATTTTAGCACGTGGCGGTTTTGCCAAAAATTACATGAGTTCTTGCCGAGAGGCCAAAAAGTTTTCAGGAAGTGCTTGCGGATGGATGGATGTATGTGATCGTTTTTTCCGTCCATGATTTTTTCCACACCGTTGCACCGATTGAAATGAAATTGAAAACCTACCATTCTTTTAACAAAATAAAGCGCTGATTAGTTTTTGGTACATATCGGCTCACAAACATTAGTACATTATTTCAGTACTTTTTTAGTTTTTTCTAAATATCTTGAAAATAACTTAACCAATTTTGATGAAATTTAATATCCTAATTAAGTACTTCGGGGACCACAAAAAAGATTGAATAAAGTTTTTAGGAAAATTATATTTTAAAGTACTTTACTCTAGAGTAAGATAGTACTTTTTTTAAATTCTTTAAAATTTATTCATTTGATCGGTTTAATATATAATATAGATAATTTAAACTTGCTTAAGTAAGAATAGATAGGCTTCTCTCTTGGAAATACTAAAAATTTGGGAAGACATTTTATAAGTAACCCTAGCAACTGCGTTGTTTTCTTATCTTTGCTCAAGCTTGAGTTGTTTGCCATAAAAGAAGTTAGTCTTTTTGATTTTAAGTCGATTCCTCCATGTTTTCAGTAGTCTGCCATTAATAGTCAAAGCATCAAAAATGCAATGCAATAAAGTTATTCCTCTAGTATTAGATAAGAATCGGTCGTTATTTTTTTATTTTAAGCCGAATCCTCCATGTCTTCAGCAATGGTTACCAATAATAACCGAAACGTTTAAAATCTAATGTAGAATGGTTATTCCTCGAGTATTAGATGAGAAACAATTGTTATTTTTAAATTTAAGTCAACATGGACCTCAAATATCAAGTGACATCTGATTAATAAACATATTAATATTTCAAATGACTTTGGATAAAGTTTAGCAACGATCATTTGCAGTTTATTTTCTATAGGAAACCATTCTTACCTGAATTTCCTAATTACTTTAGGGTTTGATTTGGAATCAGATAAGCTGTTCTCTCAATCTCTGGTACGATAGAGATGCATTAAAAATATATATGTATAAACAAAACATAAAAATTATTGGAACGAGAACGAACTTTGTATAAACTTCCCATATCTAGTTAATTTAGACAAACTTCGGGCGATGAACCGGCCATGTGTATATATACACGAACCATTTCAAGATAGTATCCCCCCCCCCCCCCACCATAATTCAAAAACTATTAAACCTACACACTTTAAATTTTAAAAAATATATTTTTTTTTAATTTATTTTTATCTAATTTTATTCCTATTTTAAAACTAAGAAAAAAACTCTTTAATTAAATCGTGCAGTAAAAATTAGTGCTTTTGATTATATATATATATTTTTATCTCAAAAAAAGATTGAAACTATTTTGATAAAAAAAACAATGCAAAACACCACTTTTTTCTTGCCGGTTATTTAGATTTTAATTATATTTCAAATTCCAATAGGTAAAAATATATCATAGAATATACTCTATCAAGAGGCGACTGTGGGTCAGTGGCTAGAGTGTTGGGTCGCTGACTCTGGGATCGCTGCTTCGAGACCGAGTCTCGGCAGATAGATATTTGCAGTCGCCTCCACTTGGAAAGTAATGGCAACCTACCAAGAGTATAATTGCCAAGTGACCTCTCCAAATTAGCCGTTCGGAACCGGCGTTAAAAAGTAGGTCCCGTATATATGTGTAAAACAACTAAACACACTCAGCACAGGTATATGTGGAGAGGCACACCCTTTTCGGGGTATGGCAGGGGCTGCAACTTAGATAGGGAAATCGGTTCCAATTTTCGTTTCCCACAGGCGCAAGTTGCCAACATATTTTCTCCAAAAAATAAAATAGTCATATTCTAAAATATATAGTTTTCTTTTTTGTTAAGAAGAATGGTGTATTTTTGTGAAAACTACTTAGAATTTTATATTTTTTTTAATTTTTTATTTTTATTTTTAATTTTTTGAATTTTCTTTATTTTATTATGAATTTTTCTGTTATTAAGTTGGCTAAGATCTGTCACTCCTCTCAGTTTCTTTTCTGACGTTTTAGAAACAATCTAAAAATCATATTAATTATTAAAAAATTGTTAATTGATAATAAATAAGATAAGAACATTTCAAAAGGTAATTTTGTCATTTCTCTCAATTGATTTCATTTTATTTTAATTAAAAATAACTTCTACTATCTTTTACTTTCAATTGTTCAACTGTTTTTATTTATTTTTTATTAATACTTCTATAACTCATTTCCATAACTATTTCCTGCTTTATTAGACCTATTATCCTAATCCTTAATACTTGTAAAAATTTATTTTTCGGTATATAATTATTTCCACGGTGTTCCTGGCCAAACTTCTTCAATACCTTCCCCCTGGTTTTCGCTGAGTAATGGATTGGTTAATATAAGATACTAATATTATGTAGATTTAAAACTTTTTAACAAATATTAATTTTCTTGCTTTTTTAGGCCCGTCGCCGCTGCTTTTTATTTAATGGAGAATGGCCTTATTATTGCTATTATCTTATATTATTTAATCCATTAGCCAAAGTTGAAGAATCAACTATAATTTCTTGATAAATAAAGAGAAACAAAGAGGTTGTCCTCTGCTTGATGCAAATAAACATACACATATATATATATATATATATATATATATATATATATATATATATATATATATATAGTATATGTGTATGTTTATTTGCATCAAGCAGAGGACAACCTCTTTGTTTCTCTTTATAATTCAACAACTCTGCTACTCTCGGCAAAATAAAAACTTTTCAATTATAGTTTCTTGTTATGTTTCTTTAATATATAGGTATATATTTTTTTCAGATATCCACCAAGACATCATGACAAGATTTTTTTTTAATTTGTTATAAATGTTTTTTTTTCAATTTGTTAAAATTTTGTATCTGAATTTTATATTAAAATAATAAAAATAATTACATTTATTTATAGTTTTATTTCATATCTCCCTTTTCTCCTAATTTTATTTTAAGAAATAGTTATTTTTCTAATTTTTAAATTACTCAAAAAAATAATTGCATTCTGGATTGCTATTCCTAATAATAAAAATACTATTAATAATAATAATTGACGGCCCTGGATTCCTAATACTAATGCTATTTCCCGCCTTTTTCTTTCCCGACTAATGGCTGTCGGCTTGTGACGTCACCATAAAAATTGGAACCGCCTTTTAACATTGAGTTGCACCTCTCTATACTCTCTGGGGTATGGCACTCGAAGAAGAAGATACTCTATGAAATATATATATAAATTTCCCGCACGCTATTTTAGTTCACGAGATGCTCGCCTGGGGTGCTGTAAACAGTCTTCCCAAATATAGGAGGGAGTTGCCTATCTATATAAATCTTTTATCTATGGTAGAATTTCCGTGCTATTATTTAAAAACGTCTAAGATCTTTAATTAATCTTTCACAAATTTACGGTACTTTTAAATAAAAACAAATTTAATTATTTAATATGAAACTCACAAGATATAAAAAAATTCGAAGATATTTATCTTTTTTCTGTAATAATTTTAACTTTCATCAACCTTATCAAGTTTTGATAGATGGAACGTTTTGTTTTGCAGCACTTAATGTAATTATTATTATTATTATTATTTCTATTTTATTTAATTTGCACTATATTCTAATATAATTTTGATTTACAGTTCAAGTGTAATATTAAAGAGCAACTTCCTAATTATTTAAATGGTGAGGTTAAGTTTTTGACAACATCATGTGTTATTCTTGAAACTGAAAGATTGGGCCCAAAATTACGTGGAGTTCTCGTCATTCTCAAGCAATTTGGCCTGCATACATGTGGCCACAAGAAACCTGTTACAGGATCAGAATGCTTGCTTTCTATGTTAGGCGAAAACAATTCCAACAGGTAATACATTATTATTATTTTATATAGACGGGTATACCAAAATGTGGGCTATTCATTGTTTATCATATTTTTGTCTCACAAGAAAAAAATATACCCTCAAGCAATCAATATTATCATATATTATTAAATGAGCAATTCTTGTTATATATATATATACCGGGTGAGTTTTTTATCTCGAGACAGTCTTATATTGGGTCAGCTCTCTCGTTAATAGATAAATAAAATCTAATGGTCTGTATATATCTATTAACGAGAGAGCTGATCCCAAAAATTGACTGAAAAAGTCGAAAAATATACGACGAAACGTGTTGCAACTTTTGGAAATTTAGCTTTTAATTATTTTCTCAACTCCAAGATCCCAATAACCAGCCTAATAATTATTATTTTTACTTTACCATACAGGGTATGGTCAAGTATTGTAATTTTAAAGGGTGTAGCTGTCCGTTAATTAAATAAATAAATAAAAGTAAGGGGGCGCACCGATTTTAATTGTTCCAGGACACTGAATATGTAGAGCGTTAGATTGTTAGATATGTTAGATTTTCTATAAAATATACAAAAAACAACAACACACGAGAAGGGTTCAGTCGAGCTGAAATCAATTGTCCCCCTAATGCTCCCTCTTTACGCCGAAAACACGCGGTTTTCTAACGCTCAGCACCCCTTCGCTGTCAAATTGGATAAAAGTCGAACAAGCGCTTTCGCCAACTCTTTTATCCCTATGACCTCCAGAGACTGGAACTCGCTCCCTGCCACCATCTTTCCCTCGACTTATAACCTTCAGCTATTTAAGACCCGTATCCACAGATACCTTCGACCCCCGCCCAACCCATAAAATTCTTTCTTCTTCTTTTCACGATGGAGGGGCCAACCCAGGCCTTTAGGGGTTGCACCTTTTTTGGTGTAACTCCTTCTCTCATCATTATCATAAAAAAAAAAAAATTGCTTCTAACTAACATACCGGGTGAGTTTTTTATTTTGAGACAGTCTTATAACTCAAAAAGAGTGCATTATATGAAAAAAGTTTATTTATATTAAGGGGGAAACTAAACTACGCTATTGTTTGTCGACGTAGAACAAGCTTTCAAGGGTATTTCAATGTCAAGTTCTGTTTTTTAAATGGAATTTATATTGAAGGAGACAATAAAAAGAGATGTATCTTCGCTGGAATTATAAATTTTATTTATTTATAACGAGACTATAGTTTCGACGGCTTTGCCCTCTTCATAAATTAAATTCTTGTGAATACATTGTAATAGACTGATGAAGAGGGCAAAGCCCTCGAAACTATAGTCTCGTTATAAATAAATAAAATTTATAATTCCAGCAGAAGACACACTCTTTATTGTCTCCTTCAATATATAAAAATTCTGCTACTCTCGGCAAAAACTTTCAATTTAAGGAATCCTATATGTTTCTGTACATATTCTTAATCTACAAAAAAAACTGAACAACTTTCATAAGTAACTTTTAAGGAGTTCGGTGTTGGTTCTAAGTGAAACATTTTAATATAATAATAAAACTTTCATAAGAACTATTTTTTATACGACATCAAATAAAACAAATATTAAATCGATTAGATCTCCAAAAAAAATTCAAATAATAATTAATCTTAACAATCATTCAACTTAATTATCAATTAATAATGATCAAATAGTTAATTATTAAATAAATAATTTAATAATAATTAATATTTTAATAATCTTCCGACAATGTACTGTGACATTCCAGAGTGTATCGCTAGTCAGTTCTGGATGAATTCCAGTTCCAATTTTCTTATTTTTTTTAACAGATTTAGGTACTTCACGATAAAATGAAGCTTGTGAGGGTGTATTCCTATCAGGAAAACGCTCGGCATTCATTTCAATGACAGCCCCATAACACTTCTTCCACTTTCACCCCATAAATTAAGACCATTTTAATTCTGTCTTCAAAAAAAATGATCCATTTTTATTATGATAATAATACATTATAACTATCTACTGGATTGACACGAGAAATAAACTTTTTTAAACTCAAGAATTTTAACTAGTTCTATTAAGTAGAAAATAATCTCTTAAATCTGTGTGTATAATGAAGTTTTAAGATCATTATAAACACTTATTTTCATTGTTGTGACTTTTTGATTTAATATTTATTTATTTAATAATTAATTATTTAATCATTTTTAATTGATAATTAAGTTGAATAGCTGTTAAAAATAATTATTAAGATTTTTTTTTGAGATCTAATTGATTCATGTATTTTGTTTATTTGATGTCGTATAAAAAAATAGTTCTTATGAAAGATATCCAGTTTTTTTTTGTAGATTAAGTAGACGTATAGAAAATATAGGTTTCCATTTAAAAAACAGAACTTGACATTGAAATATCCTTGAAAGCTTGTTCTACGTCGACAAACAATAGCGTGGTTTCCCCCCTGATATAAATGAACTTTTATTTGAAACTGTTTTCCATATAATGCACTGTTTTTGAATTATAAGACTGTCTCAAGATAAAAAATTCACCCGGTAAATAGAATCGGTTTCTCAAAAACGGCTCTAACGATTTCGCTACAATTGTTGTACTTATCAAGCCTATTAGTCGTGTATAAATTTTAATCGGATTGAAATAAAGGAAGAGGGGTGTAAATTAGTCATGTCGCAAAATAAATATTTTAATCGTTCATATCTCGTCTTCGGAAAGTCGCAGAACCTTGAAATTTGAAACTTAAGCTATTTAGAGGCAAAAGGTTACCGACCATCGCTCGGTGCTCCAGCCACTTTATATACAGGGTGCTTCAAAAAAATGTATACACACTTTGAACTTCCATAGAAAATTTATTTACCGTTCTACAAAAGTTAAATTTCAGGAAAATAGAAAGCTGAAAGTCCAATGTAAATGAAACATAAATAACAAATGTTAATGCTGTTCAAATTGGTGACCTGCAGCATCAATACAATTCTGAGTACGAGTCACCACTGATTCTGTACATCGTGTCAGGGCGTCCAATGAGATTTCTCTACACACTGCTTGAATCTCGTTCCGGGGAGTGTCTGGGTTGCGTGGTTTACGTTTGTACACCTCATCTTTTACTGTGCCCCACAAGAAGAAATCCAGTGGTGTAAGGTCTGGAGAGCGTGCTGGAAACTCGATTGGCCCCCTGCGTCCTATCCACTGGCCCGACAAATTTTGATCCAGGTAAGCTCGTACGTCCCTGTGATAGTGCGGCGGGGCACCATCTTGTTGAAAATAAAAATCATCATTACCGGACGTACGAGCTTACCTGGATCAAAATTTGTCGGGCCAGTGGATAGGACGCAGGGGCCAATCGAGTTTCCAGCACGCTCTCCAGACCTTACACCACTGGATTTCTTCTTGTGGGGCACAGTAAAAGATGAGGTGTACAAACGTAAACCACGTAACCTAGACATTCTTTGGAATGAGATTCAAGCAGTGTGTAGAGAAATCTCATTGGACGTTTTGATACGATGTACAGAATCAGTGGTGACTCGTACTCAGAATTGTATTGATGCTGCAGGTCACCAATTTGAACAGTATTAACATTTGTTATTTATGTTTCATTTACATTGGACTTTCAGCTTTCTATTTTCCTGAAATTTAACTTTGTAGAACGGTAAATAAATTTTCTATGGAAGTTCAAAGTGTGTATACATTTTTTGAAGCACCCTGTATATATATATATAGAATCGGTTTCTCGAAAACAGCTCTAACGATTTGGATGAAATTCACGGGTTAGGTGGTTTTTGAGTTGACATTTCGATCTGCCACGTTCTCATCTTCAGCTAAGTTGTTTTTGATGGGTTTTTTGTTAATTGAAATAATTATTCACAGGTGGTCTCGGTAAAAATGTATATTGTATTCTCGGTGCCTAGGTACTTATAATTAAACGAGCTTTTCGTGCGTGCCTTCGGCACGGTCTCGAAGCTCGGTTCTCCGGGCTGGTGCCCTGGCGCGCAGCGTCTCGGTCCAAAAATTGTATTCCTCTTAAAAAACCACACTCCAAATGTATACCTGTAAACTCCCGAAAATACATAGTCTCTTAAAAGTTTCGCCCCTTTAACTTTTGAGTGGCGAGGGGGGGGGGGGGGGATAATGATCAATATATTTAATGTTTCTTAATTTAAAATGAATTGGAGTCTTTCATTTCAAAATTCGAGTCCATATTAGAATTATATTTCAAATTTGCCTGGTTAATGAAAATCGATTGGAGCCATCAGTTTAAAATCCGCGCTGACAATTATATTTCAAATTTGCCTCGTTAATTAATATATATTTAATGTTTCTTAATTTAAAATCTATTGGTGTTTTTTCATTTTCATTCGAGTTCAAATGTGTACAATATTATCTCGACACAAAGTCCAAATCAAAAATATATAGTTTTAGTAATAGAAATCAAGATACAAATATTAATGTTGCAATGGTGTAATCGCTAGAGCTGATTACCATAGTTCATGAGTTCGTCGGTTCGATTCTAGGCAAGAGCATAATTTTTTTAGAGAAATTTCTCTAAGCGTTGTTACAAATTAATCTAGACAAACATATATAGTATATATAGTATGTGTATGTAAACTTTCCGATATCCCGTATAGTGCAATGTATAAGAGTCTGAAAAACTCTATATTTGGAAATTAATATCTCCGGAACTATATTGTTCATAAATTTCGTTTTGCCACCAATCGATGCAGAAGTATTTAAATAATAACCTGTATAAATTACAAAAAAATCCTTAGAAAACCCATTTGGTGGAACATCTACCTTAAAAGAAAAAGAAATAAATTTGTTTATCATTAATAAAATAATTTTAGGTATTTTATAGCGACACAAGATCGAAATATACAAATTAATGCTGGCAGAATACCTGGTACTCCAATATTATATCTTCATCAAATGACACCCACTTTACAACCTCCATCAAAAGAAAGTCAAGAAAAAGTTAATTCATCAAAAATGTAAGTAACCGAAATATATTAATTACTACCTACATATTTTATGTAATTTTCAGGATCTTTTCTCACAAGTCAAGGCGAAAGGCCATTTTATATCTAATAATTATATTTTGAAATGAATGTTTTTTTTTTTATTTAATTGAAAAGTTTTTGTTTTGCCGAGAGTAGCAGAGTTGTTGATTCGAGATGATATATCTGTATATATATTATTTATTTGTTTGAACTATAGTTCGAAGACTGTCTTCATCATCGCTTTCATATAAATGTTTTTGGATCAATTTCATATGGAAAAGATATTGACTCCATGGCATTTATAATTGAAGAAAGACTGATGATGAAGACCAAGTCTTCGAAACTATAGTCTCAAACAAATAAATAATATATATACAGATATATCATCTCGATATATATATGTGTGTATGTTTATTTGCATCAAGCAGAGGACAACCTCTTTGTTTCTCTTTGTGAATTATATATTACTTGTCAAAATTGTTCCCTTAACCAAAAATAATATTGACAGTTGAAAGATTTCCAAAAAGCTATTATCGGCCATGTTGTTTGTTTGCTTTTACCCCCCAGAAAGGGACTGGCGTTGTTTCCTCGAAAAAAATATTTTTTACATGCCACAGGTGTGATATCTATAAAAACACTCGTCTATTTGAATGGAATGTTGTGTGAAAATTTCAAAGAAATCGGTGAAGAACTTTCAACGTATCACTTAGCGTAACAGTACATTTTTATTTATATACCTAGATTGTTTAATGTTGGTTTAGTTTTTTATATCATTGGTAAGAAGGGTTTCTTAATTATATGGTAATTAAATATGTATGTAAACTTTCCGGTATCCCGTATAGTGCAATGTATAAGAGTCTGAAAAACTCTATCTTTGGAAATGGAACTCTCGGAACTATATTGTTCTTAAATTTCGTTTTGGCACCAATCCATGCAGAAGTATTTTAATAATAATCTGTCTAAATTTCAAAAAAATTCTAAATTAACCCATATGGTGAAACAACTACCTTAAGCCATTAAGCTAACGGCTTTTCAAATTTATTGGGCCTCCGAGGAGCGGGCCGCCTCTTACAAGACAATTTAAGATGATTACACAAATTTACCCACAAATCTTTCACACTTTCGGCTTCAGAACAAATAAATTCAGATTCAGAGCGGGTGGCTTAATTCTGGCTCACATTTCACATTTCTTTTTTTATTCACAAAAAATAATCATACGCCACCCGCTCTCCATGTTCTTCTGCCGAAAGTGTAAAAATTAAGAAGAGATCCCCTCATCGCCCTATATGTCAAATCGTTTATTGTTTTTTGGGATATACCCAGGGCGATGAGGGACTCCACCGCTTTATGCCACCACACTCCCTTCCACGAGAGTGTGATGGCCTCGACCCTGACCGAGCCCGCCCCGACGCCAAATCGCTCCGCAATATTATCCATCAGACTGGAGTTGCCCCTATATTTTTCTATTTTGTTTCGGTGGGCAACACCCAGTCCTGCAAGTAAATAAACATATGTATATTTATATTGAGCTGAAGACAAATTCTTAATTTAAAAAGTAAACTAAAAATTCTACTCCCTCGGCAATAATACATTTTAATTTAATACAAATATTATTAATATTATTTCATTTTCTAATCTTTTTTTTTTATTTAAGCTTTTCTCTATCAAAATTAGACGGCGAAAGAATTCAACAGAATAAGAACAAATTGGGAATTAAAAGTGAAGAGATAAAAATAATTAAAAAGAAAAAAAAAAAGAAACAACCTAATCCACTTTCATGTAAAAAGAAAACCAACAAACAACAACCCATTCCTAAAGTTGAATCTGAGGGAAAAATAAAACGCAAACGTATAAGGAAACGTATAAAAATTCCTAAGCACATAAAAGAAGTTGTTATTAATGAAGCTGTCAAGAAGAATGACTGAATAAAGTGATTTATTATTATTAATAGTTTATTTGTGATTTGTTATTTTTTGTATATAAATAAATAAAAAAAACTCATATTTTTAAAGTCTTAAATTATTATGTAAATCATTATTTTATTACTAAGTACCTGAAGCTACCGAGCGATGCACGGTAACCAAATTAAAGGGGATTCTACGGTAACTGTGGCGCCGCGATCTGACGATGGATTCTTATAGTACTCACCAAAATAAGACGAAAATGAAGAATACCATTTTTCGAGATTTCGCTTGGTTTTCGAGATATCCAGTTTAAAAAATAGTGTTTTTTGTATTTATTTTATTTTATTTTTCATTTGTTTTTTTATTGAAACCACGGAAACCGTAGTATCACGGGTTCCGTGTGGCACCGCCTATCTGACAACAGTTTCTTTTAGAACTAGACAAAATAAGTAGGAAAGTAAAAATAAAATTTTAAACTCCAAATTTGAACTGAAATCGAGTTTATGGACTGTGATGTCTCAAATTGTCTCAGGTGAGGGCCAGTGGGCGTTGGCAATTTTCACTTTTAGGTTCGGTTCTATTCAACATCTCGGTTCATTTATATAAAAAAATGGGTTCCCGAACAAACTTTGAAAGGTTCGGTTAAGATATATTCAGTTCGGCTCGTATATCTTCATTTCGGGCTGGCTTTTTTGCCATTTCCGAAGGGGCTAAAAGAATGAGAATGACTGATTCCACGGAAAAGGATATGGAACAACTAGGACCAGGGACATCAAGTTTCGTGAGAAAGCCATGCTTAAAAAACGACCTTGCTATGATGTTAGATTCGTCACGTGAAGATGAGAGTCAAGAAATACCAGAAAATGGTAGCACTGAAGTTGTTCTCAAAAAGGAATTACTTTCTTACTGCACTAAAAAAAGAGTCAATGTGGATGAAAATCATCTTAAATGGTGGAGTGTTCATAGAGAGGAATTTAAGATATATCACCGATAGCACGAAGATTTTTATCCACTCCACTCAGGCAGTGTTCCTAGCGAACAATTATTTAGTAGCACCTTGAATCAGAAAAGGCGGCAATATTATTCTTTATTAAGTATAACGCTCCTATTTTTAACTTCACTTACTAATATGAAAATTAGTTAGTGAAATTAAAAAAAATAGAAACATTATACTTAATACTAATTTTCATTAATAAAAATGTTAATAATTACTTTATCATTGTTTTAATTCTTCATTCATACTATATATATTTGTCTAGATTAATTTGCCGCAACGCTGACGTAATGCTGCCGAGAGAGCGCGCCATCGGTATATTTGCGGCAAATTTGAAATATAATCGTAATTTGGACTCAAATTTCGAAATGAAAGACTCCAATTGATTTTAAATTAAGAAACATTAAATATATTGATAATTATTACCTCCCCCTTCACCACTCAAAAATTAAATATTCAATTCGCTTTTCTTTGCGCACAGAAAAAGAAATCAATCACATCTTATTTGATTTATATATTATTTGTTTATTTTTTAATAATTTGCCACTTTTTTATAATTTTTTAAAAATCTAAATTTTGTTATTCTTATTTTTTGATTTTTACAAAATTAAACGACTTAAGACACGCATGCCCATATGAGTTTCTCATGGCAATACTGGAGGGAGCAGCCTGTCATACAAACAACACCTGATCTCTTTTAAATATTTGGAGCCTTATATCGATCGATTATCGATCCCAAATTTAAAAAAAATGATATAATATAATTCTCCTCCTCACACGATCCCACTTATTTAAATAAATCTACTTATTTCCACACAAAAAATATCACAATGCTGTAGATTATAGAAAAAAAAATACCTTCAGATTAATATCTAGAGCCTCATTTCTGTAACTGTGTCAGGACGAAAATGAGGCGAAACTTTTAAGAGACTATGTATTTTCGGGAGTTTACAGGTATACATTTGGAGTGTGGTTTTTTAAGAGGAATAACATTTTTTGGACCGAGACGCCGCCCGTCCAGGCACCAGCCCGGAGGGCCGAACTTTCGAGGGCGTGCCAAAGGCACGCACGAAAAGCTCGTATACTATATTTATATAAGATCTTAAACATCCGCATCCGCGGATGTGAGCTTTCAAAAATTCACATCCGCAACATCCCTGATACAGATAATCTGTGGGCCACTACAAGTGTTGAAATCCAAAAACTGGGTGAGGGGGCGAGGGTAGAGTTGGCGGTGGGGGAGATGTGTGGGGTGCAGTGGTAGAGGGTTACGGGGGTGAAGTAGTGGGGGGCGAGGGGGGTTCGGGGATTAATATATAGCTTTTAACTGAAGCAAAAAGTTACCGAGCATCGCTCGGTGGCCAGGTATTAATGTTTAAAACACATTAAAAAAAATTCTTATGTTCTTTTCAAAAATATATTCAGTTTTTTTCTAGTTAATTTTTTTCATTTTGTTATACCTCTTTAAAATGTGGTAGATCTTTATGCCACACCCTGTACATGTTTTGATTTATTTTGACCTTCTCTGCCACGCCTCTGAAATGATGATCGAAATTAAACAAAAGATAGGTAATCTTATTATTGTACGCGAAAAAACATTACTAATAGATCAATATTAGATACTTCATAAATCATATTTGATTAGATAACGTAAATAAATTATTGACCGAATAAGTGGTATTTTGTCTGATGATTTTCGCTGATTGCCCATCAACAGCTTATTTCATAATACATAATACATCTACTTAACTTAGTGGCTGGCCTTCAAATCCGGCAGTAATCATTCAATCGTAGCGCTTCAAACAAGCATCATGTTGCTTTTACTTGTAGGAATTTTAACTGTCTTCTATTTAATATACTATTTGTTAACAAAAAATCATAATTTTTTTGCCGAAAAAGGATTACCTTTTGAGAAACCTGTCGTTTTATTGGGAAATCATTGGAGGATCTATTTTCAAAAAAATCTCAATTTATTTGAATATTATAACATGTAAGTAAATATGTTTTTATATTAGCGTGTCTACAATTGACATTTTCATTCTGCTTAAAATCGGCAAAGTACTTTATTTTTTTATACAATACTACGCAAAACAGTGGCGCATTTATAACAGGCGGCCGTTCGAGGCCCACAACCAGGGCCCACAGAATTCCAAACATTATCAAATCTTATTATATTAAATGAGCAAATCTTGTATATATTATATATATAGATTTTTTTTTACTACAATTCTCATCTGTCTGATTCTTTGGGGAATCGAAACAGTTGAATATATATAAGATTTGATTATAGGATCTAGTCAGGGGATCCATCGCCTAAATGGAGAAGGCATCTGCGGGCTTAACGCAGAAGATGTCGGATCATACCCGGCTGGGTCCTGTATCTTTTTTTCAACTCTTGGTTCACTATCAAAACGAGTCTGGTCCCAAGTGCACCAAAATAGAGCAGTGGCCGGATAAAAGTTTTAACTTCCGCTTTCATTTAATGTTAACATATAAACATTCTAAAACTGAACAAAATTCATCTGTTTTGATTCCCCAAAGAATCAGACAGATGAGAATTGTAGTAAATTTATAACAACCATACTATTAGGAAAATAGAAGAAAACGCGATTGAACTAGAGAGTTGCATGAATATATATAAGATTTGATTATAGGATCTAGTCAGGGGATCCATCGCCTAAATGGAGAAGGCATCTGCGGGCTTAACGCAGAAGATGTCGGATCATACCCGACTGGGTCCTGTATCTTTTTTTCAACTCTTGGTTCACTATCAAAACGAGTCTGGTCCCAAGTGCACCAAAATAGGGCAGTGGCCGGATAAAAAGTTTTAACTTTCGCTTTCATTTAATGTTAATATATATATAGGTATATATATCCAATTGGTTTCTCGAAAACGGCTCTAACGATTTGGATGAAATTCACGGGTTAGGAGGGTTTTGTGTTGGCGATTCGATCTGTCACGGTCTCATCTTCGGCTAAGTTGTTTTTGATGTGTTTTTTGTTAATTGAAATAATTATTCACAGGTAGTTGTCTCGATAAAAATGTCTATTTATATTTTTATTCAATTTCCTTTTAATAATTAAGTCCGGTTGTCCGTTAGTTGGGTTACCAAATTTTGTGGACGAGCTAGCTCAAAAACTAGTGTAAATATCGAAACCAAATTTCACATGTAGTTTTGGTCCATTGAGATTAAGAGCTGATTAGATTTTGGTGCATATCGACCAAAAATTAAAGGGGTGGAGAGGGGGTGGGGGTTAAAAATTGAAAATTTAGGCCATTTGAGAAAACTCAACCAAATTTTGTATACATAATTAGTGGACCCTCAGACGTCTAAAAATGCAAAAACTAACCGCTCAAAATGGGGGGGGGGGTCAAAAAACGAAAATTTTGGCCCTTGTACCAAACTCAACCAAATTTTGTATACATAATTAGTGGACCCCCAGACGTCTAAAAATGCAAAAACTAACCGCCCCAAAAGGAGGGGAGGTAGTCGAAAATTGAAAATCTTGGCCATTTACCAAACTCAACCAAATTTTGTATACATAATCAGTGGGACCCCAGGAGTCTAAAAATGGAAAAACTAACCCCCTCCCCTACATGATTATAAATAATTTTATTAAATATTAAATATAAGTGAGGGGCAGGTTGTGATATGGTATAGTCAAGTGGATGGCCACATCAGAACACGTCAGCTTATTTCTTAAAAAAGGCGTGGAAGCTAAAAAAGGCCCTAAAAGGCATTTTTAAAAATCTAAAAATGTGATTGATTTTTTTAGATCGATGGGCATAAAAAAAAACTATAAAAGGCTCAAAATTGAAAAAATGCAAATGCCTTATTTGCCCTCTCTACTAATAAGTAATAGCCACTTCTGTTTTAGATACTACAAGTTGGCTAAGCCGACTGGCATCGGTGGAATTTTCGAAACAACTAGACCCATGTATGTAATTGCAGATGTAGAACTTATGAAGAACATTACAATCAAAGATTTCGATCATTTTGTAAATCATGTTGGTTTTACAGCACCTGAAGATATTTTCTCAAAAACTATGCTTGCTTTAAAAGATAATAAAAAAAAAGATTAAAAACTATATGAAAATTAATAATGTTATTATTAATAAAACAAAATTTTAGATAATAAATGGAAAGATGTTCGGGGAACGCTCAGTCCAGCATTCACGGGAAATAAATTGAAAATTATGTATGAATTAATTGAAAAATGTGCACTGAATTTAGAAACATATCTGCACAAGCAACTCAAAAAACAAAAATGGTATTTAGTTTATTTAATTATGCGCATTAATCTTCAAACATTTTTAACCGACTTCAAAAAAGGAGGAGGTTATCAATTCGACTAATTTTTTTTTGTGTGTCTATGTTACCTGATATCTCCGCCAATTGTGAACCGATTTTGATGATTTTTTTTTGCATTGGATTCAGTCTACTTCCCGATTGCTCCCGTTTTTTTATCATTGGTATTGTATCTTTTTTGATATATATGTTCAGGTATAACTTCTTTGTTTATGGACCGATTTCGATGATTCTTCTTTTATTTGAAAGGAGTACCTTAGGGGTGGTACCATATTAATTTGGACAAGTTCTGATGATATGATCAAGGACAAAATAATGTAAATAAAATCTTTTATAAAAAAACAATATTAAAACGTTCATTTAAAACCCGCAAACGTTTCGAGAGAATTTCTATATTTATGAATTGAATTTTATTATCATTTTCTGATTCATTCGCCCGACGCTTTCTCTTACAAGATGCATGCAAGGTATTATATTAAGTCACTATTAATAACATCACTAAAAGAGAAAAATAAAATAATGTTTATAAAAATAAAAAAAATAAAACCGACTTCAAAAAAATTAAATGCAACAAATAAAATAATAAAAACTCAAAAATAAAATAAAATGCACTAAAAGGTATAAAATAATTATCTAATTTAGTTACAACTAAACGACCAAATATTAACATGAAATCACTTTTTGAAGTCGGTGCCAAACATATACATTTTATGAATCAAACTCGACGGATTTTACTTAGCACGATTGGCGGGTACGCTCGCTTATATAGTTTGTTTAGAACCGACTTCAAAAAGTGATTTCATGTTAATATTTCGTCGTTTAGTTGTAACTAAATTAGATAATTATTTCATACCTTTTAGTGTATTTTATTTTATTTTTAAGTTCTTATTATTTTATTTGTTGCATTTAATTTTTTTGAAGTCGCTTTTATTTTTTTTTGTAAAAATTATTTTTATTTTTCTATTTTTAGTGATGTTATTAATAGTGACTTAATATAATACCTTGCATGCATCTCGTCGGGCGAATGAATCAGAAAATGATAATAAAATTCAATTCATAAATATAGAAATTCTCTCGAAACGTTTGCGGGTTTTAAATGAATGTTTTAAGATTTTGTTTTATAAAAGATTTTATTTATATTATAATTTCAATTATTTGCTCATAAGAATTTGAGATTTAGGTTATTTCGTCATTGATCATATCATCACAACTTGACCAAATTAATATGGGACCACCCCTAAGGTACCCCCTTTCCAATAAAAAAGAATCATCGAAATCGGTCCACGTGGCAAAAAGTTCATCGCTGAACATACATAAAATAAATAGTTAGATATCTTGACTATCTTGGAGCTATACTGATCAAAACGCAGAAAGAATCATCAAAATCGGTTCATAAACAAAGAAGTTATGCCTGAACAAACATATCAAAAAAGGTCCAATAACAATGAAAAAAACGGGACCAATCGGAAACTATACTGAACCAATGCAAAAAACCCATCAAAATCGGTTCACAATTGGCAGATGTAACATAGACACAAAAAAAAATTCAGTCGAATTGAGAACCTCCTTTTTTGAAGTCGGTTAAAAAAGTCACATCTCTGTATATATGTTTATTTGCATCTATAGAAGAGGACAAACCCAATGATTTTCCTTATGAATCAACAACTCTGCTACTCTCGGCAAATATTGTCAATCTATCTATATAGGTATATAAAATTAAGGTTTTTTCTGTACATTGCTCCAAATCACGCCAAATTTTGGTTGCACACGTTTCAAGCAAAGTTATGAACGAAAACACCCTCAACAAAATTCCTGTCTGTATGTTTCGTCGTTTCCGAAAAGTTGCTCACGATTCACGTAAAAACGGCTGAAGGGATTATTATGAAATTTCATATTTGTATCAGATGTCTTCTAACTTACGTTTTTAGCTATATAACGTTTTGATATTTTAACCCCAGAAGGGGGTTTGGGGAGCGCACGAATGAAAATCATCATATAACTCCTAAACTATTAACTCTACGGTAAATTTTATTATGAGCAAAGTTGTAGGGGATGTGAATTCTGATAACTTTTGTTTAAAAAAATTCCCCCAAAAAACCACCTAAAAGGGGGGAGGATCAAAATATGAAAATTCTTGCTTTTTGACCAAACTCAACCAAATTTTGTATACATAATCTGTGGGTCACTAAAAGGCTAGAAATGCAAAAACTAACCACCCAAAATGGGGGGGGAGATAAAAATGAAAATTCTTACCCTTAGAGTCAACTTAACCAAATTTTGTATACATAATCTGTGGGTCACTAGTAGGCGCGGATCCAGACCTCTGATTTTGGGGGGGCGGTCGCCGGTATATAAGATCTACTTTTAAACTCGGAAGTGTATCGCGATCGAATTGTCCAAACGGGGGGGGGTCAGACGCCCCCCCACTACACACACACACACGTAGAACTTTATTTTCTTCAATTTTAAAATTTAATGTTATAAAAAATAAAATAAACATATAAAAAATGTTGATCTCCAATGCTTTGGGGGAGGGGTCGCCCCATCGCCCCCCCCTGGATCCGCGCATGGTCACTAGAAGGCTAGAAATGCAAAAACTAGGTGCGGGGGTGGAATCGAGTGGGGTGGGTTAGGTTACGTGGTGGGGGGGGGGGGGGTAGTGCAGGGTTGCTGGAGTGGGGGGTTCAGGTGAGGGTCCAGAGGAGTAGTGGGGTGGAACGGGGGTGGGATCCGATGTGGGTGGGGGTGCTGGGTGGGTTTCTGGGGGTGTGGTGGGTGGGAATGGTTGTGAGGGTGGGGTTCGTGGGTTGGGGGTCCAGAGGGCGAAGGCGGGCCTTGCAGCTAGTTCAATAATCAAATTTAACGTTTAATTGTTTCCAATATAAATAAATACATATTTTTATTTATTTATTTATACACTTTAGTAATCCCATAGAAAAGAGAAACCTCAATTTAAGAATTTGTTTCAATTGTTTTTTTTTTTTTTATACCTTTCTTCTTATCATATATAGGAGGAGTTGTAAAGTTGGAAATGAAAAATTTAGTTGCTCGCTTTACAAATGACGGAATCGCCACAACTGCATTCGGAATCGATATCGATTCAATCAACGATGAAGAAAATGAATTTTTTCTAATGGGAAAAGATCTTGTCGATTTTACATCGGGTCTCCGCTGGTTGAAAACGCCTATAGCATTTCTTTCACCAAAATTGCTCTCAGTGAGATATTTTTATATTAAATAAATACTTAAAAAAAAGACATTTTTTTAAAGTTTTCTTTTCTTTTTAAATTTCTAGCTTATATGGAAAGATGGTATATTCCATCCAAAACCATTACATTTTTTTCGAAAAATCTTTATGGATAATATCAATACTCGGCGAAATTCAAAAATACTTAGACCAGATATGATGCATTTGATGTTAGAAGCTGTTAAAGATGCTCAAGAGAAACATACTAAACAAGGTAGGTATATTATATCTTATCTTATCTTATTATATTAAACGAGCAAATCTTGTATATATATATATATCCAATCAGTTTCTCAAAAACGGCTCTATCGATTTGGATGAAATTCACGGGTTAGGGGGGGGGGTGGCAATTCGATCTGTCATGGTCTCATCTTCGGCTAAGTTGTTTTTGATTGGTTTTATGTTAATTGAAATAATTATTCACAGGTAGTTGTCGTGATAAAAATGTATATATTTAAATTTTTATTGAATTTTCTTTTAATAATTAATTGTTTTTTTTTAATTTTAAAACCCACAAAAAGATAATTAATATATATTAAAAGTTACCCAATTTAATTGATTGAAGTGGGGAGATGGATTAATTGAAAATAAATATTATCGGAAAAGAGGTTTTTTTATTTAATTAGTTTTTTCCTCTCTATTAAAAACAAGGACTAAAAAAGATGATCAAGGACAGTCGATGGTGGAGAAGTAATCTCCGGAGTCGAAGCTCAAATACAATGTATACATTAATTCATGTAAAATAATTGGTTCAATAAAATTAAAAAAAAATGTAATTGATTAAAAATCGAGTTTTAAATCCCACAAGTATATTTGAATTTTGCAATTTAATTGATGAACTCAAAAATTCTTATTTAATTAAAAAAAATAATTATACGGTATTTATTTATATACCTATACATATATACACATAATCTGTGGGTCATTACAAGGCTAGAAATGCAAAAACTGGGTGAGGGGGCGGGGTGGGGGCAGAGGTGACGTTGGGGGTAGATGTGGGGTTGCAGTGGCGGAGGGGTACGGGGGCGAGAGAAGTATTTTCAGGGGTGGAGTGGTGGGGGTCCGGGGGTGGCCTCGGGGATTAATATATAGCTTTTAACTTAAGCAAATAGTTACCGAGCATCGTTCGGTGGCCAGGTACTTTTAAATAAATTTGCATTTCGGGCGCATGGGAATGATCAGGTACTTTCAATGGGTTAGAATCCTATAATTATTTAATGATAAAATTACTTTTGTACGATGGGATGGGGGAAGCAGTAGTCATGGGGGGGATTAATTGGGGAGGGGTCATGGTCCTTTACGGAATGGGTGATCATTTTGACCTTAGGGGTTGCTTTAAGCGTACCCGGTAAGTGGGGGGGGGCTGAAATTGCTGGGGGGATTAACCGGGGTGGTATTAGCCAATTGATTGTGTTACACGACACATTATGCAGTAGCCCATTTCCATTACGTTCATATTCTACGAGAGCGGTGTTTGCGATTATGGCAGGGTTTATCCGGTGGTACCCCCTTTGACCATGAAATGGGTATGTAAATGCTTGCGAGGGAAGGACGGAGCTGTAATCAGGGATGTTTTTTTTATGCCTATTATTAATTTAATTGGAAATACTGAATGAAAAAGCAAAGTTCTGTGTTTGTAAATTTAAAATCTTTGTAAAAAATTAATTTTTTGGAAAATTATCGATTTTAATTTTTTTTAATAGGTTTAACTGATGAAGAAATGTTGGCACAAGCAATTATTTTCTTTTTCGGAGGTTTCGAAACAATTTCCGACACATTGTGTTTTCTATTTCATCATTTGGCTCAACATCCTGAAGTCCAAGATAAATTATTTAATGAAATTCAACAGACATTGGAAGAAAATGATAATGTCATCAATTATGAAACTTTAAAGAATATGCGCTATTTAGATATGGTACTAAACGGTAAGAATTATACGAATCCTAAAATATGGTACGAGGATAAGTCAAAAATTACTTACACTTTTCGTTCTACAACTTTATTAAACTAAGATAGGTGTACAACAGATACATTTTTTTTCGATATAGTCTCCACCTTTAGCAATGCACTTGGTCCAGCAAGCCACAAGCTTCCGGATGCCTTCCTGGTAGAAGGTTTTCGGTTGGTCATGAAGCCACTTTTGCACCGCATCCCGAACGTCCATGTCTGAGGCAAATCGACGACCTCTCAAAGCTTCCTTGAGCGGCCCAAAGAGATGAAAGTCTGAGGGAGCGAGATCTGGGCTGTAGGGAGGGTGTTCCAGGGTCTCAAAGTTGACGGTCGCCCAGCTCCCTCTTTTTGTGTTACGCTCGTTCGGCCACTTTTAAACATTTCGATCCATAAAAAAACGCTTTTACGAGATAAAGCACTTTCCCCGTATCGTGACAAAAGTCTCCGGTGAATTTCAACACCTTTAACACCCAGTGACCACTCAACGTTGCTCTTCTTTGGTGCAATCTGATAGCAGAGCTGACATGCTTATGCTGTTGTAGCTATACGACAACTGACGCGATCGTGATTAAATTCCGCACACGTGTCCACAGACGCACCAACTCAACGCATGCGCATGCGGCCGCCTCCTATCTTAGTTTAATCAAGTTGTAGAACGAAAAGTGTAGGTAATTTTTGACTTATCCTCGTAGATTGTCTAACGCCTTTTCCATGTGTATTTCAGAAAACCCCAATTGAATATTAGAAAATCACAAAATAAATTTAATTGTATATGTATTTCAGAAAAATATAGGGTTCTATTTAAAAAACAAAACTTGACATTGAAATACTCCTTGAAAGCTTGTTCTAGGTAAACAAACAATAGCGTAGTTTAGTTTCCCCCTCCATATAAATAAACTTTTATTTGAAACTTTTTTTCATATAATGCACTGTTTTTGAATTATAAGACTGTCTCAAGATAAAAAAAACTCACCCGGTATATATCGATATTCTTGTTAATGAATGATTGTACTGCTTACAGAAAGTCAAAGAGTGCAGCCAGTTTTTCCTATCACCGACAGGTTGTGCTCGAAGGAATATACAATTCCAGCAAAAGGAAGCCGACCAGAAGTGACTATTAAGCCGGGGGAAACGGTACTGATTAGTCTGTACAGTTTCCATCATGATCCAGAATATTTTCCAGAACCAGAGAAATTTATTCCTGAACGATTTAGCGAAGAGAACAAATCGAATATTAACCCGTATGCCTTTGTACCTTTCGGGGTAGGACCGCGCCAATGTATAGGTAAATCAAGATTTGTAATTGTACTAAAATAAGCTGACGTGTTCTGATGTGGCCATCCACTTGACTTTACCATACAACCTGGGCCCTAATATTATTTATAATCATGTAGGGGGGGTTAGTTTTTGCATTTTTATACTTCTGGGTTCCACTGATTATGTATACAAAATTTGGTTTAGTTTGGTAAATGGCCAAGATTTTCATTTTTTTGACCCTACCCCATTTTGGTAGGTTAGTTTTTGCATTTTTAGACTTCTGGGAGTCCACTGATTATATATACAAAATTTGGTTTAGTTTGGTAAATGGCCAAGATTTTCATTTTTTTGACCCTACCCCATTTTGGGAGGTTAGTTTTTGCATTTTTAGACTTCTGGGGGTCCACTGATTATATATACAAAATTTGGTTTAGTTTGGTAAATGGCCAAGATTTTCATTTTTTTGACCCTACCCCATTTTGGGAGGTTAGTTTTTGCATTTTTAGACTTCCTGGGGTCCACTGATTATATATACAAAATTTGGTTTAGTTTGGTAAATGGCCAAGATTTTCATTTTTTTGACCCTACCCCATTTTGGGAGGTTAGTTTTTGCATTTTTAGACTTCTGGGGGTCCACTGATTATATATACAAAATTTGGTTTAGTTTGGTAAATGGCCAAGATTTTCATTTTTTTGACCCTACCCCATTTTGGGAGGTTAGTTTTTGCATTTTTAGACTTCTGGGGGTCCACTGATTATATGGTATATACAAAATTTAGTTGAATTTGCTCAAAGGGCCTAGATTTTTAATTTTTAACCCCCCTCCACCCCCCTTAATTTTGGGTCGATATGCACCAAAATCTAATCAGTTCTTAATCTCAATGGACCAAAACTACGTGTGAAATTATACACAACATACAAATATATCGTGTCCTATAGAGTTGACAAGTCAACTGTACATAAATAATACATTTTTTTTCAGCTAATCGATACGCAAAAATGGAAATAAAAATCGTTATTCTACACTTGTTAAAAAGTTTTGAAGTAGTTTTTATTAAAGAAACTCAACATCCAATTAAATTATTGGCAACAGGCGGAGGAACAGTCGCTGAAAAAGGATTTTGGCTTGGTTTTAAATTAAGGGAAGTTTAAATTTTAGTCTGATGTATAATAACTAATATCCATTTTTATTATTTTATATCAATTTACAATAAAAATATTAATAAACACTCGGCAACTTTCTTTATTTTTAGGTAAAAATATTACATCCTGTAAATAATGTAAATAAATTATATAAATAATCAAATAAAAATCTTTATTTTTAGAGCAACACATATATCGTTTACTTAAATTTGCAACCCAGATTTTATAAGAATTATCCTTCGGCACGCCCTCTACAGCTCGGCCCTCCGGGCATGTGGCCCTGGCGGGCGCGTCTCGGCATGTGATTATTAGGTCTCAAAAATTCATTTAAAAAAAGCTCCAAATATTTCGATATTTGCAAATAAATAACTCTCAGTTTTCTAAAGAGTAAATGTACAAAAAGCTAAAAATTTCTATATTTTGCCCCCCCCCCCCCCCTTTGCCCCCATACAGTCAATTTTGATAGTTGATTTTTACAGGAATAGTTTCTTAAAGTAATAAAGAATAACTCTACAAAATTTGATCAAGATAGGAGAGAGTTTTAATTTTTGCCCCCACTCACATTTTGGATAGTTGGGAGTCGAATTTCAAAAAATCCTGAAATTACTTCTTAGATATTTGTATTTAGAATTTTATTAAGTAAAAATCAAGTAGATATCTTATCGTTCTTAATTGAAAATGCATAATTAGTGTAAACACATTGTAAAGATATTTTGCCCCTTTTGACCCCTTTAGGGGTCGAATTTCAAAAAATCCTGAAATTACTTTTTAGATATTTGTATTTAGAATTTTATTAAGTAAAAATCAAGTAGATATCTTATCGTTCTTAATTGAAAATGCATAATTAGTGTAAACACATTGTAAAGATATTTTGCCCCTTTTGACCCCTTTAGGGGTCGAATTTCAAAAAATCCTGAAATTACTTTTTAGATATTTGTATTTAGAATTTTATTAAGTAAAAATCAAGTAGATATCTTATCGTTCTTAATTGAAAATGCATAATTAGTGTAAACACATTGTAAAGATATTTTTGCCCCTTTTGACCCCTTTAGGGGTCGAATTTCAAAAAATCCTGAAATTACTTCTTAGATATTTGTATTTAGAATTTTATTAAGTAAAAATCAAGTAGATATCTTATCGTTCTTAATTGAAAATGCATAATTAGTGTAAACACATTGTAAAGATATTTTGCCCCTTTTGACCCCTTTAGGGGTCGAATTTCAAAAAATCCTGAAATTACTTTTTATATATTTTAATTTAGTGTTTTCATAAGTAAAAAACAAGTAGATATTTTATCGTTCTTAAGAGATATCGCATAATCAGTGAAAACACACTTTGCCTCATTTGACCCCCTTAGAGGTCGAATTTCAAAAAATCCTGAAATTAATTTTTAGATATTTTAATTTAGTATTTTTATAAGTAAAAAGCAAGTAGATATTTTACCGTGCTTAAGAGATATCGCATAATCAGTGAAAACACACTTTGCCCCCTTTGGGGTCGAATTTCGAAAAATCCTTTCTTAGTGAGCCCCTATTGTCATAGATGTAATATCCATTCCAAATTTCATGTTTCTATGTCCAGTGGTTCTGGCTATTTTGATGATGAGTGAGTGTATCGGGCAAAGAATTTTATATATATAGATATATTGTTATAATAGTATTTTCATCATTTTCGCCACTAGACAGCTTTGCGTTTCAAATGACTCTAAAATTTCAGTAATAAGCGTAGTGACAAATTTAAAGTCAAAAGAGGGCAGCAAATTTCAAAAACCTCTTTAGCTTTAGCACCGGCATCAGATTTTTATAGCTCAAAGAACAATATGAACTATTCGTAATTGTTCAAAATCGTTTTGCATATGAAAAGAAGACATCTACGTCTAATTAAAACTGACCCTAACTCATTTTTTTTCAAAATTGACTTAAAACACTTTCATAATAAACGGTCCATATATGTGCCCATAATTATGAATTAATAAAGTAAAGGGTGTGTAGTTTCACAGTGAATGAAATAAAACTCAATATATTTCGGATTATTAGTCCATCATCAGGAGTTTACAGGTTAAAACTAATAATATTTGAACGTGCGATCACAATTTTTAACACCTCTGTGATCGCACGTTCAAATATTATTAGTTTTAACCTGTAAACTCCTGATGATGGACTAATAATCCGAAATATATTGAGTTTTATTTCATTCACTGTGAAACTACACACCCTTTACTTTGTTAATTAATATCATGTTTCACCTAAAACCTACACCATTTTCTCTAGTTAAACATAATTATGAAAGTGGTCTAAGTCAAAAAATTAAAAAATTAGTTTTTTTCATATTTTATGTCCCTTCCATTTAAAAAGTACAGTAATAAGATGTCGGTTTTGAAAAATTGCATAAAATTAAACCGTTAAGTGGATTTCTAGTTGTCTATTTAGAGCCCCCGCAGACTGCAGACTTTTTATCGGCCGATAGTTTGGTCGGCTTCTTAATCAGTATGGAGAGGAATGCATATGCGCACACTACAGCGATTCAGTATCGGCCGATAAAAAAGTTTGATGGGCTACCCGATTACATTCAAACTAATCTGTCGGCCAACTATCGGCCGACTGTTTAATCAGTATTGGCGCATACACGCCTGCGCATACATGACGATTGTTTAGTCGGCCGATAGTTGTTGTTTGTATGTTTCTCTGTCTCTATTTGTATCCTCCTTCGCTATTGCTGGTCCAATTAGCTTGACAAGTTCATTGAAGCTGGTAATGCTCATTCGATAATAGGCGAAAAAAATTTTCGGGTAATCAAGTAATTTGGAATGCATAGTGTAAAATTTTCCACTAACTAATCTATCACTGAGAATGGGATGCACCCAATACTCTCGGAATCTCTTCTTGATTTTCCTCCTCCGGAGTATGATGAGAGCAATAATTTTTCTGGACAATATTTTCATTGTGCGACCGCTTCAACAGTCAGTTACAAACTAGTTCGAGAATAGTCGGCCGGCTGTTGGATAGTCTGCGCCCTGTTCACCAACCAAACTGTTTAGTTGGCTCGGTGTGCGCACTTTCAGCCCAACCCGACTAAATAATCTGCCGATAAAAAGTCTGCAGTCTGCGGGGGCCCTTATACAGAATTCGAATCTTGTTTATTTTATAAAACTTTTAATATCTCGAAATTAACAATGACTGACTTAGACCACTTTCATAATTATGGGCACATATTATTGTATGAATTTAGTATCCTTGGGCTAAATTCCAAATATATAGGTACCAGCCAGGTACCTACACATATGAAAACTCCATTTCTTTTTAAAGAATAATAATAGAAATAAACTAAAAGGGCAAAGTAAATCTTTTCAATTAAAATAAAAAATAAATATTTAAGTTATACATATATTTCTATTCTTTTATATTGTGTAAATAAAACAAAAATAATAAAAATTTGAATATATTTTATAAACTGTATCT
This sequence comes from Forficula auricularia, assembly GCA_024734495.1. NCBI lineage: Eukaryota > Metazoa > Arthropoda > Insecta > Dermaptera > Forficulidae > Forficula > Forficula auricularia. The sequence goes on from JALMQS010000064.1 coordinate 14,687,968, forward strand.
GGATAAATAACATGGTAATTGATAGCAGCAATTGTCGCAATCGTTATCACAATTGTCCGTAACATTGTTGATGTTTTGTAAATATGGCAGGAAGGAATCCTGAAAAATGAAATAAAATAAAAATTCAAAAGATTTTTTTTAAAATATTTCAATAAAAGAATACATTTCTTTAATAAAAACTAGCAGGTATTCGTTTAATCCAGAACATCAAAGATTTTACTTTATCAATAAAAAAATTGTCCCTAAGAATCTTTAATTGAATTTATATATATCATACTACAATCAGGAATATTATACGAGGATAAGTCAAAAATTACTTACACTTTTCGTTCTACAACTTTATTAAACTAAGATAGGTGTACAACAGATACATTTTTTTTCGATATAGTCTCCACCTTTAGCAATGCACTTGGTCCATCGAGCCACAAGCTTCCGGAATACCTTTCTGGGAGAAGGTTTTCGGTTGGTCATGAAGCCACTTTTGCACCGCATCCCGAACGTCCATTGAGTTTGTCGTGGATAATGTGATAGGCAGAACAGTGACTAATGTTTAAAGAAGATGCTACCATATCTGTGGTAACTCGCCTATCTGCTGTAATCATCTCTTGAGCTTGCTGAATGTTGTCGTGAGTGGTCGAAGTCGACGGTCGCCCAGCTCCCTCTTTTTGTGTTACGCTCGTTCGGCCACTTTTAAACATTTCGATCCCTAAAAAAACGCTTTTACGAGATAAACAACTTCCCCCGTATTGTGACAAAAGTCTCCGGTGAATTTCAGCACCTTTCATACCCTCTGACCACTCCTCGTTGCTCCTCTTTGGTGCAATCTGATAGCGGAGCTGACATGCTTATGCTGTTGTAGCTAGACGACAACTGACGCGATCGTGATTAAATTCCGCACACGTGACCACAGACGCGCCAACTCAACGCATGCGCATGCGGCCGCCTCCTATCTTAGTTTAATAAAGTTGTAGAACGAAAAGTGTAGGTAATTTTTGACTTATCCTCGTACATTGGGTAATAAAATGTTTTACTTACAGATTGGAATCCATATGAAATGTCAGGGCAAGAAGGGGTGATCCGCAATCGCAAATGGGCAATGCGTTGTCGGGGAGGCAAGGGGGCAGACAAAGATCACATGGCGGTGAGGGGGGCCGGCAAATTTCCTTTAATTGAGGAATGTCCATTCCCCCAGAATTCTTATCTTTATCATTGTTGTCATTTTTTCCGTCTTTGCCGCTGTTGCCATTCTTGCCACCAAGTTTGTTACCCATTCCATTTCGGTCCCCCTTATTATTCATATTGTTACGATTATTGTCATTGTCATTAAATTTATTTCTTCCTTTGTCTTTATTACCTTTATCACCATTAGTACCACCATCTTTATTTTTCTTTAAGCCCTTGTCACCTTTGCCATTTTTTCCTTTCGTTCTCTTCGTTCTTTTGTTCTTTTTTCCTTTACCCCCTTTCTGTCGCCCCCTTCCCGTCGGCCCCCTTGCCGTCGGCCCCCTTGCCGTCGCCCTTGCCGTCGCCCTTGCCGTCACCGCCCTTGCCGTCGCCTCCCTTGCCGTCACCGCCCTTGCCATCGCCCCCCTTGCCGTCTCCCCCTTGCCGTAATCTTGCCCTTGACCGAAATATTGACCACCATCTTTATTAAAAGCAGCGTCAAGTTTATTAGTTTTCTTTTCTTCAATTTTTTCTTCTACTACTGCTTTATCTTTATTTTTATCCTTGTCTTTATCTTTATCCTTGTCTTTACCCTTGTCTTTATCTTTATCCTTGTCTTTATCGTGATCTTTATCCAAAGCGCTATCTGTTGTTTTTAGAACAATTCCCTCGCATAGGGATACCTGACAAATATTAATAAACAGTATATTTTTCATATTTCTCTTGGTCAGGGTGTCCAGCTGCTCAATGGCCATAGCTTCGGGGTGTATGGTGAGGTGATTTTAATTCGAAAATGGCATATTTCTGCATCTCATTCGTTACAGATTTTAATTTGTAACATTTTCATTTATTTTGCTTGTGGAAGAAGGTACATTTATTGGAAAAGGGATACCACTTTAAACGTTCATAAAAATGGCGGTTTAATAACGAAGTAGGGATTAATTTATTTCTAAAATCCACTCCATAGAATATATATAGAAATAGTTACGCTAACGACCAATAAATATTGGAAAATATATGAAAGAATTAAAACTGTTCATCAATTGTTCCTCTGGGCTCTGGGCCTTCCTGTCTTGTAGAGTAAAAGTCTCCATAAGATGGCGGCATAATAGAGAGTATTGGTCCTTGAAAATGTTGTAGATTTTTTTTTCATAAATTAACCAAATGTTTATTTTTTTAGGATTCTAATGTAAATTCTAAGGACAAGAAAAAGTGAGAGATAAAAATATGAAGTAAAAGAATAAGAATTAAGATAATCATACTAGCTTGAACTTTTCGTGAAGACGCAAGAAGATGACGATCATCAGATGTAGTAGGGTAAAAAGTTTAAAGGGGGGGGGGGGATAAAAATTGAATTGAATAAAAGGGGGACAGAGATAAAAAAAAGTTTAAGAAACATGGTATAAAAGATTGAGATTAAATGTCCATACTTGTAAAATAAATGAATTTCGGAGATGTTCATGTGACATTTTATACTCGAATGATTTCGCCAATACATTAGACCCTTAAGCTATGGCTATTAAGTCGTGGAACACACTGTGTGAATTAGCTAAATACTTGAAATGATAATAATTCTGGCCTCTCAAATATTACTGACCTTTAAACAAGGTTTGCATTGCTTGAATTTAGCTCTAGTCGGTATCGGTTGGGGGTAACAAATGTGAGGGCTGCAAGGAGTTTTGGGGAGACATGGCGGGTATTCAGGTTCACGTTTCACAGGTGCACAGGGGGCTCTTAAACATGGTCTAGGCGGTAACGGGTATATTAGTTTAGCTGTTTGGGACAATCCTACACATCGGTTTATCTTCGGACAAGGCGGTTGGATGTCTACAGTTGGACAAGGCGGCAAACACGACGGCAGCGGGGGAGGATAAATGACAACATTTTTCCTAGAAGGCGGTCTATATTCACAAGTGGTATTCTAAAAGATAATAAATAAAAAAAAATAAAAAATTATTATATATTTCATTATCATAGAAAATCAAGAGAAATTATAATTTTATTGTCAGAAGTGGTGAAATAATCCTTGACATGAAAAAATAATCATAACACCTCGGATTTAATAGTTGACCATCTCTCTTGATTTTCTATAAAAATTTTAAAGGTAATCTAATCGGTATGTCTTTTATATATGAAGGGTTGAGAATGATAAAGACCAAAGCATCATTTTTTTCTAAGGTTGTTTTTTGATGTAGTTTGCATTGGAAACACAAGAGGCAGATACTGGTAAAGTAGTGGAAGATAAAAGTCATAGATGGTAGTATCATAGTCAATGTGGTAGTATCATATCGTGATTTATAGATTTTTTTTAAACTTTCAATTTGCTCTCCTGAAAAAAAGTTAATTTGTGGCTTTGGACTTTATCATTCTTGACTCATATAGAACTAGCTAAGGTCGGCGGCCCTCTTGCTAGTCAGGGGCACACCCCCTGGACCCCAACCCACGAACCCCTCTCCCCCCGCACCATGGTTAGTTTTTGCATTTTTAGCATTTTTGACCCTTCCCCCCATTTGAGGTGATTAGTTTTTGCATTTCTAGCTCTCTAGAGGCCCACAGATTATGTATACAAAATTTCGTTAAGTTTGCTTCAAGATCAAGAATTTACATTTTTTCACCCTATCCCCCTTTTAGGGTGATTTTTTGTGGAATTTCTTTAAACAAAAGTTGTCAGAAATCACATCCCCTACAACTTTCCTTATAATAAAATTTGCCGTAGTGTTAATAGTTTAGGAGTTATTTGATAATTTTCATTCGTGCGACTCCTCAAACCCCCTTTTGGGATCAAAATATCAAAACGTTATATAGCTATAAACGTAAGTTAGAAGACATCTGTTCCAAATATAAAATTTCATAATAATCCCTTCAGCCGTTTTTACGAGAATCGTGAGCAACTTTTCGGAAACCACTGAAACAGACATACATACAGAAATTTTGTTGAGGGTGTTTTCGTTCATAACTTTGCTTGAAACGTGTGCAACCAAAATTTGGCGTGATTTGGAGCAATGTACAGACAAAACCTTAATTTTATATATATAGATAGATTTTGCATATTTTACCATTTTTTAGGGTTTATAAAGTTATCAAAGTACTTTTTCAGTATATCCTTTTGCTCATTTAGCGATATTACCTTTATTTATCCCTTATGGTCACAAAATCTTGCCCTTTTAAAGTATTCTCTTAAAGAATAGAAGTAAACTGGTGTAGCCATCTAGATACATTTACCATACACATGCCCCCTCTCTTATCTTAATAAAATAATTTATAATCATTTACGAAAGAACCCCTTATCCCTTCTTAATTTTGGGTCCATTAGCAATTAATCATATCTCATTTTAAATATGAGGTAAATAGATTTCTCATATTTTTGCTTGAAAATGTTATCATTTTAATTTTTTTAGACCATCCCCTCCCCCCTCTTTTGTGTGACTTTCGATTTCATACAGTGAGTCATTTCTATAAGGTCGTAGAGGGTGTAGCATGTGCGAAATTCATACAAATCAATTAAAGAGTCTAGGACTTAAATTGATAATAATATTCAACCCTCACTCCCCCAATTTTGGTCCCCCGAAAGAAATAATGACTCTCTTTTTATCATACGACCCTTTTATAGTAAATTACATTTTTTTTTTGTTTTTTAGTTTGAAAATTCTAATTTTCTAATAACCCTCCTCCCGCCTTAATTTTGGGTCCATCCAAATTCTAATCAGCTCTTAATTTCAATACTAAAAAACTACATGAGATATTTCCTTTTAATATTCACTCTAGTTTTTGAGCTAAAGCGAGCTCAAAATTTGGTCATGCACTAACGTACATACTAACATTACGATTAATATCTTGTAAAATATAATTCTTTCGATCTTCACTCTAAAAGGCTTTATTGTATACCCAAACGCCATGGATTTTTTATTTATGAAAATAGTTTGAGCCGTTTTTGAGATATTTCAATAAAACACTTTTTTCATGCACGATTACAATACTTGACCATGCCCTGTATGGTAAAGTAAAAATGAAAAACCTGAAATACCTAAACGTATTATGGAATAAAATTTTAGAATATTTTATTGTTACCTGAAGAGTATATCTATCAAGTCGTTTATTTCATATCGGCATTCAATAACATCATCGTACGAATTTTAGTTCTTAATTCATTACATTTTTCAAAAAGTCGATTTTCGTCCCTAAAATCCATTTCTTATATAAAAAAATTGCATATTTAAGAAAGTTTATTTGAAAAAGAAAATATACAATTTGAGAAAAGTGTGAATATTTTTTCAAGACTTGGTACACTTTCTTCCAGAATGCTGGATGAGGGATGAGCTATCGCAGTCAGCTATAGGGTTAGAATCACCCTTGTAATAAATTTAAATACAATTAATTGTTCAAAAATTGTTTCATTTAATCAATTTGTCATAATTTCATTTTCTTAGATTTAATATATACACCAATTAGTATATAGGTATATTATATATTATTACACTGCCCATCTGTCTGATTCTTTGGGAATCGAAACAGATGAATTTTGTTCAGATATTCAATAATAAATTTTATTTAGAATATTTATATGTTAACGTTAGATGAACGCGAAAGTTAAAACTTTTATCCGGCCACTGCCCTATTTTGGTGCAATTGGTACTAGATTCGTTTTGATACTGAACCAAGAGTTGAAAAAAGATACAGGACCCAGCCGGGTATAATCCGACATCTTCTGCGTTAAGCCCGCAGATGCCTTTTCCATTTAAGCGATGAATCCCCCAATTGCACCAAAATAGGGCAGTGGTCGGATAAAAGTTTTAACTTTCGCGTTCATCTAATGTTAACATATAAACATTCTAAATAAAATTTATTATTGAATATCTGAACAAAATTCATCTGTTTCGATTCCCCAAAGAATCAGACAGATGGGCATTGTAGTAAATTTATAAGAACCATACTATTAGGAAAATAGGAGAAAACGAGCCTGAACTAGAGAGTTGAATATATATAAAATTTGATTATAGTTGGGGTATCCATCGCTTAAATGGAAAAGGCATCTGCTGGCTTGACGCAGAAGATGTTGGATCGTACCCGGCTGGGTCCTTATCTTTTTTCAACTATTGGTTCTGTATCAAAACTAATCTAGTCCCAATTGCACTAAAATAGCAGTAGCCGGATAAAAGTTTTAACTTTCGCATTCATCTAACGTTAACATATAAATATTCTAAATAAAATTTATTATTGAACTAGCTGCAAGACGCCTTCAGCGGCTCTTGCTAGCAGGGGACACGCCCCCCTGGACCCCCAGCCCTCGAACCACTCCCACCCACCACACCCCCCGAAACCCACCCAGCACCCCACCCCCCGCACCATGCCCAACCCCCGCCCCCAAAACCCCTCCAGGCCCCCACCCCCGCACCATGCACCCGTTCCCAACCCCCCGGCTCCACACCACCACCCGCACACCCACCCACCTCGGACCCTGCACCTCATCTACTCCCGGACCCCACCGCGCGCCCTCCAACCCTGCGCACCACACCCCCGCCTAGCTCCCTGGACTCCACCCCGCACCACCCCCTGCACCCCCACCCTACTCCGCCTCACTCCTCACCCCACCCCCATTCCACCCCCGCACCCAGTTTTTGCATTTCTAGCCTTCTAGTGACCCACAGATTATGTATACAAAATTTGGTTGAGTTTGGCCCAAGAGAAAGAATTTTCATTTTTTGACCCCCCCCTCCATTTTGGGTGGTTAGTTTTTGCATTTCTAGCTCTCTAGAGGCCCAGAGATTATGTATACAAAATTTGGTTGAGTTTGTTCCAATGGGAAGAATTTACATTAAATTTATTACAAATACAAATATAAATTATACAAATACAAATTATTATTAAATTACATTACAATTTTTTATTATGCATTTTTTTACCCTCCCCCCTTTTTGGGAGGTTTTTGGGTAAATTTTTTTAAACAAAAGTTGTCAGAAATCACATCCCCTACAACTTTGTTTATCATAAAATTTGCCGTAGGGTTAATAGTTTAGGAGTTGACATCTGATGTAAATATGAAATTAAATAATCCCTTCTCAGCCGTTTTTACGTGAATCGTGAGCAACTTTTCGGAAACCACTGAAACAGACAATACATACAGACAGACAGGCAGGAATTTTGTTGAGGGTGTTTTCGTTCATAACTTTGCTTGAAACGTGTGCAACCAAAATTTGGCGTGATTTGGAGCAATGTACAGACAAAACCTTAATTTTATATATTTTTGAATATCTGAAGAAAATTCATCTGTTTCGATTCCCCAAAGAATCAGAGAGATGGGCTTTCTAGTAAATATAACGCCAACCTAAACGCCTAAAAACCAGCCCGAAATGAAGATAAACGAGCCGAACTGAATATATCTTAACCGAACCGGCAGCGACTTTTACATATTCGAATTTTTTGTGCATTTACTAATTATTTTTTAATTAATATTTATTTTCTAAAAGAATCCGTCGTCAATGGCGGCGCAACACGGGACCCCCGTGATACTACGGTTTCCATGGATTCAATAAAATAAACAATTGAAAAATAAAAGAAAATAAATACAAAAAAACAGTATTTTTTAAACTGGATATCTCGAAAACTAAGCGAAATCTCAAAAAATGCTATTCTTCATTTTCGTCTTATTTTGGTGAGTAGTATAAGAATCCATTGTCAGATCGCGGCGCCACAGTTAACGTAGAATTGCCTACTTGTTTATATGAGTCTTCATAAATAAATGAATAATAAATAAATTAATGAAATATTTAATCATTACTTACATGTTAGCCATTGCCAAACTGTTTTGTTTTCTATTAATATATGTATTTATTACATTTTGAAAATATAATTCATTTTTTGATTTTTTTGTTTCTTTATCACTTTATTTGAAATTTCATCATTATTTTTTCTAAATGATTTTATGATATAGGCATTAGGCCCGAAGGCCTTTATATTATGGTTTGTTTTGATAAATATTTATATAATTTAAATGTTTAAACTATCGTGGTCATGGTGATTTTTTCTCGTGTAAGATGTTCAACATTTTAGAAAAATTGATCTGACCAAGAACATAAATGTCAAAAATTTTTAAGAAAAAAATAAAATCGACTTCAAAAATTAAATGCAACAAATAATATACAGCTAAAGCAGTATAAATAATTATTATCTTATTAATTACAACTCAAACGACGAACATATTAACATGAATTTACTTTTTGGAGTCGGTGCCAAACATATACCTTTTATGAATCGTACCCGACCGGATCTTACTTAGTACGTTTGGCGGGTATGCTCGCTTATAGGTATAGTTTGTTTGGTACCGACTTCAAAAAGTAATTTCATGTTAATATTTCGATCGTTTAGTTGTAACTAAATAAGATAATAATTATTTTATACTTTTGAGTGTATTTTATTTGTTGCATTTAATTTTTGAAGTCGGTTTTCATGTTTTTCTTAAAAATTATTTTATTTTTCTCTTTTAGTGATGTTATTAATAGTGATCATATCATCAGAACTTGACCAAATTAATATGACACCATCCCTAAGACACCCCCTTTCGGATAAAAAAAGAACCATCGAAATCGGTTCATAAACAAAGAGGTTAGGTCTAAACAAACCTAATTAAAAAAGGTCTAATACCTATGAAAAAAAATCGAAAAAAAAATGGGACCAATCGGAAGCTAGACTGGACCCAATGCAAAAAAAATTTCAAAGTCGGTTGACAATTGGCGGAGATATGAGGTAACATAGGCACAAAAAAAAAAAAAAAATTCAGTCGAATAGAGAACCTCCTCCTTTTTTGAAGTCGGTTAAAAAAGGTCTAATACCTATGAAAAAAAATCGAAAAAAAATGGGACCAATCGGAAGCTAGACTGGACCCAATGCAAAAAATTTTTTCAAAATCGGTTGACAATTGGCGGAGATATGAGGTAACATAGGCACAAAAAAAAAAAAAAAAATTCAGTCGAATAGAGAACCTCTCCTTTTTTGAAGTCGGTTAAAGGGGCCATAGACAAACGGCTTCGCCGACAAAAGAGTTGAGATCTTAATCGGATACCAAGTTCCATAGCAGTTGTTTAAATCATAGCTATAGGGATGAACAACGTTCTTCAATTGATTTAAAATAAAATTTGTTACGTTCTTTGATATTAAATTTATAACTTGGCAAGTTTTATATCCAACTAAATTGTTTGTAGTATAAAATAGAAAAACTAGCAAAGCTAAATTTTAAGCTTATATTAAATATCATCACGTTAAACGTAATTTATTGACTATTATAACTTGACAAGTTATAAATTTAATATCAAAGAACGTACCAAATTTTCTTTTAAATCAATTGAAGAACGTTGTACATCCCTATAGCTATGATTTATCAAACTGCTATGGAACTTGGTACCCGTTTATAATTCAACTCTTTTGTCGGCGAAGCCGTTGGTACCGAACTTGGCCCCTTTTTCACATTTATGTTTTTGGTCAGATATCATTTATTTTTGAAAAGTTTTATCCTTTAATTTACCTAAATAATTACATTTATATTAATAATTAATATATATATATATAATATAATAGCCCAGATTAATTTGAAACAACGCAAACGTAATGCTGCCGACAGGGGGTGCTGATGATGATCGATTTTCATTGACCAGGCAAATTTGAAATATAATTGTAATTTGCAACTCGAATTTTGAAATGAAAGACTCCAATTGATTTTAAATTAAGAAACATTAAATATATTGATAATTATTCCTCCCACCCTCACCACTTAAAAATTAAATATTCAATTCGCTTTTCTTTGCTCACAGAATAAGAAATCAATCACATCTTATTTCATTTATATTTTATATATTATTTGTTTATTTTTTTAATAATTTGAGACTTTTTATAATTTTTTAAAAATTTAAATTTTGTTATTCTTATTTTTGATTTTTACAAAATTGAACGACTTAAGACACGCATGCCCGAGTTTCTCATGGTAATACTGGATGGAGCAGCCTGTCATACAAACAACACCTGATATCTTTTAAATATTTTGAGCCTTATATCGATTATCGATCCCAAATTTTAAAAAAATGATAGGTATAATATAATTCTCCTCCTCACACGATCCCACTTATTTAAATAAATCTATTTCCACACAAAAAATATCACAATGCTGTAGATTATATAAAAAAAAAACTTCTAGATTCATATCTAGAGCCCCATTTCTGTAGCTGTGTCAAGACGAAAATGAGGCGAAACTTTTAAGACAGTATGTATTTTGGGGAGTTTATAGGTATACGTTTGGAGTGTGGTTTTTTAAGAGGAATAAAATTTTTTGACAGAGACGCCGCCCGCCAGGGCACCAGCCCGGAGGGCCGAGCTTCGAGGGCGTGCCGAAGGCACGCACGAAAAGCTCGTTAATAAATATTTCTCATAAAATATTTGTTAAGAACCCCGGTAGGTTTTTCATAAATTTCACCCCTTCATTTTGGGCCCCGAAGAAGGGAAAGTTTCGGTTTATCAATTTCCTCCTTTATTAATGTGCCAAGTTTTGCCAGAATGCCAAATTTCAGAATTCTAGCTTGATTGTATTTTCACTATATGTTAATTAACACTATAATAAATTTCACCCCTTCATTTTAAGTCCTGAAAAAGGGAAAGTTTCACTTTTTCGATTTTTTCCTTTAATTGTAGCCCGAACTCTACCAGTATGGCAAATTTCAGCATTCTAGGATCAGCGGAAGTACTTTAGGTTTTTGATATGTCAGTCAATCTGTGTTAAAAATGGCACTTTTCAGACCTTAATAACTCAAGAACTATAATAGTTTTATTCATGAAATTTTGGATTCTAGGTGTACCAGTGGGCCTTATTAGACCATCAAAATTTCAAGTCTGTGGGTCTTTGTAGAGTTTTTGAATTATGGGGGAGGGGGTCGAAAGTAGCTTGAAATGGTTCGTGTAAATATGCACATGGTCCGTTTCTCCCAACTTGGCTGACACACTGGCATGTGTTTATATTTTTAAATGATACGATAGCTACTCTTTTGTAAGTTTTGAACAATTTCAGAGAAGGATCGATACCTGAACTAAATCTAAGTAAGAAAATTGTTGATAATTTTTATTCTAAATTCTGACGTTTAATTCTTACTCCATTTAGCACCAAATTGATTCAAACAAAACAATGAGTTTAGTATGGGAGAGGGAGATTAATGTGTCAACCCCCCCCCCCCCACTAAAAAAATGTTGAGGTGAACATCAAAATTTAATTTACAGGAAATAAATAAAACGTCCAATAAAAATTTAATATAAATAATACTCTGATAAAAAAAGCAATCTGGCCATCACGGAGGTCATTTCTCCTATGAGTATATCCATAGTCCCCTAACCCTCTATGGGTAGTTAACCCCTCTGAAAATAAACTAAGCCCCACCTCGAAATTTTTTCTGGCTACGGCCTTCCTAACCATATTTTTTTAAGCTATTGCATAGCTTTTATCGCGGGCTTTGAACGCGGCGACCGAATCAAGAAATTCCGTAACGAAAATAAACCTAACACCCCCCACTTCGACCGGCACAGTGGTGCGGCGTTGAAAGCCGTGCATCGTCTAACGTCGTTTCAGTTCGGCAGACTTCGGCACGGTGTTTGTGTGCGTGCGACTAGACGTATGCGTGTAGACTGTACGAAGCTCGCACGGATCGAGACGAGCTGTTCCGAAATCGGACGAATACGTAAGCAGCTGTTTGTGAGAAAGTATATAGGTGTATAGGTATCTATCATCTATGTACAACAGTGAATAGCTGTACGCGTAAAATTTGTGTATAAAGTGTTTTAAATATGAATAAACAAAGTGCATTTATTAATGAAGAAAGTGATGAAAAAATAGTGAAAGAAAATGAGTGAGTACTCTATATACATACATTTTATTATTACTGCTATAAAAATAACCTAAATATTTGATATTAAAATGAGCGATCTTAAAAGTAGCCCTCTTTTATACACACACACACATATATATAGTTTAAATTCTCAATTTAGATTATCAATATGTATGTATATATATTCATTCTTCATTATGTATATGTAACTTCGTGATTAGTGGGATTCGAGGGTAAGACACAAAACGATTCAAGTTTCAATAACTGAAAGATGAATCGTTTTGTGTCTTACCCTCGAATCCACTAATCACGAAGTTACAAATAGAATATATGTCCCTTTATAACAGTAATATAATAATATATTCTTTTTATATATATAAAGATAAATAAAACATTCGCCTAGTTCCTGTAACAGGTATGACTATTCTATGACTAATGGTGTCTGGCTCTGAGTGAGTTCCTATATTGGTCGCCAGAGTGCGAAGAGCCAAATACCAATTACATCCCCCATCATCCCCGTAAAAAAAAATATATACAAATAGTTTTTTTTTTTTTTTTTTTTTACGTGGATGTGTAGGGTCTTAGCTTACAAACATGGTAAAAATTTGCCTCTCTTCTTTTCTTCTTTGTGTCCAGTTCGTACAAAGTGTTGGAGATTCTTCTTATTATTACGAATGGACCGGACCTTATTTCTTCTAATTTTTTTCTATTTAATTTGCTTGTTATGCTAACGTAAACTTTATCCCCTTCTTTAAATGCTCTATTTCTTCTGTGTCTATCTAAATATTTTTTATTCTTCATGTAATTTTCATTTGAATTATAGAATGCGATTCTTCTGTCTTTTTCTAGATTTGTATTATTATTATAATTTTTCTTTAATTCCTTTGGTACTATCTCTGTGGTTTTCCCCGTTAACAGGTATTCTGGGGTAAACTTTGTTACCCCGTGCAAGGTCTTGTTATATTCCTCCACACATTGTTCCGCTATTTTTGACCATGGTCGTTGGGTGAAGTTTGTTTCATTAATCCTACATCTTATGCGGTTAACTAAAACTTGGTTTAGTCTCTCATTTATTCCGTTCGATTGTGGATTATCAACGGCTGTAAAAATTAGTGTGATGTTTTTCTCTCTCATGGTTTTCTTGAACTCTCCTGAATTAAGTGCACTATATTGGTCCGCTAGCAATCTTTTTATTTTGAATATAATAGAAACCATTAAATCAAGCACGTGTACTATTTAGTACCTTTTGTTTTTTGTGTATAGGTAATACACATTAATGCCGCGCAGAGAAAGTATACATGTATTGCATATTATCAGCGTCAGAAAGATTTGAAGAAAAATAAAAAAAATGCTATGCAATAGCTTTACCGCGGCAGTCCCCGAGTGCCACACATCTATTTTTTTTTTTTTAATGCAATCGTATGCAAGAAGGGGTGCACCAGTAAAGATGCAGCCCCTATCTATCATAACTTGAAGACTTTAGAATTAGAAGCTAAAATGTTGTAAGAATTTTGGCCAAACGAAAGAAATTAGCATAACCGTACCTGTTGAATGATAATTAACAGAAAAGAACGAATAAGTTTAGCACTAATGTTGTTGATCAACCAAGTCAAAAAACAGTTTGTTCCATCTGTCAAGTAAGTGAAATTTTCTTCAAAGTACTCACACACTAAGATAATTTCTTGAATTTTAACAAATTTATAAAACAAAAACGATTGCAAATTTGAGGAATATGACCCTCAGAATGATTCGGTAACGCCTGCTTATTGGTAGGGTATGCATTCAAATAGAACGCTCTGAGTTGTGGGTTGTATCGCCAGGCGCTGATATTTTAAAATCTGAATTTTTTTACTACTAGCTTGGTATAAAGAGACCAGGTATGTCAGCGCGCAGGTAGTTTTCTGTCCTTGTCGCTCTTGTGACGTCGCCAGGGTTGAAAATTCACTTGCCCTGACGACCACTATATTATTATCGTATTTTTCTCTCAAACGGCCAAGCCGTTTCTTATCATTTAGGTGTCGATCGATTGGTAGAAATTTAGAGATATAGATTATATTTAATTTTATTAATTTATTTAAGACGAAAGTTAAATATTGGATTAATAGATTATTAAAATAAATTATAAATATTAATAGATTATTAAATTTTTAAAATAAAAGGAATCGAATCAAGAGTAAGTATAAATCTTTATTAATGTAAAAAGTATGCAACAAATATATTCTAAAAAAATGTATAAAAATACAAAACAAGTTTTTGATAATGTTTTAACCCCACATTAAATTTTACTATAACACTCATGAAAAAAATTCTACACTTAAATAATACATTTTCATAATAGGTAAGTACATTTTATTATTTTATTTTACAATTAGTAAATTTCGATATTTTTCAGTTCATCTTTCTTTTGGAGTTTCCAAAACTTAACTTACGATTAATATCTCTCAGGGCCGGTTGTATGTCGCAAAGTAAATGCTTTTTACCACTAACCCAGGGTAGATGGTAAATGGAGGGTCTGGGATGGCCAATCAGATGACAGGAACTTTCAGTGCCTGTCATCTGATTGGCCATCCCAGCCCCTTCATTTACCATCTACCCTGGGTTAGTGGTAAAAAGCATTTACTTTGCGACATACAGCCGTCCCTCAGTCTAATGTAGGTTCTTGTTCTGGATAAACAAAGAAGCCTTGGGACTAGCACTCCGCAAAGATATTGCGGAGGCGATATCCTGGAGTGACCATCGAATGTTTAGTACTTCAGGATTTAATAATTTTTTTATTTGACTTTTTGTAAAATCATGTCCAAACAAGTTTTCGTCTCTTCTGTCTGGTTATTCATTTTTTATACTCTCTTAAATAGTTCTCTATTTTTATTTTCCAATTTCATGGGGATCAAAATATTAAAACGTTATATAGCTATAAACGTATGTTAGAAGACATCTGATACAAATATGAAATTTCATAATAATCCCTTCAGCCGTTTTTACGTGAATCGTGAGCAACTTTTCGCGAAAACCACTGAAACAGACAGGCAGACATACAGACAGGAATTTTGTTGAGGGTGTTTTCGTTCATAACTTTGCTTGAAACGTGTGCAACCAAAATTTGCAGTGATTTTTTTTTTAATGCAATCGAATGCAAGAAGGGGCGCACCAGTAAAGAAGCAGCCCCTATGTATCTCGAAAGACCCTTGCATTAGCGAAGAGAAGGAAAAGTTGATTAAGTGAGGGGGTGTAGACGTAGGTGTCTATGCACTCGGGTTTTGAAGGTTTGAAGATTATAAGTGCTGGGAAAGATGGAGGCTGGGAGAAAGTTCCAGTTTCTTGAAGTCATGGGGATATATGTATTGGCGAATGAAGTGGTCCGGCACTTTTCTAATTTAGAGCAATGTACAGACAAAATCTTAATTTTATACATATAGATTTAAAAAAATAGATATATTTCGGTGGGGGGGGGTTCCGACCCTTCTCCCCCCCCCCCCCAGGGCGGATCCGGGGGGCGAAGGGGCCGACCGCCCCCTCCCCCCATGGACCGTGCCTGGCGGGAGTGCAACACGTGCGTCGCATGCAGAGGGCAAAAAACGGCGGCCAAATCGACAGGGAATTTATAACAATTATTTTAATGAACTTAAAATATGAGATATGAAATTTGTAAAAAAAACATTATTTTTTTAATTTTAAATTGAAAATAAAGTTCTATGTATCTTCTATGTCTCTGATCCCCCCCGCTTGAACAATTCGTTCGCGACACACTTTCGAGATAAAAAGTAGATCTTATATACATCGGGCACCTTATATACATTCTCCCCCCCCCCATAAAAAATTCCTGGATCCGCCCTTGCCCCCCCCCCCCCCTGGCTAACTCATATTATCACTTGAACAAAAATTTGTTTGTATGTTGTTGTATCGATTTTCCAAATCAATCTGAAATCATATTACGCGGGGTTTGTTACTATCAGATGCCACCGTGTGTTTAATTA